>CM060949.1:156268829-156734905 GCA_030765055.1 Mantis religiosa | reverse complement strand
TATTTCTAATAAAACTAGTATCAAATTACTTCTTTGACATTAGGCAGCAGAAAGAAGAATTAAAAACTCTTCAAAATGCAACTTATTCGTTTAAATAATAATTTGTGCTCCCAAAATGAAATTTGAATTTTACGTGTATTACTCTCAGAATTAATAATAATAATAATAATAATAATAATAATAATAATAATAATAATAATAATAATAATAATAATAATAATAATAATAATAATAATAATAATAATAATAATAATAATAATAATAATAATAATAATAATAATAATAATAATAATAATAATAATAATAATAATAATAATAATAATAATAATAATAATAATAATAATAATAATAATAATAATAATAATAATAATAATAATAATAATAATAATAATAATAATAATAATAATAATAATAATAATAATAATAATAATAATAATAATAATAATAATAATAATAATAATAATAATAATAATAATAATAATAATAATAATAATAATAATAATAATAATAATAATAATAATAATAATAATAATAATAATAATAATAATAATAATAATAATAATAATAATAATAATAATAATAATAATAATAATAATAATAATAATAATAATAATAATAATAATAATAATAATAATAATAATAATAATAATAATAATAATAATAATAATAATAATAATAATAATAATAATAATAATAATAATAATAATAATAATAATAATATACATTGAATAAGTGCACTCAACAAATTTAAATATATTTCATGATAACTATAAACTTTTAATGTCGTCTGTCAGCGAGCACCAGTTGGTTTACAGCATCTATAAAACTCTCTGACCTTCTTAATGCCATTTCAATGGACGTGCTATATTTTCACCCATAAAAATGATTGGTTAAGGTAATCTGAAGATCTTCTAGTTAGGTATATTTATTTGTATAGCTTGGATTTAACAGCCCATTTCTCAATACTTGACCTAGCCACTAAACACAACTTCAAAACAAACAACACGCAATGCTCCGAAAACCTTATTCCATAATTTACGTTGATGACGAAATTCACTTTCTGTGCGGCGCCGTCCCAATGCGGCTTTAAATTTCACGTGGAAAGAGTGCAGAAAATAAATCTTTTACTTAATGCTTCAGTTTTAACTTTAAATTTATCATAAATCACAAATGGAACACACTTATTTGTCCATATTTGCCAACTTCTCGAAGTTGGAACCCCTAGAAGTTTCTCTCGTCCAGCAAGTCCTAAAACCTGTGTGATGACATGAAATTGAAATTGCGTAAGATTTTCAGTATAGTAAATGTAGTAAAAGAGTTTGGTTTCATTGCCATGGAGTTGTTAAAGAAAAGAGTTATTTTCCAATCTTTTAAACTCTTAAATCTAAGCTCCATGTTCATACTTCAACTTTTAAGTTATTTCAATATAATTTTTAAAACCATTTCCTCTGGTATTTTGAATTAAACGTCAAACCCCTTAACCTATATACGGCTAGTGTGGAGACATGATTAATTTCCATCAATTAACTAAAATGTTCCCTTTATTCCCTTGCTACAACTTCACCTTAAACATGTCTAATTTTCCTGTTAAATGTTCTATTTTTCTTAAATTTCTATTCATTAAAATGTTCCATTACATCCGCAATGAAGGCAACAGTTTTCATGCATTACTGTTGTTCCATCTCTACAATGGCTTTATCTTGAAACTATCCAGTATTGCTATTATTAGGTTAGGTTGGTAACGGCATCTGAGAAAGTCACTAAAATAAATTGGCACTGTCATTAACCAGATGTGTGCAAATTTGTTGGACACGCACTGGACTAACTTGTTATTTCATAAACTGACAAATTTCATCACGCAACTCGAATAACCGACCACCACTCCTCAGTGTGGTAAGTGAGGTCTTCAAAGTTGTTTTGTAGGATTACTTTGAATCAAAGAAATTTCGGTTTAATTTTGTTACAATATGCTGCACTTGACAAACATCAGCTACAAGTGCCTTCTGATGAGTGCAATAGAGCTAATATATCTTAATGACCATTTCATTTAAGAGGGAAGAAATTCTGTTTACTTCATCCACTACAACTGCTTAAATTTCATCGAGTTCCACATCGCACTTTACCACTGTGGTAAAATCTCTCATAGGAATAAGGTCCCAGGACATAGTTTATTGGCTACTTTCACTACGCAATTTTTAATAAATTCGTCGTAATTAAGAGGCTTCATTAACTAGCTATTTGTAACTGTAGACTTCATATTGATTTCAAACTTTCCGTTTAATCCTTCCAGGGTGTTAGCCTATGCACACCTATAGAAAACAAGCCCGCCTCGGTAGCGTAGATGGTAGCATGTTTGCTCACGTTCAAGAGGTCCCGAGTTCGAATCTCGGTCAGGGTGAGTTACCTGGATAAGGTTTATTCCGGGATTTCCCTATCCTAAATGACGAATGTCGGGTTACTCTAAGCTCCGTGGACCCTGGTCCCATTTGAGCATTATTTCATCCATTCCATTCATCGTCCGACATGACTTAAAAAGTTAAAACACGTAAATAAAAAAAATAAAAAAATAAAAGGGTAAGTAGCTATTTCTTCCAGTTTTATACGTTATTGTGATATATGCTGATCACCACCTACTGATCGTTTTGCTATATAATTCCGTAATAAAATACATTAATCAACAATTATACAATTTCAACGCACCGTACGCATCTGTGTTTGCACTGGCTGTTTTATAATGTCGCTGTATGTTATATTTCCTTGCAACATTAAATACATTTTTACATTAAACGCGTGATGTTTTCTCTATCTGTCAAACAAAAACCATTTGTCCAACCAGTTCAGTTTGAAATTACGTTCATAGAAGGTGGTGGATTTACATATTCATATCACCTTGTTGCTCTTTTGGGTTCAGAACATGCATTTATTGTAAAATCTTGACATCGAATTTTAACAAAACTTTCCCCACTTCTGTAAATATGCCTAGAGAAATTAAGAACTCACAATAATGAGGAACCTATCTCGTAGCATATAACAAAGTAAGATGAAGCTACGTAGGAATTGCCTCTGTGATCTGGTGGCTAGCATACAAACTTCGAAACTCGGTAGTGCAGGGTTCAATTCCCGACTTAAGGTACGATAACTTTTCTTCTCTTAAGATTATTCCCTACTCTCCATACGGTCTAGAAGTTCGAGTAAAAGTGAAAATGTGTGTGAATTTAATATTTTCCCAACGTAAACAAACCCGAAGTTACACAAAGGTAAACAACTGAACATCAGTGCCGATAGGCAATCGTTCCCAAGGAAAAAGAAACTGCCGATATGACCTTAGATGTTAAAAGCGGTTTATAAATGGAGCTCCTCCCCCCCCCCAAAAAAAAGTTACATTAATTCACGTCATGCATTATGAATGCTGGTTGCAACAGGTTCTTACCAGTGATTCATCAAATTTTGACTTCCCACTCCATATGCAGACCATGATCATGATGATTTGTTTTAATTCATGTGCTCCAACGTTTACCAGACGATCAATGATGCTCAAATGGATCCAGGGCCAATAGAGGTTAGAGATACCCGACGTTCATCTTACGGGATAAGGGAAAACACTGGAGAAATGTTTATATCGATAACTCACCCTGACTGAGATTGGTATTTGGGACCTCTTCAACGTAAGACGAATGCGCTTCCACCCGCTACAGAGGTAGATGATCATGATGAAGGACTGACACACAGATAACCTCTGGGTATCATATCACTGTACTACCACAGTACATTCAGTCTGTAATCCTAAGTTACAATAGAATTTCATGCATTGTCATGTCTATAACCCATCGAAAAAAAAAAACGTAGAAACGCTCGTTGACGTACAGCCATACAAAATATTTCCATTTTCATACATTTTACTCGACGAACCGTAACGTTGAGAAGTATGTTTGTAGTTCTTAGCAATCATATTTTTCTGACGCGCGGAATGTCTGCGTCTTCGGGTGCATGCAGAAAATTTTAGAACATCCAACCGATATTCGAATACGGACTCCGCGACAAGGAAATTTCCTTGATGACATCGCAGTGCCTCGTTTTGTTGAATGTTTTAAAGAGTGTGTGTCCACTGTGACCGCGACAAAAGCTAATTAAAATGTAAGAGGCGATGTTTACTTTCGCTAGATACAAGATTGATGCTTGGCAACTTCCCTCCGTGACCTTGGAATGTGACCGTCTTATTAACCATGACCTAAAATGTTTAACATTATCTATCCCCTGCATTTCCTGTTTAACTTCCTGACATGATAGTCCGTACGACAGATCTGCAGTGAGGAGATAAGTAACCTGGGAATAAAATACTGAACGGTCTGCGAGAGCAAGGTATCGAACTCAAATATGATTTCGGCCTTTACATAAACAAAACTACTCTACCATATAGTACAACTGTTTATATCTGAGATTTTACGTAAAACTTTTACCAACAAAAGGATTTTTTAACTTATTCAACATTAATTCATATTGGAACGATGAATGAAATGATGTCCAAATGAATACTGGGTACATAGAGCTTAGAGTTACTAGACATTCACCTCTCAGAATAAGGGAAAACCTCCAACATAAGTCATATCGGACGATGAATGACATGATGTTCCAGTGAGTCCAGGTTACATAAAGCTTAGAGTTACCAGACATTTATCTTTCAGGATAAGAGAAAACCTTCAACGTTAAGTCATATCGGACGATGAATGAAATGATGCTCCAATGAGTCCAGCTTACATAGAGCTTAAAGTTACCAGACATTTATCTTTCAGGATAAGGGAAAACCTCCAACGTTGTCATATCGGACGATGAATGAAATGGTGCTCAAATGAGTCCAGGATACATAAAGCTTAGAGTTACATGACATTCGTCTTTAAGGAAAAGGGAAAACTCCAACGTTAAGTCATATTGGACGGTGAATGAAATGGTGGTCAAATGAGTCCAGGGTGGATGGAGCTTAGAGTAACCAGACATTTATCTTCCAGTATAAGAGAAACCCTCCAACGTTAACTAATATCGGAAGATGAATGAAATGGTGGTCAAATGAGTCTAGGGTACATAGAGCTTAGAGTTCAGACATTCACCTTTCAGGACAAGGGAAATCTCTAACGTGAAGTCATATCGGATAATGAATGAAATAATGTTCAAATGAGTACAGAGTACATTTAGCTTACAGTTATCAGACATACATTTTTCATGATAAAGGAAAACATCCAACGTTAACTCATATCGGACGATGAATGAAATGTGTTCAAATGAGTCCATGTTACATAGAGCTTAGAGTTACGACATTCATCGTTCAGTATTAGGGAGGACCTCAAACGTTAAGTCATATCGGACGATGAATGAAATAATGTTTAAATTAGTTCAGGGTCTGTGGAGCTTAGAGTTAACTGACATTCATCTTTCAGGATAAGGAAAATCCACCAACGTTAAGTCATATCTGATGACGAATGAAATGTGTTCAAATGAGTCCAGGTTACACAGAGCTTAGAGTTACCAGACATTCATCGTTCAGTATAAGGGAAAACCTCCAACGTTAGGTCATATCGAATGATGAATGAAATGATGTTCAAATTAGTTCAGGGTACATTTAGCTTACAGTTACTAGACATTCATTTTTCATGATAAGGGAAAACCTCCAATGTTAACTCATATCGGACGATGAATGAAATGGTGGTCAAATGAGTCCATGTTACATAGAGCTTAGAGTTACGACATTCATCGTTCAGTATTAGGGAGGACCTCCAACTTTAAGTCATATCGGACGATGAATGACATGATATTCAAATGAGTTCAGGGTTCATTACAAGACATTCGTCTTTCAATATAACGGAAAAACTCTGAAAAAAAAAAAAACCTTATCCAGATAACTCATCCTGACCGCAGGACCCTTGAACGTGAGGCACATAAGCGACTGAGGGAGATAAACTGTTCTTAATGCATTCAGTTTATAACATTCTACGAAATTATATAATTACAGAAAATGAACGTTTATGAGTACTCGGTACCAATGTCGTAAAATTTTGCATAACATTATATAATATTATATTCATAGTAATTGTCGTGTAAAATCATTTTTATGGTATCTAGAAAATGTTGCTGCAGAGGCTTTTGTTATTCTGTCGTCTTGTAATCCATATGAATTTCAGTATTTATTTATGTATTTCGTTCTAAGATACAGTAGCCAAAATGAGAGTCAACTTTATTAGAGCATGTCATCATTTGAAGGTATTTTAATGCCATACCCTTTTCATGAGGCAAGAGAAAAGACGAATAAGGAGTATCTATGTGACTTTTGAATTAAATTGTAAACTTTAACAACAGTTGCAGTTTTCTGTGCTGTAAGATATTGGTACGGATCTTCTGGCAAATACCTGATCCAGAATTACTTGTAGTTAAGGCATATTTCGCCACATCCAGTTGCTCTTAGGACAGCACATTACTCATAATAATGACTGTAATTATTTTCCCTTAAGCTGTTAGCTTGCTGCACTTGCATGCTTGCACTGATACTCCTTGAAAATCTGGTTGTTCTAGATTCCTGTCAGTAGTTTTCATATTGATATATTTACGCAATATGTTTACCTAGTTGCCTGGATAACAAATTGATATATTTTTGTGCTACCCTCACCTGCAGTGTCCAGCGATTGAACATTGGTAAAATATCAAGATTTAAAAGCCCACGTCACCTATCGGTGGGATTGAACCTGAGAATATTCCGTGGCCAGGAATCAAGTTACACGCTCATGCCCATTGTGCCATGGCAGGGATTACATTATTAATAATTGGACTGACTGAAGAATTGAGTTAGTCAAAACATCTCATCCTTGCTTCTTATGTAGTGCGCATGTAATGTTTAGTTAAAAATACATACATCCTTTGCATTAAATAAAACATATAGTAGTCTCTATGTTCAGATATATGTAACCGTCATTTTATTACTTTTAAAACACATTTTAAGGATAATCTTTGTGCTAGTTTAAAAATAAGCCTTAAACATTTCTTTTAAGCAATGTATATCGCCTTTAAAATATAATAAATAATACTATATCCAAGAGAAAAATAAACATAAGGGGAACTTTCCTGTCTACAGATTGTTTTAAAAACTCTGGAAGTAAAGTAAACCTCATTGAATCGTCCACAATATTACTGTAAGACACTTAGCAGGCCGAGAATGCATATTGCGTATACGAGGTCTGCAGGACCGAGATCTAATAAGGAACTTACGGTTCACGATTAGCCAATTACTTTTTGCAATACTTGAAAAATGTGGCAGAATCGTTATCAAATAATGGCTAATAAGATTTTTCATGTCCATGAACAAATCGGTGGTCCAGCTCAAGAAGGCTCAGGCGGTTTCGTCTGTGACCCGCATTCGGGAGGTCCGGGTTCGATTCCGGTGCCCGACCTGGCCCATGGGTTTTCCGGGTATTTTTCCGGATCGCCAGGCGAATACTGGATAGGCCAATTTTATCCCATATCTCCATTATTATTTCACATCATCTCTTATCTGATAGTCTCTTTCAGGATAGAAGTGTTGGCGGGAGTCTCGGTGCTGCATGGCAGGATGATATGCTCTGAGTAAAACATCCTCCTCTAATAGGACGGTTGCTGGTCTCCGAACCCGGTCTCGTGGTGAGGCTCTTTCTTAACCACAGTAGTGTGGGATGTCCGTTATCTTGGCCTTCCGGGGAGTTAACATGCAGTAAAATGTAAGGACCCTGCCCTCAGCAGTATCCTGGCAAATTGTGACGGTTGCACTCTGTTTCCTCTCGCTTCATCCTTCCTCCAGTGTCCCCGCTTTTTTTTTTTTTTTTTTTTTTTTTTTTTTTTTTTTGCAATTTAAGTCCTCCAGCTTTAAGTCATATCGGAATATGAATTAAATGGGTGAAATGATGCTCAAATGAGCCCGGAGTCCATGAAGCTTAGAGTTACCCGACATTCGTCTATCAGGATAAGGGAAAACTCCGGAAAATACCTTACCCAGGTAACTCACCCAGACAGAGATTCGAACTCGGGACCTCTCTTGAACGTGAGGCAGACATGCTACCATCTACGCTACCGAGGCGGGCATGTGCCGCGCTTGGGGCCATAGTTACAATAGACCACATATGGACCTCCGTGTCAAATCCCCTCCGTAAACTAGCCCAGTCTCTCATGAAGCATCTACTAGTGTTGTCTCAGATGGATCTAATAATTTGTATAATTCTTGTGAAAATCCAGGTTCCACCTCAAGATGTACTGAAGAAATAAAAAAAAATGAGCCGCTTTTTAATGTTAACATGTCCAATTGCGCATTTAATATTTCAGTCAGTAAATAATTCATACGTTTGTATATTTTGCTAAGGATTCATTAATAACCTACTTTTTAGGTTAATATTCTGTTGTGTATTACGTCATTTCCTATTGGTAACGTAAGTATTGATAAGTAAAACTAGAACCGTAAGCATTAATGATCTGTTCAATCCTTGTTGACAAAGCGATTGACAAATGAATTGTAAATTTAGCTGATACAACCAAATAATTGTTAACAATAACTAACTTAGAAATCAAGCATTGCAAATACATATTTTGTTATATATATATACGGAGATGATATCGAATTGAGAGAAGGTTATTTCCAGCAAGATGGAGCAACGTGCAATACATCAAATGACACCATGGTACTTGTAACCAGTTTCTTTGATAATCGAATAATCTAAAAAGGTCTGTGCCCCCCCCCCCAGATCCCCTGACCTAACCTCTCTGGTGTTTTTCTTGTGGGGGTATCTAAAAAGTAGAGTGTACAAGAATAGGCCACGGACAATTGATGTTCTCAAGGAATCCATTCGAACCGAAATAAGTAACATTGGCGAGGATACTCCCCGCAAAACTTCAGAGAATATGGTGAGACGAGTGCAAATATGTCTAGATGCTGGTGGAGAACACTTCCACATTTTCTCTGAGATGTAAATAGTGTAATACAATCTCCCAATTGTGTATTATATTCTCTCAAAGTTGCATGTATGTCCTATTATTCGTTCAAAAGTTATGGCCTATTAAAATGGTTCAGGTTTATATGGATCGCACTGTATATATACAATAAATCCTGCTTCAAACAGAAAGCACAAGTGCTTGGTTCAGATGTGGAACACATCCCAGAGAATTGCTGTGAGCTCTTGGTGAGCTTACTCGTATTTATAAATCCCAATCAGGATTAGGCATACTTCCACGGTTATGTAACAATAAAGGGTCAAGGGGTAACAGCAAAAATATTAGCAACTACTACATAACTTGTTTTTTTATTTGTTGTTTAGTGTCACGTGAGGAGGAATATCTTGCAGCGAGTAGTAGGTTCCACTTTCACTTAGGGAAAGTTTAGCAAATAAAACAATACTCAGCCTGACGCTTCAGTACACATCTGTGTTTCAACACTTGTGCTCTGAGATTCACATCACTTTCTCTACCCAATATATCCTATTTGTACCTCTCTTTCACAGCATTCTTAAAAAAACAACTAATACTGTTTTCTGCTACAGTAAGTAAAAGAAGGTTTGTAAACCACCCAAAAATTCGATGTAGAGATGTCGAGATTTTACATTTCCGAGGGTTCTGAATACAAATAAGACTATTTACAAAACGTTCGGCATGCGTATGTGTCACAGAGATTATTAGCATAACTAGAAAATGAAACTGGTTTCAATACCATAATGATGGAACGGAAACGATACTAAACGTTGGAAAATATTCCATGCATACATATCAATTAGCATGAAAATATCGTCAATGTTTTGTATTTTAATCAAAGTCGTTGACAATTTTTGATAAAGTAAAATGTTCGAAAACATATTCCATATAAAGGACAGTATGGGGAAGAAGATTTTCCAGAAAATATTTGTAGGGAAAATTTGGAAGATGCTAAACCTGAATACTCAATAGTTGTTTTTAGTTCTCTTGCTTACACACAGACACGTATCTTTTTCTAAAAATACTTTTTAAAGCTCAGGGATCCTTAAAATATTCACATCCGGTGAAATTTCGGTAAGGCAAACGCGGGTAAATCAATATTTTGGAAATATTTCACAAAATCTCTATTTGTCACGTATATATAAAAACTCTTACATTATTTTGAAGCCTGTAAATTCTATATTATATTAAATGCTAACGGTTTCGATGAAAAATTTTCTGTATACTCCCTTTTTCATTTTTATTCCTAGCGAAAACAAATCCTAATCACCCGCATGGAATTGGCATAGCAGACGAATCGGAATGGAAAAGAGAAAAACAGTGTAACATTCAATTTAAGTACATTATGTAATCATGAGAACAAAATAACACATTTTTTACAATTGTGTATTCATATCTTTATGTATCTCACACACATTTTCCACATATGAATTGTTTCTTTCCCATAGTGACCACATAAATTTCGTACCATCCATTTTTCTGAGCTCGTTTGAGCATCATTTCACCCATTTCATTCATCGCCCGATATGGCGTTGGATAACTTAAATACAAAACAAGAATAAATTGAATCCCCCTGCCGTACCTTAATCCGCTTTGCCCGCTGTAGTAGCGGTATTTATTTTTGCCCGTTTGCAGCACTGATTAAGTAAATATCATACAACAAGGAGGACTATTTCTTATTTTATAAGTTTCTGAAGCAATTTCATTGCAATTCGTTATAAATCTATCTTAAAATAACAAAATGGCAGAAACTGAACAAATACATACCTCCTTGCCGTAAAAGAAGTTAGATTTCTAACTTACATAGATTGAAGAACACAATCGTAGTACACACTTAACTGTTTCAGGTAGTGAACTTCGCCCACAAAGATCGTTCCAACACAATACACTACTGTCCCTTAGAGAGCAGATTTTGAAATACTAATCCGAGTCGATTTCTTCGAAACGCATATGGCGTTTGTTGACTTTGAAAAAGCCTTCGATAGGGTAAACCGATGCAAAATGTGGCAAATATTGGAAGAACGAGGATACCATAACAATTAGTTAAAATAATACAATGCTTCTACTTCCAAAACTTAAATAAATGTGAGGAGCAATGGTAAAATATCTACAACAGTTCTTACTAATCAGGGTGTCAGACAAGGGTGTACTTTATCACCTACAGTTTTTAGTATTTATATTGACGACCTAGTGTGCAAATGGAAGTAGCTAGTGAATGTAGGTTTAAAATTTCAAATAAAAACTTTTTAAATATTTTATTGTTTGCTGACGACATAGTTATAATACAAAATAGCGAGTCTGCCCTGCAAAAATCTATTTTTAAACTTAGTGAACTTTGTAAGCAATATAATATGAAAATTTCTTGTATAAAATCAAAGGTAATGGCATTCATTGGGAAAGAGCCAATTAGAAAAAAAATAGTTATAAATAATCGTTGCGTTGAACAGGTAAGCCATTTAACTACTTGGGAACTGATGTTAGTTATGACAAGGAATATGATGTCTACAATAAAATATGCAAATTTCAAAGAGTGTGTGGAACAATAAATAGAACACTTAGAAACAAAATACGTAAATAAACAAGTTCTACAAAGTTATGGCTGTACCTATACTGACATACGGAAGTGAGACTTAGACGTTAAATAAAAAGCAACAGAGTAAAATACAGGCTTCAGAAATGAAATTCTTGAGAATTGTGAAAGGTTGCACGAAGAGGGACTTAATAAGAAATGAAAATATAAGAGAAGAGCTGGACATTTTTAGTTAAAAGATCATTTTAGGTTAAAAGATCTCAAACAAAAATGGAAGGAACATGTTGAAAGAATGCCAGATAATAGACTTACAAAAAAAATATTACAGTATCATTCTAAAGGTAGGAGATCGGTGGGCAGATCCAGGAGGACTTCGAAGGCGGAACAGGCACTTGGTTGCCTACGCCATGAAGTGAAGAAGAAGAAGAAGAAGAAGAAGAAGAAGAAGAAGAAGAAGAAGAAGAAGAAGAAGAGAAGAAGAAGAAGAAGAAGAAGAAGAAGAAGAAGAAGAAGAAGAAGAAGAAGAAGAAGAGAAGAAGAAGAAGAAGCAAGAAGAAGAAGAAGAAGAAGAAGAAGAAGAAGAAGAAGAAGAAGAAGAAGAAGAAGAAGAAGAAGAAGAAGAAGAAGAAGAGAAGAAGAAGAAGAAGAAGAAGAAGAAGAAGAAGAAGAAGAAGAGAAGAAGAAGAAGAAGAAGAAGAAGAAGAAGAAGAAGAAGAAGAAGAAGAAGAAGAAGAAGAAGAAGAAGAAGAAGAAGAAGAAGAAGAAGAAGAAGAAGAAGAAGAAGAAGAAGAAGAAGAAGAAGAAGAAGAAGAAGAAGAAGAAGAAGAAGAAGAAGAAGAAGAAGAAGAAGAAGAAGAAGAAGAAGAAGAAGAAGAAGAAGAAGAAGAAGAAGAAGAAGAAGAAGAAGAAGAAGAAGAAGAAGAAGAAGAAGAAGAAGAAGAAGAAGAAAAGAAGAAGAAGAAGAAGAAGAAGAAGAAGAAGAAGAAGAAGAAGAAGAAGAAGAAGAAGAAGAAGAAGAAGAAGAAGAAGAAGAAGAAGAAGAAGAAGAAGAAGAAGAAGAAGAAGAAGAAGAAGAAGAAGAAGAAGAAGAAGAAGAAGAAGAAGAAGAAGAAGAAGAAGAAGAAGAAGAAGAAGAAGAAGAAGAAGAAGAAGAAGAAGAAGAAGAAGAAGAAGAAGAAGAAGAAGAAGAAGAAGAAGAAGAAGAAGAAGAAGAAGAAGAAGAAGAAGAAGAAGAAGAAGAAGAAGAAGAAGAAGAAGAAGAAGAAGAAGAAGAAGAAGAAGAAGAAGAAGAAGAAGAAGAAGAAGAAGAAGAAGAAGAAGAAGAAGAAGAAGAAGAAGAAGTAATCCGAGTCGACCGCCAATCAGAATCACCCGCTTTACCTTAACTAATTTTTGGGTGGAGTACAAGACTTTTCCTAATTACTTTTGGTCAGGGTGGTTCCATTGGTTAGGTGCTGGCCCACGGTTCTCAAGGTCGGAGGATCAACCCAATCCAAACTAATAACTTATCCGTGCTTTAACAGCGACAGCCCTAAGTCCAGATTTACTGACGTAAAAGACACTGACGGTGCTGACGTATCTCGGAAAGGGTAAATATGTACACCTGTTGTAAGTGTTTGTAATTTGTATGATGTCGCTTTTCCAACGTGCAGAAAAATTACGATTATTTATGATTTTTATATGTATTTTGATTCAATGTTCATTTTTTGTTTACTTCTGTGCAGAAATAATTTAATTGTTGCCGATATATATCTAGAATAGCCCAAAATAAAACTAACTTTTAATATTCCATGAATTTTGTTCAATTTATTGGAACTCTACCATATCAGCTGTTGGTAAGCTCAAAATCGGTTTTTCTCTACCGGACCTTGAACACGCAGGTGGACAGAATGGACCTTGACATTGCCTGTACAAGATTTAACAATCACATGCCATGGTGTGGCAGTGTTTCTTTATGTAACACGTGAGAAAAACCAATGACGCACTGCGTCTTCGTAGAAAGCGATTCCCAAACTGTACACTGTACACTCACCGACATAAGATTTATTATCAGTAATCACCTCCTTTGGTCAAACTTCCTATCAGTTAGTGCAAGTATTTGTCAGTCACTCTCACAAAGTAGAAAAACGAGTTTATATAAACAGGGAAAGGTATTATATAATAAATTCACTGGAAACACAGATATCGACCTCTCCTGGACCTCCCATAAGAAAGAAATGTCTATAAAAATGTATTATTATTATTATTATTATTATTATTATTATTATTATTATTATTATTATTATTATTATTATTATTATTATTATTATTATTATTATTATTATTATTATTATTATTATTATTATTATTATTATTATTATTATTATTATTATTATTATTATTATTATTATTATTATTATTATTATTATTATTATTATTATTATTATTATTATTATTATTATTATTATTATTATTATTATTATTATTATTATTATTATTATTATTATTATTATTATTATTATTATTATTATTATTATTATTATTATTATTATTATTATTATTATTATTATTATTATTATTATTATTATTATTATTATTATTATTATTATTATTATTATTATTATTATTATTATTATTATTATTATTATTATTATTATTATTATTATTATTATTATTATTATTATTATTATTATTATTATTATTATTATTATTATTATTATTATTATTATTATTATTATTATTATTATTATTATTATTATTATTATTATTATTATTATTATTATTATTATTATTATTATTGTTATTATTATTATTATTGTTATTGTTATTGTTATTGTTATTGTTATTGTTATTGTTATTGTTATTGTTATTGTTATTGTTATTGTTATTGTTATTGTTATTGTTATTGTTATTGTTATTGTTATTGTTATTGTTATTGTTATTGTTATTGTTATTGTTATTGTTATTGTTATTATTATTATTATTGTTATTATTATTGTTATTATTATTATTATTATTATTATTATTATTATTATTATTATTATTATTATTATTATTATTATTATTATTATTATTATTATTATTATTATTATTATTATTATTATTATTATTATTATTATTATTATTATTATTATTATTATTATTATTATTATTATTATTATTATTATTATTATTATTATTATTATTATTATTATTATTATTATTATTATTATTATTATTATTATTATTATTATTATTATTATTATTATTATTATTATTATTATTATTATTATTATTATTATTATTATTATTAATGAAGACGTCTTGAAAAGCTACATATTTATAGAACATTTGAGATATGTATTTTACTTGCCTACCAGTTAAAGATAAGGTAAAGTCAAAGAAATAATAATAAAGTGAAATACAGTTTTTGAAAGTGCGCTGATAACCATTGAGTTGGACGTCCTTAAATAAAACTCATCAACATCATCATTTACTTGCCTACCGGTGTCTTAAGCTAAACTTCTAGTTTCAGTTTTGACGACATAAAAATAAACAAATATTATTTATGTAAACTTGTTTTCGAGTGCGGTATTTTCCTTAAACAGGCCTTATAATTTCTAAACATTATACCCAAGACTAAAGGAAATAAAATAGAATTTTTGATAATTTAATTTAATTTGTTAGAAATCACTACATAATATAGAAGTAATTTATATAGTTTTAGTTGCACATTGAATCACAAAACCTCAAGAAAATAAATTTATATATCATAACGTTATTAATTAATATAAAAATGTAATAAGTATTTATGACAATGATGAAATAAATATATAGTTCTTTTGTTGTTTAAGCTATTTGTTAACGATCATTAAAGTATATAAAATAAACAAGAAGATAGTACTAAAGCAATATTTAAAATAATAAACAAATACCAGAAACACAATAAATTTAAATAACACACAAATCATTTTAATGCATATATTCTTTGCTGATAATGATCTATTAATTTAATAATGCTGAGCTCTGGATATTACATAGTATAACCTTGGTCCAAGATAATTACTGTGATTCAAGGTTACTTCCTTAAAATGCTAGACCACAAGTCTCTTAAGTGAGATAGATTATGTTTTAAATGACCTTTACAATCGTGTTTCTTCAGCAGTCCACTCACCGAGAACCCCTCGAGGATAATCCCAACAGGAGTTGCGGTGCCTGGTTCTTTTAGCCCAATCATCTGACATGAATTCTCATACGCCTCGGGACCCATAATAGCGATACTGTGTTATGCTTAGAGTTGCTCACCACTCAAGATATTCTTTTCAAAATTTCTCCCATGCTATCCTTGGTTCACACAAAGAAAGTAAAAACTAAACTATTGTATAGTTATGAAAAGCATTGTTTTTCTGGACGGACACAGGCCATAAAATCTTTAAGGAAATTAAAACTTGGGATGAGGAATTTTCATATTCGCGTGATCCAGGTTCAGTCCTGTTTCGTTGAATGTGAATATCACAGAATATTTCTGCACCAATCGCCAACGTGACTTTTTAATTCACCTTAAATCTAAGGTTTGTAAATACGAAGGTGAGGAATTATAGGGCTTGCGAGGTAAGTTGATATTTATTAGAGAGTGAAAACAATTTAAAATTTAAATTTAAAATTTAACGCCCGAGGCGTTAGTGCCGAGCATGATAAATATCGCTAGTTCCATACGTAATTGTATCCGTCAATTAAGAAAAAATCGACTTGAATTATGAATTATAAAAATATTAAAGATTGTTTTACAAAATATTTAGAATCGATGCTTTTAGCAGGTGTAAGTTGATATTGAAGGCTTTGAATAGCGAAGAACCGTAACTAGGATGATGCGAAAATAGCAAACGGTAAACTGTACGAGTATCTCAAAATGAGTGATGATATTTCTGTACATTGCAGATGTCGTATGTTTATTTCTTGTTTTTTCAGATAACTAGAAAAATCGAACATCGGACTAAGCCATCTACGTCGTAATTGATATTCAAAGAGATTATAATATAATGTCTTTGACACTATATTCGAGTAGGTGCTCCTAAAGTTTGTGTCTCATAAATTTGTATTTTATTCTTCTGTTTGACCTGCTATATTGACTCTGGTAGAGATAATTCGACTCTTTATATAGATTGTTCATGTATAACAGTAACTTTACAGTAACAGTATCGCATAACGATGTTCTTTTTTCTTATGATGGTGGATCAAATATTTTTTTCGCCTTTTTTCATGGAACTCCTGTGTTCAATGCTAAAAGGTCTACCTTTATTAATTTTAATTGGTGCTAAGTTGTTAGACATTAAAATAGAACAATTGCATTAACGTTTGTGCAAGAATTGTGCAAGAATAATTGCGAGAGATTAGAACGCTAGCAATTATATGGCTGTTCATTATAAATAGTTCTTATAATCAGTACGTTTAAGTGTTCCTCTTCTCTTGCAGGTTTTCCTCTTTTTTTCTTGATCCATTAACGAGATAACAAACGAGGAAATAAAGACATTAATCAACACTGTTAAGTGGCCTGACGTTTATTTCTAGGATTGTGAGAAAACTGCGAATACATGTCTGAGCCCAAGTACTTGTTGACTCGAATCTGAGCCAAAAATGTGAGATGCAACAAATTTACACGTCTTACATCCATAAATGTAAACTACTGGATTTAGCTCGAATGAAGCAATTGGAAGCTACCAGACCTGACCCATGGCAGGTATTTGGCAACATAAACTCACTCTGCGTTAGCCTAGCTCGAGTTTTTGGCATGGTGAAATGACCTTATGTAAAGTTTGTAGTTATCATGGTATATATTACACAGCAGTGTGTTTATTGTGCCATGTTCTGTTCGAACAGAGTCATACGTAAACTGTCGACTTGAATTTATTCAGAAATTTCCTTTGCCACATTCGTGAAAGATGCATAATTTATAATTTTTTGAAGGGATTTGAACATAATTTAATAAGAAATAAAAGATAGTCATCGAGGATAAATTACACGAGGCTGTTGAGTTATCTTTTGATGACAGATTAAGTGCATCATTTTCCAGATCTAAATTCATGTGATTATTAGGGGTAAGAAATCCTACAGATAAATATTTAGAGCCAAATACCCTTTCGCTCGGTACATCCAACCTTGCACAGACGCAGAGTGACGTAATTCTATCAACTTTTGTAAAGAAACATAAACATAACATATATTCCGTAGGGGAGGGGGATCCGTCCCCTTCAGCTGCCGAGGTGCGGGCGCTGCGGACCCTTAACACTCGTGGTACCTCTGACGTTACCAGAGGAACCTCGGGCCGAACTGCCGAGCCCCTCCCGTCGGGGAGTTGTTCGGATTGGGTTGGGCTCGAGGGGGCAGTGTGTTCCCGACACACACGGGGAATTGGGTACCTCCGACCAGGCTACGGCCTCCCGGAGGGGGTAGAGGGTTGCCTAATAAGCCCCAGGTACTAGCCTGCAGAGCTAGTAGAAAGTGTGCTAGATCACCAGCCGGCCCCACCGAGGTTTTCGGTAGTCTTCCCTGCGGGATTGACGCGCGTTAAGTGGCGTATCCACTTCCACCCGTCTTGACGTAGTAGTCGATGGGGCTTTTTAGACTCAAGGTATTGCCCCATGGAAAGAACCCTGGAGCTTTCCATCGCTCCCGGATAGAAGGAGGCCCGGGTCCTTGGTCCTACGGGTCCAGGACTAATGGGAGTAGAGCCTCTGGAGTTAAAAAAAGCATAACATATACAAGGTGTTTAGCATAGTTAACATTATATACAGATGATGGTTAATACAATATTAACTAGCACTGATACCATATTAATTAACGTAAATTACATTAACTTTGACACCTAAAAGAACTTTTCAGTCCTTTATCTTGACTGAAGACTGCCTGAGGGAGTATGTCCAATTGTATCGGTAAACATGTGGAATATATTTCAACGATATAAGATAGTACGTACATTATCCTGGAGTAGTAACAAACATTTTCTTTTGTAGCTGCTTGTCATTAACCGATTAATTATCGATTTTGACTTTTCGATTAATCCCCCAAGGCAAAAATAAGCTTTTTATAATTTTCACACAACAAACTCTCAAAATGTCCAAACTCAATGTACAGGAATGTAAAATAATGAAGTTTTAAACCCTGAATATTTAGGTAGACTCGTTTTGTTATATTTTTACCACTTTAAAATATTTTTATATATTTTTATATATTTCTTTATTTATTTATTTATTTATTTTATTTCTATCAAATTGTTGGCATGTGCCTCCTATATATGAATACGAATATCTAAAGAGTATTTTCTTTATATCAAACATAGATATTTGACAAATAATATCCAAAGTTAAAATATTTAAAAGTGCTTCACATAGGGACTTTCGCATATGATTTTATTTGTATGAAATAAGAAAATAATGTATAAAAATAAAGTTTTTCATAATTATGATGAATAAGTTTGTGATAAAAATGCAACATAAGTTGACATTGTTTGAAATCTGTGTAAATAATACATTTCAGAACTGAGTACCCTAAAAGTGCAAGACACTCGTATTTGAATAGTATTCAGATAAAGAACGGTTTAATAAATAATTCATCTGCTTGTTATTAACCTGTTTAAAATCACTTTAATGCAATAGAGTGAAAATGGAAGCTCATGTGCGATGTGCATTATTTCTGGAAACATGCTGATTAACCTAATGCTAGTACCTACCTATGGCATTTCTATTCCAAAGTGATTTGCGTCATACGAGCTCTTACCTGAAATGAAAAAAATGAAACGCCTGTTAAAAATTTTAAAACACAAAATTCACAGTACCTTATAATTTCAAGAAATTTCAAACAAGAAATTAGTCTCAACATAAATAGCTCAAAGTACAGAAACGACTATAGTTCAGTATTCACATTTAAAAATCCAGATTTGTTCGAATATTTTGTGTTACATGTTTTGCTGTATGTTAAAGGGAAATTAACAAAAGTATCTGGCAATTGACGGGAACATATTAGCACCGACGGTGTACCGGAATTTCGTCCCTATGAAATCTACTGACATGGGATTGTTTCTTTTAAGTATGCTTAAAAAGCATGGTCTGTTACCGTAGTTCAGTGACATGGATGACTTGTATTAATTGACTTCTCTACAATATAAAGCTCTTAAAACTATGCTGAGTTTATATTTAATTTGTATTAAATATCTTAAAACTAAAGGACTAGATATTTAAAACAGTTTTTGTTGTAAATGAACATTATTAATAGAACTTTATAGGTTTTGAATACAGTTCTTGGAATCAGAGACCAGGCCTAATGAATACATTCACCCAGACTGACAATACAAGGTAAGCTAAGTTGATATTTAAATGTATAAAGGCGGATAGTTTTATGCTACCTTGAAAGTTTATATTCTTTAATGGACAAGTAAACGAGGATTGGCCGATAAGTCCCGGGTCTCACATAGAGATGGCGCCATTTGGTCAGTTTGATGGTTAGCATCACATAGTTTAACTCTAGACTAGCTTGTATCCATAATTACAGGATAATAGCTTGTTTAGTTTTTGAATGACAGCATTTTAAACAAGACAAGTGTAGAGGTTTCACAAAAATGGAGGATTTGGAAAAACGAGCAGTGATTAAATACTTTCATTTGAAGGGTTTAACGCCTAAATAAATCAAAGAGTAAATGGATAGAACATTGAAAGACTGTGCCCCATCATAAACAATTATTAAAAGGTGGGCTGCTGAGTTTCAAAAGGGAAATTCCAGCACTAGTGATGAGTCTCGCTCTGGACGTCCTGTGCAAGTGACAACTCCAGAGATCATTACAAAAATTCATCGTTTTTTTACAGGAAGGCCGCAGATTAAAGTTTTTTGCGTGCTGTTGGCAGGTTGCGAGACAGCCCGTGGTGTGCCATGCGTGTACCTGTCCTAGGAGTGACTTAACCACATATGACGGAAATGTGGGTTTTACAGAATGACGGGTGGAATTTAGGTTGAGGTAAGATTAAAGATTAAAGTTGTTTGAAATAGCAGATGCTGTAAACATATCAAAAGAACATGTTGGTAATATTTTAAGTAATGTTTTGAACTTTCGCATGGTTTGTGCAAGGTGGGTGACTCGTTTGTTGACATCTGATAAAAAGTTGCAAGGAAAAACTGTTTCTGTTAAGAATTTTGAGCTCTAACGTAAAAATACCAGTGGATTTTTGAGACTGCTTATTATCGTGGATGAAACTTCGACATATCACTACACTCCAGAAAGTAAATCACAGTCAAAACAGTAGACTGCGTCAGGTGAACCAACTCCAGAAAAGGCAAAGTCAATTATGTCAGCTAACAAGATTATGGTGAGTATTCCCTGGGATGCAAAGGGAATTGTTTTTATTGATTACTTGGAAAAGTGTAAAAGTATCGCTGATTAATACGAAGGCTTACTGCAACTTTTGAGTGATGAGGTGAAAATAAAAAGACCTAATTTGGTGAAGAAAAAAGTATTGTTCCTTCACGACAATGCTCTGACCCATCGTTCAGTCAATGCAATGGGAAAAATGTGCGAACTAAAGTTCGAATTTTTTTAACATCCACCGTATTCGCCAGATCTACCAGCTGTTGCCGAATCTCAAAAAATTTCTTAGAGGAAGAAGATTTCACAGCAACGAGGAGGGCATTGATGCGGTAAACAGCTGTTTTGAGGACCATCATAAATCGCACTAAAGAGTTGGTTTAATTAAATTAGAACACTGATATGATGAATATATTAGCCTTTCTAGAGATTATGTTGAGAAAAAAAGGTAAAATTATTTTTCATTTTTATTGTCAGGCCGGAGACTTATCAGCCCACCCTCGTATAGTATTCGAAAACTTAACCCAGAGTGGTATGGATATAATTGTACATGTTTGTATTGATACTCCACGATACTCTAATACAACTATATATACTTCACTTCCAGACTAATAACACTTTTAGTTACTAAACTGTAGTATATTTTAGGTGGGTTAGTACCCGTAAATAAAGCTTAGCTTTCGTGAATGTTATCTCCGTGCAGAATACACCACTAACAGAATATGAGAAAAAGCAACTAACACACTAATTTTTTGTAGTTTATACAATTCATACCCGATTTAGCACATGGCATTTAATTACTACTGAAACTACTTTCACAGTATTGCCCAAGTCATACTGCCGTACAATTAATATCTTGGGTAACGGAGACTGTGCTTGGTCTATACACGCTTAACTATCTAAGATAATTTGCATGTTAAATATCTTCGTAAGCCATGCAAAACAAATTTCATCCTGTTACACACTAATTACGTTGCTCATGCTTCTGTGTTAATGGAGCACAACGCAATCAGTAATAAGAAGAAAGCGAGATAAACCATGTGCGTGATAAAGTCTTCAGGGTTCGTTCCACTTTTTTATGTTGTAAAATGGACCAGGGAAACGTAATCACTGACTCACATTCCCAAGATTTGCCCGCCTAGGTAGCGTAGATGGTAGCATGTCTGCCTTACGTTCAAGAGGTCCCAAGTTCGAGTCTCGGTCAGGGTGACTTACCTGTATAAGGTATTTTCCGGGGTTTTCCCTTATCCTGAAAGACGAATGTCGGGTAACTCTTAGCTCCATGGACCCTGGACATATTTGAGCATCGTTTCACCCATTTCATACACCGTCCGATATGACTTAACGTTGAAGGACGTAAAATTAAAAAAAAAAATCATGTTTAAATTCCCTACAGCTTAGAAATCTGCTCTATAGGAACAATTTGGACTAAAGTTTTAACACTTATATTTTAAGGCCAAGCAAACTGGCACAACAGAGAAGTGTAGTGGTTTCAATCCTGACCCATGGGCTTTCTTGAGCGTTCTCCAGTTATGCAAAAGTAATATAGACTGAAAAGGATTTCTGAAGACATATATACATTTCATTTGGAAGCCAGCTTTCTTAAATAATATTATATTTTAATCAAAATTATTAGTCATTTATGAAAAAAATCCAAACATGTGCAATATGACAGTTAATCTGAGGTGGGGGACAGCTTTTCATGAAAATATTTTGCCGCTCCCTTGGAAGATGTTGAATTTCCAAGTTTGGTATCTAACCAACCTTTTGTTTTTGCTGTTATAGTTATACAAATAGACAAATGATTTCTAAAGTTGATTTCTTGTTTTGTTTTCAGTACTGTTACATGTAGAGAAAGAACAGGAATCATTACGGTGCATATAAATTTCGACGCCGATATTTCACACGAATTACATATTTTGAAACTCTCTGTCCCCAAGAAAGGGAAACAAAAATGTCCATGTATCTGTGTTGGATACATTGGTAACATAATATTGTCGCAAGGCATTGTTGCGACGGGCGCGGCCGGCACGCGCAAAGAGACAGATAGTGCAACGCGGAGATAAAAGCTTGCCGAAACGGAGAAAGAAAGAGACAGATAGATGTCTGGAAGGTTCGTCTTTCTTCTGGTGGCGTCTTGATTGTTAGAGAACATTGCACTAATTTCTAGAACAATGGGTGGAGATATAAAAGAAGCCGTGACTAGTTTATCAGGACAGTTGTAATTGGACCTGTGCACTGAGTTGAAAGTGGAGAACTGTTAATTGTGGACCTTAGAAGTGTGTAGCGATTGATTATGTTCGTTTGTTTATGTGTGGTGAAGCAACTAGAGACTACTGTGTGTATGACACGTCACTTTTAGAACCTGTGAAGGGTGTAAAAAAGTATCTTCCTACGGAAATAAAGAACATCTTGAATGTCTGAAAACTTGACTTTTAATTTTACGAACCTACAAAGTCACAGTATAGTGACACTTAATTCACCATAATCCAAGGATGCCTCACTATAAATGGGCAAAATACCAGCATTTCAAAATACCTTTTATAAGGAAGATCCTTCCAATGATTTATTTTCGAGGCTTCATTCTGAAGAAATTTTGTATATTTAATTACATATGAGTAGACATTGCACTATAAAATATAGTTCTCTTTACAAGTAACTAGTTTCTGCAATAAGACTATTTTTAAGATATTCATTATAAATTGGTTGAATTGTCCAATACTTTTAATATTCTTTGCAAGTCCTTTCCATTCAGTAGTATTTTACATTTGCCTGGAGGTCCAGTTCCTAAATAATTGTCGTTATGTTTTCTTTTTATTTATAACCGAATATATAATCAGCTCTTTCTGCAAAGGTTTATTTTAATTAAATAAAAGTAAATAGTAAAAAAGGTTTCCTAAGAAGTTTTATATACCCAGTAATCATATCGCTCCGTTGCTGCTGGCAGGCTTTAGTAAGCCTGAATAACTTTGCTGCTTGCCCACCCTCAATAGGTTTAATCGCAGGCAGGAAATTTAAATGAGGTTTTGTAGTGTGGTTTGTAGAATTTAGGTAAGTAATGAGAAAGAGGGAGCAAGTTGCAGTACCCGCTACACTTTGGTGTAATAGGGAATTTTGAGGCCAGTGCTCTATGTTGGGGTTTATAAGCAGCTCAGCTTTTGCTGCTGCTAGGCATTTGCTCCAGTGTTATCTTGAGTTGCCCACAAGCCATTTGGGGTACTCGAAGTCGCCTAAAGCGGCCTCTTCTGGGGTCATAAATCCCCTAGAAATCTCACCAGGGTGCTTCAATGTTCTGGTAAAATTGTGTGGAACTTTTTATCCCAAAGCCAAATTCCATCCTCTCGGTATGGAAGAGAAGAGGTTTCAAGGAGCAGTCTCACATGAAAGTAGAGAGATAGATATTCATTTTATATGCTTCCCTGAGTTGCTGTATTTCCAAGTACCCATAGTACCAATCACCATAGTTACCTAGCTATTAGTTTCTATTCCCTGCTTTCTTTTAAATGCCTACTTTTCTTCTTTCTCCTTATTTATAATTTCCCTAAACCATCTATTTCTAACTAAACCTAAATATTTTCCTATCTCTACAAAACTTCCCTTTAATTTAACCCTCAATATCTTTTACCTATAATTTCATTTGATAAACTGGACCAGTTTCTCTTTTACAATATTTTGTCTCTCAAACTTTTAGTTGTTTCATATTCCAAAATTAAATTTCAATAGTTATTCAAATTCCAACTACACAGTGGGCACTTTCCTTGCATTTCTCTTTCCTCAAAGTCTTTTAGCATTATCACTCCTGATCTAGTTCATGCGAATTATTCTTTTTCTGCTCTGTCACAAATATCGACATACTTTTCTCTTTCCCAAATCGTTTATAGCTCTATAAGTACACAAGGAAGTTTAGGAATTAAAACTACCAAAACTCTCCTGCCTCTCTATATCTTCATCAAAAAGCATCGTACCATTTTTGTTATTAAAGGTCTCAAAAATGATATTTTTATAAAACCTCGGTACCAAATTTCTGGCTGGAATGCAGGTGTTAGACCGAAAATAGAGTAACAAGGTTGTTAGACATTCCCGATTAGTTTTCTAACAATTTTATTGGTAAACAACATCGAACTCGGACAGTGCTATTTTAAACACATCCTTGGAAACAATGCCCTTGGTCATTTACACAGACGTGACTTCTGTCAGCCAAAAACAACAAATGGATGTCGTTAGTTGTGACATGTACCACTCTTGACAAGATTACCCTTTTGAAAGCATGCCATTTCGTCATAACGACACTCATTTGAAGGTTAATTGGCTTAACATGCATCATTATTTCCTCAGATAGAATAGGTAAATCATATATTTATTTTAACGTCAACTGTAAAGCTGCTATTAGAGCTTCGTAATTGCTGCCTTACGTAACAAAGTCTGCTCATAGACTGGTATATGAGGAAGGAATTATCTTTTCCTGCACTAAAGTGTATCACTATTACGCTTGCTACCATTTAAAATGGGAGGTAAGACGTAGAATTACCAGCCATCTAAAACTTTGGTAACATCATAAATGCATATATTCAGGTTTAATGAATAACAGAAAGGTACTTTTAGAAAACCTCTTGTGAGTATCCGGACAACCGGATGAATATGAAGCATTGTATTTAAGTGTATCTTCCCAGGACACGTCAGGAAGATTTTATCATCTCAACTACCCATTACATGCAAAATATCTTTCTCTCACTCTAAAAATTAATGGCTATATTTTTATGAATTAAACACATTTAACAAATTTTATGCAAATTAAATATTCAATTTTCTGTGAATACACTGTGAAATCATCTTCATCCTCAATAAATTTTCAATAATTTTATAGAAGCTCTACACCAACGGTGGTCACAAAGAGGCCCTCGATCTGCATGCTCTTGGGTCAGTCTCGTGCGGTTTTTGACACCAAGCTTAGGGTAACTTTAATCAATATAATTAATGGAAACTAGCATTATCAGGAAAATCTTTTCCTGAACTTAATGGCTCAAGTGGTTGTTAAATTTGACTTTCCTTTGACAGAACTGATCAAGCATGTACACACGTAAAACATATATTTACAAGGAAGAGAAAAACTTATTTCTGATTTAGCCCAGACTATATTTACCTTTCGTAGAAAGTTAAAGCTTCGGAATTAAACTTTTACTTTTATCAAATATTTGAAGGATATTACTGAAAGTTTTTCTTACATATAGGTAGAAACTGAAATTTATTTTAGTAAAATGTCTAGCTTTACTGAAGAAATCAATGGCAGATTTAATGATTTGAGATGACTTAAAACTTCATTTGCATTCCTGGAAAATCCTTTTGTTATTGATAATGTAGTGGATGCTAGCTATCCCGTTTCATCATCAATAACAAAGGATACAGTAGCTGTAGAATTGTAGCTACAAAGACTGCAAGCGGTCGAAGGACTAAAAGGACTCAAGCAAAGTGGCGTTTCTATCATAACTTTTTGAAAGAATATTCCAAAAGAAAAATACTCACTAACAAAAGAGTGTGCTAACAGACTTTATACTCATTGAACATCATTTTATTCATCGTCCAATATGACTTAACGTTGGAGGTTTTCCCCTATCCTGAAAGATAAATGTCTGGTAACACTAAGATCTATACATCCTGTCCTCATTTAATTCATCGTCCGATATGACGATATTTTAGGTTTTCCGTTATCCTGGAAGATGAATGACTGGTAACTCTAAGCTCCATGTACACTGGCTCATTTGAGCATCATTACGTTCATCGTCTGATATGACAACATTGGAGGTTTTCCCTTATCCTAAAGAAGAATGTCTGGTAACTCGAAGCTCTATGTACACTGGCTCATTTGAGCATCATTACATTCATCGTCTGATATGACATTGGAGGTTATCCCTTGTCCTGAAAGATGAATGTCTGGTAACTCTAAGCCCTATGCACCCTGTACTTATTTGAGCATCATTTCATTCATCGTCCGATATGACGTTGGAGGTTTTCCCTTATCCTGAAAGTTGAATGTCTGGTAACTCTAAGCCCTATGTACCCTGGACTCATTTGACCATCATTTCATTCATCGTCCAATATGACTAAAGGTTGAAGGACGTATACGGATCTAGTCTGGTGTTTCACTACCGACGACCACCAACTTTAACCTTGGGTTATTTGTCGTTTTCTCTGGTCAGTATGTGAACTCCTGGATAATGCTTTCTGAACTAGAAACATCTCTTTTTATGTATTAACCTTTGGTTTCCTTTTCTATTCAACCTCCAGGTATGTAGCTGTAGACTACATTGTGTTATATGTTAATCAAGAATTTTATTAGAAATTCCTCCGCCAAACTACACCTTAAATAGGCAAAATTTCTTTAGGACATTTTGAATTTCTGTAAATAGCTTATAAAAATCTTCCTGTCGCATCCTTGGAAGTTCTTGAAATTATGTACTACTACACAGAACTTCGATTTCGATATTTAAAATAAAAACATCTTTTGAGCCCACCTGTATCTACAAAACAAGAACAAAAACAAAAAATCATTTGAATATCAAAGTTGTATTTATGTAAGTTCAGCATCTGCCAAGGGTGAGACACGGAGATTTTCAAGGAAATCCACCCTTCACAACCAATGATCGTTTACATGGAATATATTTGGAAAACTCTGATTTGCTCAAAAACAGCTGTAATTATTTGCATTAATATATAACGCGTTTAAGTTATTTCCACGCCAAATGAAATCTATATCTTGAATTTTTGGAAATGTCCAAAGAAATTCTTTCCTCCCGAACTACTTTTGCAGAACTGGTAAACCTAAGAGATAGACAATATTTCAACTACAGAAAAATGTATTGTTCTTTTTACCAGTTGTTCATTTTAGAGATACTCTTAGTTATTTGTCCAATTTTCTAATAACTATGCTTTTCTCATACGGGAAGCTTTTATTCATTTTTTTGACTCTCGACCTCCAAAGAGAACGGAATTTCAAAGCAACCATTTCTTTACACTATTATTATTATTATTATTATTATTATTATTATTATTATTATTATTATTATTATTATTATTATTATTATTATTATTATTATTATTATTATTATTATTATTATTATTATTATTATTATTATTATTATTATTATTATTATTATTATTATTATTATTATTATTATTATTATTATTATTATTATTATTATTATTATTATTATTATTATTATTATTATTATTATTATTATTATTATTATTATTATTATTATTATTATTATTATTATTATTATTATTATTATTATTATTATTATTATTATTATTATTATTATTATTATTATTATTATTATTATTATTATTATTATTATTATTATTATTATTATTATTATTATTATTATTATTATTATTATTATTATTATTATTATTATTATTATTATTATTATTATTATTATTATTATTATTATTATTATTATTATTATTATTATTATTATTATTATTATTATTATTATTATTATTATTATTATTATTATTATTATTATTATTATTATTATTATTATTATTATTATTATTATTATTATTATTATTATTATTATTATTATTATTATTATTATTATTATTATTATTATTATTATTATTATTATTATTATTATTATTATTATTATTATTATTATTATTATTATTATTATTATTATTATTATTATTATTATTATTATTATTAATTATTATTATTATTATTATTATTATTATTATTATTATTATTATTATTATTATTATTATTATTATTATTATTATTATTATTATTATTATTATTATTATTATTATTATTATTATTATTATTATTATTATTATTATTATTATTATTATTATTATTATTATTATTATTATTATTATTATTATTATTATTATTATTATTATTATTATTATTATTATTATTATTATTATTATTATTATTATTATTATTATTATTATTATTATTATTATTATTATTATTATTATTATTATTATTATTATTATTATTATTATTATTATTATTATTATTATTATTATTATTATTATTATTATTATTATTATTATTATTATTATTATTATTATTATTATTATTATTATTATTATTATTATTATTATTATTATTTATTCTCCAAATGAAGTAACCTTATTTTACCAGTAAGGTATGTTAGGATTCTAGTTACAAAAACACATAAATACAAAGATCAAATTAACAAAACATAATAATAATTATGACGTTTTAAAAATTGGCTAATAAAGTGCTCAAAGGCTGAAGTGCAACATTTTTTAAAGAATACATTTATCAACTGTGTTTGAAGATCTGTATTACAATATGAAAGATGTTGAATAAGATTATATCTCTTTTTGGAATGAAGATCACATCTAAATATTAAGTGTTCAACACTTTCATCAACGCTTTTACATTTACATAGGTATCCATCACGAGAGTCTATAAGGAATCTTCGAAAGTAAGTTTTAAATTTCCCATGTCTGGTAGCAAACTGGGTCAAAATAAAATTAAGGGAAAAGTACTTGCAGTTTGCACGATCATTAACAGCAGGAAAAATAAATTTCCAGTAATTTGTTCCTTATCACTGTTTATCCAAGTACTGTTTCACATTTCAAAAATTGATTTTCTTTTAAAAATGTGATTGTTAAAATCTTTAAAACTGAATTCCTTTTGGGATAATGCGTAACGTTTAGCAATTTCATCTGCCCTCTCATTGTCATGTATACCTATATGGCCTCTAACCCATGAGAAACACGCGTGATTGGTGTTTGTTATAATATCGTTCCTTATTTTGGTAGCAAGTGAATATGTAGTGTATTTATCTCCGATAACACTGACAGATGCCTAGGGATCATTGTATATAGATGCGATATAGTTATTACTGCGGCACCATTCCTCTTTAAGCAATCTCTTTAAACAATCACACCACATCTCTTTAAACAATTGACTATGGCCTAAAGCTTACTTATATCCAATTCCCTAGATTAACATAGAGCATAAGTGTTTGTAGGAATAGTGTGTACAAGAGTAGAGAAAGTCATGTGACACGTGATTTCTTATGCATTGCGCATATACTGAAGGAGGTTTCTCATCAACATGCATTGTGGAAGGGTGCGCAATTATCTTCTCTGTATGACGTAAAGGACGGCGTGAAACAGGAAATCTCGTGCTTTTATTGTTTTTCTAACAAGTGTCCGCGAGCGTTGGAATGTTCCAGCATGTGGGAACAGTATCATTCTTTTTTTCCCTCTGATTCTCTGAAAATGAAGCTTTCTCTGTTAGCTGCAAGCAAGTTTCCAAAGGCTGTGTCATAGTTCTAATTGGTTAAGGTCACGGGCAACTAAAATAAATTGCTTCCGGAAGTGATGAAATAGGGAGTGATTCCATGGTCAATAGAGTTTAGCTGGCAGAAGGACTTGGGTTCAAATCTCATGTTTATGTCCACGTAAGTTTGAATGGGTTAAAGCAAAAACAAAAGGAAAAAATAACCGCAGGAGAATAAACCAGATACAAATACAGGGAATTTACTTCATATTTCTGAGAAGTACAAAATAAATTAAGGCATTCCTTTTTGCAAAAATGCTGCGTGACTTTCTGTACTCGCTCTTATACCGTCCACCCAACACAAGAAGGCAAAGCAGAGGAATATGTGACGTGATCAGTTTTGCTGTCCATATGATGTTTATGCTCGCCTTCAGGATATTTTAAGGATGTAAAATACACAGTGTTGTCACATAACTCACTCATGCATAATGCCTATCACTGCAGCTACTGAAATGAGCGTTAGATCTGGCAGCATGGATGACTCGTATGCACTCTCATATACTCATCTCGTAGTAAATAGGCCCAGTATCAGAGGAGAAAAGCAGTTCAAGCTTCTCTCTTTCTTCATGACTCGCTTGCTTTCTTGTGGTGGGCAGACTGTACACACTATTCTTTGAAAACGTCTATATACTTATTGATAATCGAGGGAAAGGATGTGTAGAGCCAGACTGAAAAATTCAATGACATAGCCGGGATTTGAACCACGGATTTCCCGCTTTCCGTGCGGTTGCTCTAAACCACTGAGCTACTTTGGCCAACATGCCGACATGATATTAAATTCTCCAACTGACTCATATGTTTCCCGGTAGACCACTAAGGGTTCTCATATGTTATGAGACACGCACCTTTTGTGGCGACTTACTAAGCTGTAAGTACTTAAGTCCCAGGCTTCATAGCTAAACCAATATGTTATTCAGGTAAATTGATGGAAAGTATCATTTCTTCCACACTAGGCGTGTGTAGACTAAGGTTTGGATGTGTAAAGCCAGACTGAAAAATTCAAAAATTCGGCTAGTGTGGAAGAAATGATAATTTTTATCAATTTATCTCCCCCCCCCCCCCCAAAACAAAATACATAGTGATTTTACTATGAAGCCTGGAACTTAAGTACCTACAGCATAGTAAGTCGCCACAAAAGGTGTGTGTCTCATAGCATATGAGAACCCCTAGTGGTCTACCGGGAAACATATGAGTCAGTTGGAGAATTTAATGTCATATCGCCACTTTGGCCGTAATAGCTCCGTGATTTAGAGCACCTGGACGGAGACCGCGAGATCCGTGGTTCAAATCTCCCCAATGACATTGAATTTTTCAGTCTGACTGTACACATCCATGCCTTAGCCTGCACATGGCTAGTGTGAAAGAAATAATTATTTTCAATCGAGAGAAATAGTGGCGGAAGTTTTAATTTAATACTTCTATTTAGCTGTAATATGTGAATATAAGTTAGTTAGTTACTAACACTCCCCACATGGCAACCTTGGCCTTCGGGGTAACCTCACCCCACCAAGTGATGACCGGACCCATTTCTCAGGTGGAGGCACCCAGAGGGCGGTGTCCATTACCTCCGATGATAGGGTGATAGTGAAGATGGCGGTGAGGTGAGAGGACCTACAGTTTTTACCGTGGACTCCGAACCACGTTGGGCATAGGGGATACTTCACGTGTGCTAGACAGAGGTGAAGGCGTGGATAGGGCCGACTTAAAATCGCCAACCCCAGAGCCGGGAATCGAACTCGGGACCCTTAGAACGGGAGCCGCGAACGAAACCACCGCGCTACCCCGGCGCCCATATGTGAATATAATAAATATAGTTAAAACATAGTTATATGTGAACATCACGTGATGCCTCTGAACTTTTATAATCACATGGTCTGGACAAGAAAAAAAAACGAATAACGATTTCCTATTTGAGAAAAGTATAATTATTGAAAAAGTCAAACAATTACATGGAATATATCTGAAGTGGTTCAGCATAAAAAAAATTATTTCACATAAATTGTGTGTTTTAACCATTTCTAAATGTTTCGTATCGTAAGATTTCATCTATCTCTTAAAGTTTACCAGTTATACAAAATCATACACACACGATTCTATCTTGGTTAACATGAAGTAAATGGACAAATATGGACATTAGGTTTGGAACATTACCTTCTCTAGTTTCCCTCAATGAATCTGAGGAACTGTCTCTTTCACACCATAGATACATAATGATGGAAATTAATACAGAGATAAGATATTAACCTTGTATCGAAATCCACGCAATATCAATTGGGAACATTAAAAATCAACAAAGTAACTCTTGGACGGGTGCCAGGGCATGAAGGTACGGTGCGATCCATATAAACCTGAACCATTTTAATAGGTCATAACTTTTGAACAAATAATAGGGCGCACGTTCAACTTTGGGAGAATATAATACACAATTGGGAGATTACATTACACTATTTACATCTCAGAGAAACTTCTGGAAGTGTCCTCCACCAGCATCTATACATGTTTGCACTCGTCTCACCATATTCTCTGAAGTTTTACGGAGAGTATCCTCGCCAATGTTACTTATTTTGGTTCGAATGGAATCCTTGAGAACATCAATTGTCCGTGTCCTATTCTTGTGCACTCTATTTTTAGATACCCCGAAAAGGGATAAGAAATCCTGTATAGCTAGGTCAGGGGATCTGGGGGACCACAGATTTTTTGAGATTATTCGATTATTAAAGAAACTGGTTACAAGTTCCATGGTGTCATTAGATGTATGGCACATTGCTCCATATTGCTGGAAATAACCTCTCAATTGGATATTCTCTCCGTAAAACTTCAGAGAATATGGTGAGACGAGTGCAAACATGTATAGAAGCTGGTGGAGAACACTTCCAACATTTTCTCTGAGATATAAATACTGTATTGTAATCTCCCAATTGTGTATTATATTCTCCCAAAGTTGCATGTTTGTCCTATTATTGACTCAACAGTTATGATATTGAAATGGTTCAGGTTTATATCACACTATATTTCAGGCAACGAGAAGGCAGATGCCTTAACAAGGAAAGGCTCTGTAATATCATTTACTGGTCCTGAACCAGTGTTCTGCATCCCTTTAGGTACTGTACGAAAAGCCATTGGTGATTGGATAAAATTTAACCACAAAAAGGAAATAAAGAGAAAGATGCGGACACAGTAAGAGTGTCATGAGTAGAATATCCTCCTCCTTTGATATACTCAAACTTAACAATCCTAATTAATCTTGATAACAGTGGCAATGACAGGGAACTGTAGATTGGGAAAACATGTGCACACAGTGGGCATCTTTAAAGAACCACCAGTATGAAGATTATGAAATGTAGAGGAAGAAGGTCCGCCTCGGTAGCATGTCTGCCTCACGTTCAAGAGGTCCCGAGTTCGAATCTCGGTCAGGGTGAGTTACCTTGATAAAGTTTTTCCCGGGGTTTTCCTTTATCCTTAAAGACGAATGTCGGGTAACTCTAAGCCCCATGGACCCCGGGCTCATTTGAGCATTATTTCACCCATTTTATTCATCGTCCGATATGACTTGACGTTGGAGGACGTAAATTACAACAAAAAAGAAGAAACTGCCTCTCATATTATATTCAGTTCTGAAGTTTTAGGTAGGAAAAGATACGAAGTACTGCGTATACCTAAACCATAAGAAGATATTGCTACAACAATTTAATTAGGATTATCCTGCTTCTCAAACCGTTACCATGGCTTTATCTTTGTTAATAGAAACCTCTCAGATAATGCACTGAATATTCTTGTAAGAGTAAGAGAACTACCGCGCTGCCCGGCCCTGTGCTGAGCACCAATGAATGCATCACTTCAGCCAATGGAATTCGTAGATGTTCACTCCATGTGGAGTAATTAGTGCATTATCTGAGAGGTATCTGTTGCCAAAGATAAATCCATGGTAACCGTTCGAACAGCACAATAATAACCTATTATAGGAGACAATACAATAAATCCGTAAGGTTTCTGTGTTGACGGCAATTAGAACCCAACTCCTTACACGAGTCATGTCTTCAATTATTTCATTTGCCATCTGTACCCCCCACTGTGGTGACCTGTATAGTAAACAAGAGCATCAAACACTATTTTACTACCCTTTATTGTTTTAGTAAACTTTCTAAGAACATTTTGTAGACGAATGTGTAATAAACGTCGTGTGAAGTTGCACATTATGTGGTTTTGTTGAGGTCACTAGCGAGAATGTGTTGAAAGTTGTGGAACGGAAGTAAACTCGAGGCAGTTTTACAGATACCCTGACCAGACGCACGTTGCTTTCACTTAAACAAACAGACCGGGAGGTGACCTTCACTTTCCGGAGAGTGAAAGCGCCAGCCTCCGAGGCACTGCCACAGGAGTCAAGTGAAAATCTTCACCCGAGGTGATGCGGATGTGTTACTGCGTTCACACGGATTTCTTCACTCCTCTTCTACTTGCTTTGTGGTAACCGATATAACATTTTGCTGAAATTATTTCCATATATTTTGCTGTAGGTACAAAGGGAACAGAGTGGGCTGAAGCGGTATTCAAGTGCACGGGTATGTGATAGCTTTGAAGGTCTTTACATGGCCACGTATTTGTGAAACGTACGAGACAAACTCAAACAATAATGAGAAATGTCTAGGAAATGCTTCACTCTACAAAAAGCATAAATTCTATGCCTTAACAAAATGTTGTTTGTGTGTTAAAATTTTGTCCAGCGCTTTCGATTTACCAGTTATACAAAACCCATTCAGAATGAAGAGGACCTCTGAGGCCATCCTTAGAAAATTCAAGACATACTTTTCATTTACCATAAAACCTTTTTAATGTATTGTGGTATTTTAAGTTAAAAACCGCTTTGGAAAGTATTAACATTTCCGAAAAGGTTGCCTTTAAAGCATAAGTTGAGTGATTTCTTAAAAATCTTCATTTTTCATCCTTTTTTTTTCTTTTGTTGTTGTAATTTAAGTCCTCCAACGTTGAGTCATATCGGACGATGAATGGAATGGGTGAAATGATGCTCAAATGAGCCCGGGGTCCGTTGAGCTTAGAGTTACACGACATTCATCTTTTTAAGGATAAGGGAAAACCCAGGAAAAAAACCTATCAAGGTAAATCACCCTGACCGAGATTCGAACTCGGGACCTCTTGAATGTGAGGCAGACACGCTACCACCACGCTACTGAGGCGGGCATTTTGCATCCTTGAAAACTGAATTTCATACCAAGTTTGGTACTTAACTTCTTAAGACTTTTAGTTTTCGAGTTATACTAATTATAGACATACATACACAAAGATGTGGAAACGTAGAGTCAGACTGAAAAATTCAATGCCATAGCCGGGATTTGAACCACGGATCTTCTGGTTTCCGTCCAGCCGCACTACCATTATGCTACTATGGCCAACGTGCCAATTTTTCAGTCTGACTCTACGTTTCCACAATTTAGCCTACACACGGCTAGTGTGAAAGAATCATTAATTTCCATTAATTAACCTAATAGTGGTTTACTATATAAAGCCCGGGCCTTAAAGTACTTACAAGTAGTAAGTCGCCATTAAGGTAGTTGTCTCATGTGTTTATGAGAACTCCTAGTGGTTTACCGGGAAAATGCGAGTCAGTTGGAGAATTTAATGTCATGTCGGCACGTTGGCCATAGTAGCACAATGGTAGTGCGGCTGGACGGAAACCAGAAGATCCGTGGTTCAAATCCCGGCTATGGCAATGAATTTTTCAGTCTGACTCTACGTTTCCACAATTTAGCTTACACACGGCCAGTGTGAAAGAATAATTAATTTCCATACACAAAGATGTCTTTTCAAAAATATTATTTATATTCAGTGAGTCTTAACTTACAGTGACTGTCATAATTTTTTGGACAAGGTGATCTGTACCTGTAACATGCTTGTTTTTAAAGTAAAAGTAGGTAAACAATTCAAAATTGCTAAACTCTTTAATTCTATGAACTTCATAGGTACCACAGTAATGTAGTTGTGACTTGTAAATTATTTTAAAATTGCACAATACTGTTACTTGGTTGAGATATGAAAATTTGCTCGTTAATATATTTCGGGCAAGGGATGTTTGGCAACTCAAGGCATGCTCTCCACTTATGTGCTGTGCGGGTAGGTCCCAATCAGTGCCTTACTCTCGCACAAGGCAGACGCAAACATTCAGGAGTGAAGTGGGGCACAGAGGAAAAAAAAAAAAAAAAAGAACAATACATTTGAGCAACGGAAATTAGTAGTATTCCATCATGAAAAGGGAAAAACAGTCGACAAATAGTGTATTTGTTGAACATGAAAAAAGTACTGTTAACGACATTATCTACCGATATAAATATCAAGATAGGATTGAAAATTTGCCAAATACAGGTCACCCGAAGGTCCTTAATAGGAAAGAACAGAGGGCGGTAATAAGAAAAGTGAAAAATAATCAACGTCTTACAACTGCTATTGCTGCTGGGGCTACGAGTGGGTTTGGAAAGAGGATCAGCGCAAGCACAATCCGGAGGGTGCAATACAGAGAACATTATCATGGATGAACTTCAAAAAGATCACTATGTCAACAAAATTAGTAAGATCAAGTGGCAAAGATTTGCTAAGAAGCACCTCAGCAAAAATATGAACTGGTGGAAAACAGTAATTTTCTACGACGAGTCAAAATTCAACATTTCTGGTTCAGATGGACGAATTATGGTTTGGAGACAGTACAATAAAGAATTTGAAGAAAGAAATATGCAGGCGATAGTAAAACATGGAAGGGGACATGTTATGGTTTTGGGCTGTATGTCAGCTGAAAGAGTATATGAGCTAGTTTTTATATGTGGACACGTGGATCACCACCACTATCTTCAGATTTTTAAAGATAACCTGAAGAAAAGCGCAGAAAATATGGGAATAGGAGACTATTAAATTTTATCAGGACAATGACCCAAAACATATGGCCCATAATGTACGACTATGGTGTGTGTACAACTGTCCTAAAGTTGTGAATCCTCCCCCACAGAGTCCCGACATTAACCCGATTGAGAATCTGTGGGATATACTGTAAAATAATTTACAAAAACTTCCCACAAATTCTAAAGCTCATTTGAGGAGGCGACTGCAAGAAGAATGGAACAAATTGCCCCGTTGTAGCATTAGCAAACTGGTGGAGAGCACACCGAGAAGGATGACTGGAGTGCTACGGAGAAAGGTAATAATAACCAAGCATTAATATTCCTACAAGGCATCCATTCTCTCTATTTGTTTTGTACTTATACTTTTTGCCCAAGTAATTTTGAATATGAAATTTTGTATTATTATAATTATATTCATACATTTTATATTTTGTGCATCATGAAGTGAAATGAAACTTTATTTTTGTTACCTATATGTGTAACTGTACAATATGGAGTGAGCAAAATGTAATAAAATAGGGTTGTTTTTAATCTTTTGATGTTAACCCGTAACTGGTATGATGCAGTTTTTGTAACGCAAATGGTATGGTGGGGTCAGGACGACCCCATTTCATTTTTGACAATTGTGGATGATGAGGGGTGGTAACTCGTAACAAAGTAAACATAAATCTAATATTCAGTTATATTTAGAGATTAATTAGGCATAAACTACACTGTAAGCCTCTGCATGCATGTCTACAGGATCTTTTTACCATATATGTAATATTTATTAGTCGAATTATGATAGTTTTAAGAATCAGCTACTTTGAATCAAATTACATGCTTTACTCTGGAAAAATGTTTGAAGATGAATACTAACTAAGAAAAGTCTTTAAAATGGATATAGCAACTGGAAACAAGTAGGTGTTTACAAGCAATCCTCACAAACATCTTTTGAGCATTCGCTACATATTGGTGTACTGCAAGTACTATCGTAAGTACTTAAGTCCCAGGCCTCATCATTTAACTCTTATTATTTTAGTTAATTGATGATATATGGCTAGTGTGGAGAAATGATTAATTTCCATCAATTAACTAAAATAATAAGAGTTAAATGATGAAGTCTGTGACTCAAGTACTTACGATAGTAAGTCGCCACAAACGGTGTATCTCGAATACGATAGCCCCTAGTGGTCTACCGGGGAAATATACGAGTCAAATGGAGAATTTAATGTCAGGACGGCACGTTGGCCATGGTAGCTCAAAGGGTAAGAGCGACTGAACGGAAACCAGAAGATCTGTGGTTCAAATTTTTCATGTTGACTCTATCTATGTATTACTGTTTTCCATAACTGCCATTTTTAAAGTGCTATTATTATTCAGCTGTTTCTCGTGATGTCAGGAAAAGGCTATGAAATTTTAAGGCCAGTATGTAACCACTAGCTTTTAAATATCGATTCCAATGATTCTACTCCTGTTGTGTCTACAATGAAATATATTAATGAATCTATTTTTTAAAAAAGAAGCTCTTGGTTTACATGATTAGATAGAAAAATTAATTTTCGAAAGAATATTTTAAAGAAGCTATATAAAAGTAACTAGAGAAGTGAATGTAAATAAGTTTAATTTTTAAAATATTTAACAGCCCACTACTTAGTGCCTGATTCTAGTCCTAAGTCTCTATGTTACGTCTGCATCTCTTACTTTATTCCAAGCATGCCTTCAGTTGCCATGACAGTGAACTCTCTGAAACCTTACAGCGTAATTGTTGTTTCACCGAGGTTATAAAGGTTAAAGAACACCTGTTGATCTCTCCCATACTTCACAACGCAATTCAACCATAAAACATTGCTTCAAGTCTCCCCTAGGATCGTGGCTTTTAATAGTTTCCTAATGTCTTAGTACCCATGTTTGGGATTACACTGGCTTTTGCATCGACCCTCCTATCCCATGCCTATTTCTGGAAAGGTTAAACATAATGTAGATAGAAAAATAAGTTTTGGTAAGAATAGTCTTGGAAAGTAAAAACAAATAAATGATAGTGGATAGATAAAATAATATGAATGTAGCATACGTTATTTTTTTAGCCTGTCTGTATCTCCAAGAAGTATACTAAACAATATAAGTGCTACAAAAATACTGATTTCTGAATAATATAAAACAGTTTCAGGGCCGAAAGTAGCCCAGAATTAAAACATTTGGAAGCCTAAACGACAACTTCTTCCCGTTGACCTCAAGTCATTCCGTTACTTCTTCGGCATTAGAGGTGAGAGGTTAGATTCGAAGACAAACAGCTGCAAATCAAGAGGGAGGACAAAAGAACGGCAATACTTTATCGTCTCTTGTCGTTTGCATTTTACAAACTAATAAAATACGAGGAAGGTTATGCGGTTGTTCACCTTAATCGCGAAAATGGCTAGTGTTTTGTCATTAACCCTAAACGACTTTGACACTGACATCAAGATGCAAATGTTTTTATCCCTGTACAGGAATTCCAATGAGATTGCTAACAACAAGTAATGCGATGACCCCAGTTGCAGGATGTGCGAGGCAAACCCAGAGGTCATTCTTTACGTTTATCTTTTTGAATTATTGCCACTAGCACATACCCGTACTTTGGTTTTCCCGCACATTCACTTGAAATTCTACTGTTCTACAAACTAACCTTAAAAAACTTTATTTTTCTAATTTAGTTTAAGTTGAGTTACAAATGTTCAGAGGGATACAGGAGAGAACCTTCCAGTCACTCAGGACCTGACCTGAGCATCAAACTCAGAATTGCTTCTACATAGAGACTTAATCACAAGCGGGCAAAGAAATTGCCAGACGAAACAGAATCGAAAAACACGGCGTGGAACTTACTTAAAATATCGAAACATTCACACAAGATCAGGGTAAAGGAAATTCAGATGTTTTCTTTCCGCGTCACGATAAGAGTTCCAGGCAACTTCTCTCTCTACCACAACTACATCGCAGTAACAGGGTATTATCAAATTTTATATGTGTGTGTGTGTGTGTGTGTGTGTGTGTGTGTGTGTGTGTGTGTGTGTGTGTGTGTGTGTGTGTGTTCTTTTAATTAACGTTCTCCAACGTTAAGCCATATCGGAAGATGAACGACTTGGTGGTCAAATGAGTCCAGGGTACACAGAGCTTAGAGTTACCAGACATTCTCTTTCAGGTTAAGAGAAAACCCCGGAAAAAGTTATTCACATAAAGCACCCTGACCGGGACTCGAACTCGAGACCTTTGAACCTCACCAAGGTTCGATCCCACACGACCGCAAAGTGAGATTCGTGGTGGACAACACGGCGCTGGGGCGGGTTTTCTACGGGACCTCCGTTTTCCCCCGCCACCTCATTCCACCGGTGCTCCATCTTCATCTCATGTATCATCAGTGTCACCGCCTGCGGTGCCGCATGTAGTAAAAGCGGGCGTTAAACACTACACACACCTCTTGAACATGAGGCACAACAGGCTACCAACTACGCTTCAGAGGTGGATCTAATTTATTTAGATTTAACATACAGTAAATAGAAACAAAAGTTTAATATATAATTAATTTAAATTAATATAAAATCATGTATAATGAAGCTATATAGATCGACTTCCAAATACTGCTTTCTAAGATTATCTCGTAATATTGTAACCAAGAAGTTCAATATGCGAATTATCGTAGTGTTATGATAAGCCATGCATATAGAAGTAACTTTATTATAACCACAAGGAAAGAGAGTTAACAGTTACTAGACTTATAGCCACATTAAAACGTTAAAATTGGATTTCCATTTTCTCTCAACACCTTATGCCTGTCTGAATACTTGGCTGAACTGCAAACAATGGCAGATTTGTGCCATTAGTTTCTTGTGCAGGTACAGTACTAACAGATGGAAGAATACGCATCTATTTCAATTTGTGAAGTAGACAGTCACGTTTACACTGTTTACATAAACCATGCACTGCGTTTTAAAACTTGTTACCCGATCCACCTTCCTTGAAAGTTAAACTAGAATCCTAGAAAAAATTGTGTGTATATTTGCAGAGGTAAAACAGCAATTTGGAAGTATGGAACTCCAATCTTCAGAAACCCATAGATGAAAATTGAACAAAGATATTCCAAAGTTCAGTTGTTAATAGTTAAATTCCATTATCCAAGATAGCTTTGGTTAAAAGTGACAGAGATGGACGTCGATTTAAATAATCCTACAAAATATCAATTGAATTTTTGTGGAGTTTCGATACATTTGTTGTTATTGGTTTGGATTTTCCAATATTTATAGGTTTTTTTCTGGTTATGCAAAGGAAATGGAATTTCAAGTTCGTTACGTGGTGACCAGCTCTAAAAATATCTATCTTTAAACCCATTATATCCTGGTATATCAAATGTAAATTATTTTATGTACTTATTTTATATATTTTCGCCAGGCATTGTTGAGCTGCCTGCCGGGCCGTGCGCGGGCAGTAAACAAAGAGACAGAGCAGCCAGCGCGTGGGCACAGCGTAATCACTGCCGAGAGAGAGAGAGAGAGAGAGAGAGAGAGAGAGAGAGAGAGAGAGAGAGAGAGAGAGAGAGAGAGCAACAGCGGGAGAAAGACAGGATAGTCCAAATTTTCCCGCTGCACCACGAAAGGCCGTGAAGCTTCGGCAGCTTTCGAGAAACAGCGGCTCGGGTATATATGGGGCAGTGGGAGTTGTCAGTCACGTGGAGTGAAAAGTGGAGGATGGCCAATAGCCCACAGAAGATCTCTGCCCTTCTTCTGGGGAAGGTCCTGCGCTGGCGCCCGGAAGGAGACCTGCGGTTTAGGTGGAGAAGGATCCCTTGGGTTCGATCCGCCAAATACCTGGGTGTCCTGGACCGCGGCCCCACCTTCACCCCACATGTCCGTGAAAATATCAGCCTCAGCCATGCAGCGCTCAGGGAGTTGTACCCCATATTCCGATCAACCATGCCCACTCGCCTGAAACTACGGGTGTGTCGTGCGATCATCCCGCCACCGATCCTGTATGGATGCGAGGTCTTGGGCTCGGTGGGTCGTACTACCATCCGCAGACTGCAAGCCGTGCAGAACAGGGCTATTAGGATGATCTACGACACCGAACGTACGTTTCCATCACACATCCTACACACCCAATCTGGCATACCTTACTTGAGGACGTTGTGCGTGAGGTTCGCGCACATTGTATGCCAGAATCACACCTTATCCCAACCTCTAATTAACACACTAGTTCAATATGACCACCATGCACCTAGAAGGAGAAAGAGGTACCGCCTCCCCAAGGACGCCCTTGGGTGGTGAGTCCAGCCTCTCATCCCTTCACTGCTATAATCTGTCTGTCCCGGCCATACTAGGGCTGGATTTGACTTGTCGGCTGCCCCCGACAGTCGAATCCCCCCCCCCCCCCCCTTTGTGTTACCACAACACGACCCAAACCTAAATGTTCCCCAACCACCCGACTTCTTGCTCCTGGCCCCGCCACACTGGACGGACCCTGCAAGCAGGCCGTTCCTAGCGTGGCGGCATCGGACACTGACCTCCTTCCTGGACACTCATCCCGCCGCCGGGAGCACTAGCAGAGGTCGAATCAGGTCCATCACTTTACATAACACAATAAAGCTTGGTGAAAAATACTAAATTCTATAAGACCGCACGGGTAAATCCGCTCAGCGCATAGGTACCGTGGCGCTCTGTCCACCGTCCGGGAGCACCCAGACGACTTGTTCTCGCTCATGGCTCATGGCTAGTCAGTCAATTCGGCAGGGAGCATCTAGGAGTTGCAGTTGCGAGCCAGCAAGCCGTTTATTGGTATGTGGACATTTGAACTACACCAAATCGAGTCGAGAATTGATAATCGTGTAGTGATTTGTAGGTGAACTCTTTTGTTTGTTTACGTGCGGTGAAGCCACGAGAGACTGTGTTAGTGTATGTTACGACATTCTTCTGCAAAGGGTTGTCTTTCTATGGAAATAAAGAGCATTTTGAATTTCTGCGAACTAGACTTTTAATTTTACGAACCCACTAACTCACAATATAAATAAGCAACATAACCATAAAACTATGTTTACAAATTATGAACAATATATCCTGAGGTTCAGTTTGTACACCATAATTTATTGTATTCCGTATTTAAAAATCCGTAATTTAGAGACTTCATACGAGGGATGTTCAATAGAGAATGATCACTTTTTTTTTACAACGTATCTTTACTCATCCACATAATTTTTATGGTCCTTCTCAAAATAGTCTCCCCTGAATGCGATGCACTTGTCCCAGCGTTTCTCCCAGTCTTCAAAGACATGCTGGTAACCATTTTTGAGAGATCCTTCAAAATCGCCTCCGCAGCTTTCACCACTGCTTCTGATGATGGATAATGCCTCCCATGAAGGCGGTTTTTAAGTTAGGGAATAGAAAAAAAAGTCACATGGTGCTAAATCCGGACTATAAGGAGGCTGAGGGATACACTTTACGTTCATTTTTGCAAGATATTCAGCAACAACATTGGCAACATGCGGCCGCGCATTATCGTGGTACAGTATCCAGCCTGCTTCACGGAAATGTAGTATTTTGCACCTGATATGAACCTGCAATGTTTTCAGGACATCCCTGTAGTATTGTCCAGTTACTGATGTGTGTGCAGCTACAACGTGTTGATAAACCACTCCATGAATATCAAAGAATGAGATGACCATACTTTCCCAGCAGAAGCAACCACTTTTGCTTTTTGGGGGGGTTGGTGATGAAGGAGATTTCCACACTGAACTTTGCTGTTTGCTCTCAGGATCAAAATGATGTAGCCAAGTTTCATCAGCAATGATTGGGATTGAAAGAAACTCCGGATCTTCCTCTAACATCAACTTTAACTGCATGTTATCTCCATTGCAGCGGTAGGCGATACTGAACATGTCTGAACTTGCCTGGTTCTCACAGGCGGGAACCACGAGTACCAACAATGAGACTACTACGGCGTGTTTGTTTCACATTAAGCTAACCGAATATAATAATATTGAATTTTAGTGCAAAAAAATTATGACCGTAAAAAAATTGTGATCATTCTTTATTGAACAGTCCTCTTATATGCACCAAGCTTTCCGCCTCTTTATACAGGCAGAATATATCAGGCTCGTGAATAGAGAAACGTGCTCCAAATGACATTTTCAAAGACAAATATATTCATGTCTATTCATGTATGTTTTACGTTCTGTAGTACATTCTGGTTTTTAAAAAATATTTACCCTTATTTATTCTGTTAATTCAGAGTAACAGCTCTTCCACGCTAGTAACATTGAGAAATGACGAATTTGTCACTAAAGTCCCAAGCCAAGGACTATTATTTTTTGCCCGTTCATCTGTTTCGCAAACAAAAATACCTGCGTGTCATTTCTAGATGATTTACTGCCAGCAGTAATAGCGCTTTACGTAACTTGCGCGACAAACACGGTTATTTCTTCGTCCAAGCTTCCGGTTTATGATTGGCACATGCATTGTCTGATTTAATTATTTTTATTGCAGGGATCATGCTACAGAACTCAATTAAACTGAAAATAGGACCATTTTAATTAAATAAGAATTTTTCTTTATTTACAATATACTTATAAAAACAATTTCTAAATGTCCTATTAATTTAATTAGAAATGTGCTTATGGTGAAAGAGATTTAGTGGAATAGAAGAGACTTTAAGCAAATACAAGTGGTTTTTAAACGGATCGCTATGTGTAGACTTCAAGGTTTCTCTCTCCTTGTATGACCACAAGAAAAACAGAAAATTTTAAAAAACAATGAATAGCGATTTACTACCTTGGAAAAGAAAGTGTATGAAAATTCATATTAATAACAAACAATATCTAGGACACTTTTAATCTGTAAACATTTTATTTGTGCTCTAACTTGTTTGTGTACTAAGGTTTCGTCCATCTCTCTCTGGTAGATGTGTGTGTGTGTGTGGGGGGGGGGAAGTTGCGTATAACTTAATGTCTATCAAATGAAATAAGAGGCAAAAGAATCTTCAATCTAAGATCAGAAGAAAATTTATTGGCAAGGTAAGACAAAAATGGCTTTGGAAGACAGGGAAGACTAATGAGAACAACTAGGGAAATTAGATAAGGTATAAAGGGAAACAAAACTATAGATCCCAAGTTTTATAATGCTCCATTATAAACACAATTGGGTTAATTATAATGGGGAATGGGAATATGTAACTCCAAAAATAAGCAGCATGTAAGATACTGTATTTAAGGTATATCAATTATGTTATATATGTATGAAGTTGTATATCCTAGATATTATAAAAAGAAATTAGAAATAAACTAAGTTATTGTCCTCCAACGTATGTCATCTTGTAAGATGAATGAGATGGTATCCATATGTGTACAGGGTACATAGAGCTTGGAGTTTACAGACATTCATCTTTCAGTATAAGGGAAAATCTCAAACGCTAAGTCATATCAGACAATGAATGAAATGATGTTCAAATGAAACAGGGTACATAGAGTTTAGAGTTACCAGACATTCAATTTTCAGGATAAGGAAAAACGTCCAACGTTAAGTCGTATCGGACGATGAATGAAATTATGCCCAAATGAGTCCAGGGTACATAAAGCTTAGAGTTACTAGAGATTCATCTTCCAGCTTAAGGAAAAACCTCCAACGTTAAGTAATATCAGACAATGAATGAAATGATGTTCAAAATAAGTCCAGAGTACATTGAGTTTAGAGTTACCAGACATTCATCTTTCAGGATAAGGAAAAACCTCCAACGTTAAGTCATATCGGACGATGAATGAAATGATGTTTAAATGAGTCCAGGGTCCATTGAGCTTAGAGGTACCAACATTCATCCTTCAGGATAAGGGAAAACCTCCAACGTTAAGTCATATCAGACGATGAATGAAATAATGATCAAATGAGTCCAGGGTCCATTGAGCTTAGAGTTAACGGACATTCATCTTTCAGGATAAGGAAAAACCTCCAACGTTAAGTCATATCAGACGACGATTGAAATGATGCTCAGATGAGTTCAGGGTACATAGAGCTTAGAGTTACCAGACATTCATCTTTCAGGATAAGGAAAAGCCTCCAACGTTAAGTCATATCGTACGATGAATGAAATGATGTTTAAATAAGTCCAGGGTCCTTTGAGCTTAGAGTTACCAACATTCATCCTTCAGGATAAGGGAAAACCTCCAACGTTAAGTCATATCAGACGATGAATGAAATAATGCTCAAATGAGTCCAGGGCCCATTGAGCTTAGAGTTATCGGACATTCATCTTTCAGGATAAGGAAAAACCTCCAACGTTAAGTCATATCAGACGATGATTGAAATGATGCTCAGATGAGTCCAGGGTGCATAGAGCTTAGAGTTACCAGACATTCATCTTTCAGGATAAGGAAAAACCTCCAAGGTTAAGTCATATCGGAGGATGAATGAAATGATGTTTAAATGAGTCCAGGATAGATAGAGCTTAGAGTTACCAGACATTAGTCTTTCAGTATAAGGGAAAACCTCCAACGTTAAGTCATATCAGACAATGAATGAAATGATGCTCAAATGAAAGAGGGTACTTACATAGAGTTTAGAGTTATCAGACATTCATCTTTCAGTATAAGGGAAAACCTCAAACGGTAAGTCATATCAGACCATGAATGAAATGATGCTCAAATGAAACAGGGTACATAGAGCTTAGAGTTACCAGACATTCATCTTTCAGTATAATGGAAAACCTCCAACGTTAAGTCATATCAGACAATGAATGAAATGATGCTCAAATGAAACAGGGTACATAGAGTTTAGAGTTACCAGACATTCAATTTTCAGGATAAGGTGAAACCCTGTAAAAACATTATCCAGATAGCTCACCCTGACTTAGGTTCGAACTTGGGACCTCTTGAACGGAAGCAGACACGCTACCACCTATGCTACGGAGGCGGGTACAAACATTGTTGTGATTGATAGGCACGCTACTTCTGTTCCCAAGCGGTGCACAGTTCCAAGTATTCAACATTTGATTGTCTTCCTAAATTATTATTATTATTGGCTTCACATAGTGTTATTTTACCCGCGGCTGTCTTTTTGATTATGTATTTCAAAAGGAGAAGATTTTAAATTACACTATGTTGTAATTTTAGTACGTAGGTAATTCATTTGTTGTATATATATTTAGAATGAAATTTCTCATTATTATCTGATAGTTGATGCAGTGATTATCCTGCAACTAAACCAAACCTAGTACCCGGGTATTTTACGGTATAATGAAGCATGCTGTGTCTCATCACTATAATTTTCTTGCAGTATCGTTATTTATTTACGCCAAGCAACAACGACCTTCACCTTGCAACCACCATTCATTTCATGATAGCAAATTCTTAAGTATGACAATAAAAACACTCCTTTACTTTAGAAAACTCTACCCAAAATAATGGTAGTTGCATGGGCTGCCAGACAAAACACTGTTACACAAGAATGGCGTGTTACTGCATTGTCAAATCGTGGGGACAGCATTTTAGTGAGGATCTAATTTTACACATGTGGGAATGTGGGAATTCAGTAGACTTTAAGCGATACTCAAATTTTTATAGGTTAAGCGATGGCTTAGGCATTTTGTGCTCTTTGAATGGCCAAGAGATCAAATAGGGAATTTCTCATTTGAGAAAAGTATATTTATTATAAAATTCAAACAAATAACAAATTAGAGCATGGAAACAGTTCTAATTACACACAAAATAAGATATTTGATATAAATTGTGTGGTTTAATAAGCTCTACATTTTTGCAGAGTAAAATGTTGTGCATATCTTACGGCTATTCACTTATGAAGCGATAGTAGAATAAAAAATGACATATGGTGCGGAATAATGGGGGGCTAACGAGATAAGAAAGCTTGTTGAACACACATAGCAACAGTTTTGTAAAGTGGTATTAGGTTTGAATAAGACGCCAAATGGAGTAGCTAGGGCGAAACTGGGAAGACCTTGCTGATGCTCGGAAATAATAAAAATATGATTATTAAAAATGTGTTTCAAATGGGAAGGTGTTTGTCCTTGAGCGCTACTAGGCGAGCAACCAATCGGAGTCCTGAGGTGTTGTCGTATTGCATTTCCGCTAAGTGGTGTGTGAGGAGCGCCAACCTAATCGATCTGTATGAAATACTATTCGCGCTAAGACAAAAATTCAGATTTCGCCAAAACTGATCCATGTGGGAGGTAGAGAGTAATGTATCTAACATAACCGCAAAACCCCATATTTTTAGCTCAAATAGCTTTTCTAATACAAATAAATAAAACAGTATTACCTGTATTATAACAATAAATCGCGACGTAAGCACTGTATAATATCATTATTGGTTGGCATGTATGCGTGTACGTATATTTGTAATTACTCTGAACTGAAACGTAAATGTTTGACATGACGTAATAAAAGAATTACTTTGAATAATCCAATTCGAGCGAGAGGAAACAATATATTTCCTGCTGCCCTGGCAGAACGTGTCTGGTCACATTATATCTTTGTTTATGAATGGTTCGTAATCTCTATTTACTCTAGAGAGTTCAAAGAGGTTGGTGTGTATGTATGTACATATAATCTGTGGTACATATACTTAAATTACTCAGAACTGAAATTTAAACTACTGACATGACGTGATAAAAGAATTACTGTGAATAAGTCAAGGTGTTAAATTCGAGAAAGAGCAAACACTTCATTTCCTGTTAGCCTGTGGAATGCTGTATGCATATGTTTATGAATGAATGCTGGATAAGAAGTGTTTACTTACTCTGGAGAGTTCAGATCGATATCATTCAGTTGTTCTTTACACAACAGTAGAGTAAGAGTTAAATAGTGCAATGGCTTCTTGCGGTGAATTTAGTGGCGAGTCAAAAAGGCAGATATTGCGAAGTCAGGCTCGAAGTATTATTTTTAAGGTGTACACGTTCTTCAAAAAATTGGGCATGAGGAATATAGAAATCAGCTCGATTTCCAAAATGCTCAACGGCTTACTGGTGAAGCGTGTGGTGTAGGCAAAACAAGTGTGTCCCGCATTTGGATGAGAAAAGCAGGTAATTCATAAGCTATAATTATAGTTATAGTATTTAAAAATATACATAATTTGCGAAAATGTGTTTTCTTATTTTGATTTTGGCAACTGCATCATTGTAAAAGTTTGTAAAATATAATTCGCTTACCCTTACATTTAGCGCCAAGCAGACCTGCATGTTGTATGAGTGTGCGAGAGAGAGGGAAATATAAAAGGAGTGGGGTAACAAGCTGGCAACGCTGAGTGTGATACGGCATCTTATTAGCTGAACTCCAGAACTCTTCCCATTTGAAACATAATAAAATATTGGTACAGCTGTATAAAGAAGGATGATGATAATATATTAAAGATATGTTTAGAGCAACAGAAGAACTCAACATGTAAGGACAGTTGGTGGTCGGAGCTAGAGAGAACACTGAATATAATAGGGATGACGTATATCTGACAGGAAGAGAAAGAAATGTAAAAGGTTTTTGGACAATGATTAAGAACGAAAAGAGGACATTGACAGACAAGTGTCATGGGGAAACTTGATAAGTAGGAAATTACTAAGTACCTTAAAATGAAGAGAGAATTGTAACGGCTGTTTTTATTTAGGCCGTGAGAGTTCAAAAAGAGTTGAAAAATGTTTAAATATGTGGTTTAAGAATCGATATGATATGTTAAAATGAATAAGAAAGGAAATTGTTAAAATTCAGTAGGTCATGAGATGACGTAACATGTAAGTGATATGATGTGATTGTTTTATGATTGGTAGTTTTAATAATGAGATAATGTAATGTGTGACGTGGACCAGCAAAACTTAAGTTTTATTGGTAATAATGTCAACTAGAGAAGGAAGAATCAATAATTTAGGTAAAACAGCTAGGAAAGAAAGTGTCTTTTGATGGAAGAACGTTATGGTGTACAGATGTAAATTCAGTGTCACGATGAAATCTTGTAAAAGAGTTAATATCAGTTTTCCGTTACTTGTAATCAAGATATATAATATTATTGACAAGTTTTATACGAAAATTTGTATAAATAGTACAAATTAAATTGAACTTCTTGATAGTTTTAAAGTAAAAAGAATTTATCGGTATCGAAGTTTATTTAGAAAATTTATCTTTTACTCGCGACTACGTCTGAAAATTCAAGAGTTCTCATAGCTCAGACAGATCCGGAGATTTTTTATATAAGAGGGCTGCTCAATAAAGAATGATCATAAATTTTTTACGGTCATAACTTTTCGCACTAAAATTCAGTCTTATTATATTCTGTTAGCTTAATGTGAAACAAACAAGCCGTAGTAGTTTCGTTGTTGGTTCTCCTGGTTCCCGTCTGTGAGAACCAGGCAATTTCAGTATCGCCTACCGCTGCAATGGAGATAACACGCGAGGAACAACATGCAGCTTTGAAATTCTGCTTTCGTCTCAACAAATCTTCAGTTGAGGTCTATACAATGTTACAGGAGGCCTATGGAAAGTCTCTTCTTTCCTACAGCACAGCTCAAAGATGGTTTAAAATGTTTAAAGCGGGGAGACAATAAATTTCAAAGGAAGGTGGACCCGGTGCTCCAGTTACTGCTCTTACAGAAGAAAACATTAACACTGCTGCTGCCATTGTGAGAGAGGATCGACGAATTACCATAAAATCACTTTCTGAAATACTGAAAACTTCATTGGGTGCCACCCACACGTTGGTGACAGAAACATTACACATGAGACGTGTTTGTGCGCGATGGGTTTCAAGACTGTTGATTCCCGAACAAAAGGACATTCGTATACAGGTCTGCATGCAGTTAAAGTTTATGCTAGAGAAAGATCCGGAGTTTCTTTCAAACGGAATCACTGCTGATGAAACTTGGCTACATCATTTTGATCCTGAGAGCAAACAGCAGAGCTCAGTGTGGAAATCTCCTTCATCACCAACCCTCAAAAAAGCAAAAGTGGTTGCTTCGGCTGGGAAAATTATGATCATCTCATTCTTTGATATTCGTGGAATGGTTTATCAGCATGTTGTACCTGCACACACACCAGTAACTGGTCAATACTAAAGGGGTGTCCAGAAAACATTACAAGTACATATCAGGCGCAAAAGACCACATTTCCGTGAAGCAGGCTGGATGCTGCACCACGATAATGCGCGGTCGCATATTGCCAATGTTGCTAAGTATCTTGCAAAAATTAACGTGAAGTGTATTCCTCGCCCTCCCTATAGTCCAGATTTAGCCCATGTGACTTTTTCTATTCCCTAACTTGAAGAAACGCCTTCGTGGGAGGCATTACCCATCATTAGAAGCAGTGGTGAAGGCTGCGGAGGCGATTTTGAAGGATCTCTCAAAATGGTTTCCAGTATGTCTTTGAAGACTGGCAGAAACGCTGGGACAAGTGCATCGCATTCAGGGGAGATTATTTTGAGAATGACCATCAAAATTATCAGGATGAGTAAAGGTACGTTGTCAAAAAAAAAAATGTGATCATTCTTTACTGAACAGCCCTCGTACATCGATACATCTGAGTGCCAGATTGGACCAAGAAGAGTTAGCAACTTGCGGCTTCGTCATCGACTTCCTTGGTGGCTCAATACAACCCACAACCCCAGTCACAACGCGGGACGTTATCAGGTGAGACCCAGCACCATAATCCCGCTACAGATTGAGAAAGGCAAATATATATTGACCTATGTTATAGATATTGGAGGGATGGTTTAGCTTGGTTAAGGTCAGGAGCCATATTGAGAGGGGGGGTTTCAGCTAAGGAGTGAATTTTATGTGGAAGTAAAATAAGCATAGAATATTACGTACTGAAATGCAAAGGGGAAGGGAATTCCCTAGAGGAAATTAATATGGGATAAGAACTGGGATAATAAAGGGGCTTACGCAGTAGCAATAAAAGTGATTGCGCTGAAAGAAGAGAATAGAATAATGGATGAGGGGAAGTTTGTAGACAAAATCAAAGAGAAATGGATGGGAAGGGTAAGGAAGTTACGAGGCAGAGAAATGGAGGACACAACGAAATATTAAGTCAATGTTGTATAAGGGCTAGAATAGGAGTAAACGGCGAGGAAGCCAATGCAACTAGCCCGTAAAATAAGCAGCTGGAAAATTTATACTTAGAATAAAATTGGAAAATTGTGATTGGAACTGTAAGAAAGTGTTGTATGTTTAAGTACAAATAAATTAAAATAAACTACTATCTAAAACTCAACTAAAATGAACATACTGCAGGGGCACTTCTAAAAACTTCAATATGTACATTTAATTTGTCATCTTAAACATATGGTATGGTCATTAGAGCAATTTTTTTTGAAAATCAAAATTACCTATGAATAATGTTATGAATAACATTAGATGACCCCTTTCTTGAAAAGCTTACAGCAGGGCATTCCTAGAACATGTTAAACCACTGGTATAATAACTTATTTTGGATTTTTCTAACAAAATAGCCATTAGGTTGATTTTATCCGGGTTCTTCTGCTCCCCCGCCATTCATTTCACCAAACGTTTCATCCTCGCCTCTCCTTTCATCCATTTCGCTATCATTTAATGTAATTTCTTTCTTAATTCTCACATCGGACTTCAGGTCGACCCCATCCTGACTACTCTATCTGCTACAGTTTATTACAAATAAGTGTCTTTTGTTAACATCAGCCATTTAGTTGTCATTGGTGATATAATATGTTTTTATGCAATTCTTGTGACTGTTCGGTTATGAAAATTATAGGAAATTTCTTCGAAATGAAGAAAGAAAAAATCACATGCAGTTTTCGGAAAATCACACACAATCTTTTAATTCGACTCATAAATGCAAAAATAATTAGAGCCCGGTTCAAAGAATTTCAGAAATTTTCATAAATGTTACGAGAGGTAATTTTGAGGTGGAGGATCCAAAATATGTATTTCCAATCAAATTACTTTATCATATTTGTAGGAGTGCGTACATGTATCAAATTCATAGACTTGCTCCACATAAACCTTTATGCATGATGCAATTTTGTTCATACAAAAGTGATTCTTATATTTACGATTCTTCTAATTACCGAATCTTCCGCTGCAATAGCCGTGAAGACCTAGCATAAATCTGGCAGAATAATATGGACAACGCAAACTTATTTTTCTAAGCAAATACTGTTTTAGGGTAGTAACAATGAAAATAGATTCCTGCTCTTCCAGGTTTAGGGTTCTGGGAAAAGCTGATAACTCTCTCACCTAAAACCTATCCTTATAAGTTATCCACGAAGAAAGGTAAGTAAATTGACAAATTAACCTGGGCAGAATTAATCATGGGGAGTATTTTCCGTTACATTCCACTTTTTACCTTCGCTGGTCCTTCTTTCCTAAAATGGGGTTTTTTGTCTAAGTGTTTCCAGGTAGGTAGGCAAATTCTAGTGTTTTATTTGCAAATATGAATCTTCTATCGTGCAGTTTCCCTCACTGAGGTTCATGTGTCCAGCAGGACATGAGGGTTAGGTGCAGTGGACGGTGGTTTGAGGATAGAAGCATCAAGGAGATACTGAATTTGAAAACATTAGCGACTTTGACAACAAATATGGCCTCTTTCGTACTCTCTCACTGTCCTAGCGTGGCCAAAATTTTCCTCCGTTTATAATCCATATCACATCCAATCTCAAATTGAACTGATTACTCCTCTAAACCCTTAAACCATTTAATTCCAAATTTGAAAGATAAATAAAATATTAGGATAAATGTCGGATAACAGCATAATTCTTTTGATACTTAATATCCAATTGTTAATATGATATGGACTTTATTACACATTTAATATAGTAAATCACATTTCGCCACTAACGAACCCAGGTGTACAAAAGAAAGAATCGTTTGAGATGAAGTTCAACCTGGGAAACTTAAAGATGTAGCAATGAATATTTCGAAAACACTTATACTATAGACAAAACCTGACTTACTCTATTCTTTGCTCTAATGATCTCTGTGATTTTTACTATTCCCTAATATTTATCGGTTATATAAAATTACAAAATATTTATTCATATCTACATAACTGTTCTCTTAACTGGAATGACATTTTTAAAACTATTCTGTGAATACTAACCAATACTGCCAACATTAAAATTATGAACTGGTTAATCTGAATAATAAGAACACAGTTCACTTGGAAATATGAATATGCAGTGACTGTAAACATAATAAATTATGTTTCATCTGAAAAAATCCTATTATCCTGAAAGATAAACACCTTCTGACTGATATACAAGACATTGCTAAAATTATTATTAATCAACATCGAATAAGCGGCATATTAATGGCACAGTTTACGTAAACAATTTGGGACAGAGAATTTGAGTAAATGATCTTGTCTGTACCTGAAAGAAGTTGGACTAAATTTTGTATTTATCGCTTAAGATAAATCTAAATATTTTTCTCTATCACTTACATAATTTGTAGGTAAAATGATTGCATTTCATCCAAAAGTTCATATCGATATCGTCACTGAAAATGCATGTTTTTTACCAACCTGAACATTCCAAAAACGATTTAAGAAAAATATCCATGTAGATATAGATATATGTTTACGTAAAAGTATAATCCAAAAACAATAAGTTTGGAAAATATAAAATTTGGAATTAGGGTTTAGTGTCTTCCAGATGACAAGCAAAGATCTTAGAAGAAACTCCTCATCCCCAAATTAGCATTTATGTGGTAACATTATCGATATCCCTTATTTATGAAAAATGTTTACCCACTTTGATTAAAATGTTGTATGTTTAAGATATTTACTTGACAAATATAATGTATATATAGTTAAACTCTGGAAATAGTCTGTGAAGACTTCATTCGTGGAAAATGACTCCCTATAAACACAATTTAAATGACACGGGATTCTCGAGATATTCGTGGTTTGAATTTTTTCAATACTTGTCATTTTTAAAAACTTCTCTTGCTATTCATGTTTTCGCGAAGTCATAGAAATACTTAGGTGTTTGACAACAATAAGAATAGTGGCCCGCCTCTATAGCGTGGTGGCAGCGTGTTTGCCTGACGTTCAAGAGATTCAGAGCTCGAATCTCTGTCAGGGTGAGTTATCTCGATAAGGTTTATCCGGGGTTTTCTCTTATCCTGAAAGATGAATGACTAATAACTCTAAGCTCTGGGATCATTTGAGCATCATTTCATTCATCGTCCCATATGACTTAACATTAAAGGATGTTAATTTAAAAAAATAAGGTGGTGATGCATGAAGTCAGGTGAATGTAACAAAGTTTTTTCAGGTCAAGAACTAGATGCAGATGTCACGTTTTATTCTCACGAACTTTTGAGACAAGCAATTAACTCTTACATAACTAGGTACATGAATGCCTGAAGCAATAACATACAATGCAGATCGAAGGTGTAATCACTGGAGCAGGAACGTTTCCTGGGGATGACTATGTAATCTAAAGTTATGCAAGTGTTTGGAGGGCAGAGATTGGACCAACTGGCCATAACAAAGACATTCTTACGTGGCAACTCCGAGATACTTTCCCTCTAGGAGGAGAAGAAAAAGTTTATACTTGTTGAGACTACAACGTGTCAGTAATAATAACTATCACCAAAGAGAAAAACTTTAACAAAAAGTGTTAAGTTGTGATTACGTTTCACTTTTGTCATGGGGCAATTGCATGCAAATGAACCTGCAGCTGCATCAGTGTGAATGGTGATCCCAACGATCTCTACTAGGTACCAAGTCATACCTACACTCAATCTCGAGAAAACCTCCAACATTAAGTCTTATCGGACGATGAATAAAATGAGTTCAAATGAATCCAAGGTACCTAAACCTTAGCATTACCAGACAAGCATCTTTCAGGATAAGGGAAATCCTGCAACGTTAAGTCGTGTCGGTGATATCAAATTGTTAGTTGTGATACAATACTTCCTGCGAGGGATTCGGTGTAGAGAAAGTCATGTAGGTAAATGTTTGAGATTAAGCGTTTTTTCACTTTTCCTTTGGGTCAGATAGGTAACACAGACAGAACAGACAATAGCCATTAGGTTGTCACCGGTTCTTTGCATAGGTTCCGCATCGATGCATTACGTGTTCAGAGCTTGCGACAAATGCAAGGTCCGTGAACATTTCAATGACAAACTCGCGTTCAAACACTGCTTAGTTTTGCATATCACAAACAGCAGACTTTCAACTTGGAACGTACGAACATTTATCTTAGTGGTTCTTAAGTTCGGCCAAAAGTGTAAAACGATTTTCTTAAAGAAAATCTCTCACCTCACATATCCGCCTTTATGAAACATTTTCAAACTTTTAATTTATAAAAATTACTAACGATGTTTATTTAACAGTTACATATTTTAAGACACATTACAAAACAGATATCCTAAATTTTCTGTAAATAACTCGCGAATTTCCCTTTACTCGTAAGGTACTTTGCATAAACTAACTGTTAAACGTTAAATTCAACAAAAAATCACAGTTTACTTCAAAGCCCATTTTAGTGGTATGAATATTTCCAAGCTATTAATTTGTTATTAATGCTTCAAATTGTTCAATAGTTTCTCCTTCTTTTGAAGTCATGCCGATGTTCAGTTGTTTCTTACAGTTGAATGGAAACAACCAAATTCTTAAAACATTTGACTTTTGTTATTCACTTTTTATTCTTCTTCTTCTACCTCACGGCTTTGGATTGTTTAACCCGTTCCGGCTCCAAATTGGTCTGCCCATCTTTTCTTCGGTCTTCCCTGGTTTCTTCTTCTTATAGGTTTATGGTTTAAGGCTATTTTTGATATTCTGTTATTATTCATCCTCTGAACATGTTCTTTCCATTGATTCATATTTCTCTCAATAGTATGGTTTATTTCTTCTATTTTTAATTCTGTCCTAATATCCTGACTACGATTTTTATCAATTTTTGTATACCCAGCTATTGCTCTTATGAATTTCATTTCTGATGACTGTATTCTCGTGCTATTTCTTTTTGTTAGTGTCCATGTCTCTGATCCATAGATCAGAGTTGGTATTGCCATTGTTTTGTATAGTTTTATTATAAGTCCTTTCTTGCTTTATTTTTAATGTTCTTTTTATTGTGCCTGTTATATAGTTAAATTTATTTATTTTCTCTATTATATCAGCTTCCCTTTAGTACGAGACATTACATCCTAAATACTTAAAGTGTGATTTCTGCTCAATTATTATGTTATCTAACACTATTTTTGATCTTACTGGATTAATTCCTTTAAATGCCATGGTTTTGGATTTATTTCCTGATATTTTCATTCCAATTCACATTTTATGTATGGAAAAATATGTGATGCAGCCATTTCACAAGAATTTATTGGCTGACCCCGTATCTCAGTCGGTAAAGCACCTAACTGCCGTTCTAGGTGTGCCCGGGTTCGATTTCCGGCGTGGGGTGGGAATATGTCTCCGACCAAGGTAATACCTCATCTTCACCAGAGTCTGGAAGTATGAATGAGAGTACGAATGTGTGCGTGATCTAATGATTAAAACCCAACGAATACGAGTTAACGCCTTCGATATGTTCCAAAGGGAAACGGCCGCCGATATGAATATTGCAGTTAAATAAATGGGACAAAAAAATTATAACAATTAAAATGAAATACATAACTACGTTTTCGTAAGAATAATTTGAATACCTGCCCACTGATAAATGATAAAGAGTAGAGAAAGTCATGTTAATGTAACACAGGTGAGGAAACAGAGTTTTCATCTGTGCATGTGACTGTCTGCCTTCATATCCAATGTATAATTATGGTAATGTAGCCAGCCAGTTCGAATCACCCGTGCTTATCTTACTTTACTGTCGCAAATAGACTAATTATTTTGATTAAAATATTATGTTTAAGATATTTCTATGTACGTTTGAGCATGATGTAAATAGCTTTTTAGTCTTCTTAATTTAAAAGTATTGTGTACCTATATTTTACTTTCGTATAATTGTCAGGGATACGCTAAAATATTACTAATATATACCCACAGTTTGTGTAAACTTTTCTGTTTTGCAACACTGCATCTTTTCTTAACACTCCTTGTTATATGGTTAAGCTTACTCAGTTTGAACTGTTATGGGGTATGTACCGCGTTTCTCTGGAAAGACGCGAGCAACGACCCGCCTCTACCACGATACTGCAATAAGGATCTGCTCGCGAGCCACGTATGACGCATACAAATTATTCTCTATCACAGGTAGGTCGTAAAGCGTTATATGTTGTTTTATACTTCTATTTTGCTGATTTTCGTACCCTAAGTGTCATGTACGAAGTAATTTCTAAGCAGGTAACAAACTATCCTCTCCACGTCTCGTACAGACTGTTGATGTTTGTAGATAGCACTCATCAGATAGTGTTTACCTGCCCATCAGTGACTCTTGGTAGCTGGGTGTCTTCAATACATTTGTGGAGCAGCCGGATGGTATCGATTTGAGAGAAGGTTATCTCCAGTAAGATGGAGCAACGTGCCATACATCTAATGACACCATGGAACTTGTAACCAGTTCCTTTGTTAATCGAATAATCTTAAAAGGTCTGTGGCCTCCCTGATCCCCTGACCTAACCTCACCGGATTGTTTCTTGTGGGATATCTAAAAAATAGAGTGTACAAGAATAGGTCACGGACAATTTATGTTCTCAAGGAATCCGTTCGAACCGAAATAAGTAACATTGGCAAGGATACTCTCCTTAAAACTTCATAGAATATGATGAGACAAATGCACACATGTATAGATGCTGGTAGAGGACACTTCCAACATTTTCTCTGAGATGTAAATAGTGTAATGTAATCTCCCAATTGTGTATTATATTCTCCCAAAGTTGCAGGTGTGTCCTATTATTGGTTCAAAAGTTATTGAAATGGTTCAGATTTATATTGATCTGTGACATTTACAGATTTAACATGAAAATAACTTTTTGACGTATACTTTTCGGAGACCACATGCTTGGTTTGTGACACTTCAGGGCTCTGTTCTGTTTACAGTTCTCTGCCCTTTAGATTCGGATCCCTAGGCACCACAATTTCTTGTTGAGAATATCCACCCGTTTTAGGACCCCACTCTGAGATCACGCTATGAACATGAGAATTTCTGCAAACGTATCAGTTATCTCGAATTTGCGGTCAAGCTTGATTACGTATAGAATTGCATCAAAGTCATCAACTGTCTGTGCGAAACAGGTTTTTCACTCTGAGTTGCATGCGACCTAATTTTTATCGTCGTCATATTTGAAGGCCACGATTCATGTTTGAATTTATTTCAAGAGTGAACTTAGAGGCGAGTATTTATCATACAACTTCGGTCCAAAATATTAAGCATCTTGAAATAACCTCGTGATTGTTAAGGCACGTGACTTTTCTTTCAAATATCGTTCACTTTCTCCTCTACAAACAGTTCTTACAAAAGCGTATTACTTCATGTATTACTATGAATCAATGATAAGGTTCGAAGGGCACATCGGCTTATATTATGTACTTATACACTCCTTACGGGGTGTTGTCCGAAAAGAAGGGGTAAGGTGAGAAGCTACTGCTAATGGTCGTATCTGAGGAGAGCAATAGCAGAGGGCAGGATATCTATAGGTATCTACTTTAGGTAACCCAAAAGTATTTGCAAAACTGTTTTCATCACAAATTTCGTTCTAGGTAAAGAGAGATACAAGAAGGTGAAACGATAGTCAAATGTTTAAAACAAAAATGAGTTTTTGTATGCTAATTGAAGCTTCATACTATTTTTATAACAAGAGTACATCAAAAATGACAAAATATTTAACAATCCAAATCAATAACAACGAATATATCGGAAATGACTGACGCCACGAAAAATGATATTTCTTCTTCTACCTCCTCTTCTTTTTCTACTCTTGATTTAGGTCACAGTCCTGTTTGTTTATGGTCCTCTTCGTTTAATAATGTGGTTTAAAAATCGATATGGACATGTTAAAATGAGTAAGAAAGGAAATTGTTAAAATTTAGTAGGTCATGAGATGACGCAACATGTAAGTGAAATGATGTTTTATGTTTGGTAGTTTTAAAAATGAGATTATGTAATGTGTGACGTGGACCAGTAAAAATTAAGTTTGATTGGTAGTGATGGCAACGAGAGAAGGAAAAATCAATAATTGTCGTAAAACAGCGAGGAAAGAAGGCGTGTTTTCATTGCGTAACGTCGAAGAGAACAGGCGTGTTTTGGTTTGTGAAATGTCTAAGTGACTGAACTAAGATATTAAAAATAATTAAAACTGATATTCAGAAAATTGTATAGAAGAAATATCATATTATGTAAAGTGTTGTATAAAAATGGCATAAAGTATCGCAATTAAATGACAAGTTTGGATGTTCATAAATTACACAAAATTTACTTATTTCTGAGTTTATTTAACAAATTAAAGGGGTTCTCATGTAACGACTGAAGCAGCGCAGCTTTTCTGAGTGCTAGATCTAAACCAGAGAATCAGATCGGGGAGACGTAGCAGCTCGTGGCTTCATCATCACCATCCAGGAGAGCTGAATACAACTCACAACCTCAGTTACAACGCGGGACGACATCAGATGAGAATAATTCTGTTACATATGATCGCAGCAGACTTCGAAAACACCATATCCTCCCAGCACCCAAAGCACCACACTATCGATCAGAGGGGGAAATCCAATGAGGGCTGATGAGCCGGTCCTCGGAATGAGAATGAGGGATAGATGAACGGAATAAGGGTATAGTGGTTGAAAGGAAAGATGATAATGGAGCATTTGTTGGAATTGTTCCGGGGAAAACCGGAGAAAAGACTCGCCATCAAAAATCTCACTTTACGGGCTCCTGTGATCGAACCCGGGCCGTCTTGGAGAGAGTCAAGCAGTCTAACCTCTCGGCCATGGCGCAGCCAATATGTTATTTGATGTACCTAAATTGTGGTTTAAAAGAATCCAACACCAACTCCAATACTCAGACCTTAATACAGATTCCAAGATGGCGCCCGTCGAAGCCCAGCGACTCTCGTTACGCAAATAGGAAAGTATATACAATGGACATAATATAATCCTTATTAAGAAGCAGTAAGATAACTCCTAAGCATTTGTCACTTTACACTTTCAACCAAAACGTGTAATAACGTAAATAAAAAGTACCATGACAAATCCTAATCGTTTATCACATATAATAGCACGACCCACAGCATTTTCCAACTTATAATCAAAATTTAACTTACAAGGCATGACAACTCATAAGCATTTAACACTTTTCACAGTAAAACATAGAGGAAAACATGATTAAATTAAACAAAAGTTAAGTTTTTCTTCAACACAACAGAAATGGTAAAATCAAGAACACATGTACAAGAAAAGAAAGAAAGAAAAACAAAACGAAAAAGCTAACCTGAAATATTTACTGGCTGCTAAGTTTGAGCTCCTTCCTCACCATGTTCATCATTGGCTTTTCTTTTGGTTTCTCTATTTTGCACTTTTTTGGATAAGTGTTCAGACACATTTTTTTTTTCATTTAACATTTTGTGTAATTGTTCATGGATGTGCTTGCCAGAACTTTCACACACTTCTTCGCTTTGACAAGTAAAGGCTCATTAATATTATTTTCTTTTTTGTGTGAGTGTTCTAAGCCAGAGGTGCTTGTACATCTTTGTTAAAAATTGCCTTAGATACACAGAATGTGGTAATGTCAATATATTAGCCTTTCTTATTGTTTCATATGCTTCTGGATATGCATATGAAATGTTTGTAGCCCATATCAAAACATCTGGTGAATATTTAATCCGACTAGCACAGGCTAGCTCCAGCTGTTCTAAAGCAAACTTTATCTTACTAGACTGTATCGTCATCTGTAGCAAGTAATAGTTTCTTTTATATTGTTTACATAGTTACCTTTTCTGAAGAACATACCTACTGCTTATACTATAATATTTAAGAGAACTCACCAGATTGTCCAGTTTACTCCATGTGTCAAATTTGAAGGTGGCAGTTCCCTCACATTGCAAGATCCATCTAACATTTTCCACTGGTAGGTTCATAATATTGCAAAACACACTCACTTCTAGGTTATGAAATACTTTGAAGTTCACATTAAGTGAAGCAACATAAGTGAAGCTGGGATCTTGAACGTTACTGAAAAGAACATAACTAAACATCTTTAATAATGCCTATGAATGTGTAAAAATCTTTCCTCACCACTTCTGTTTTTAAGGACTCAAAAACTGCAATAACATCTTGTGCACACCAATTATTAAAATTCTCTTCATTCTCAGCAAAATGTTTTGCATGCGTTCTTCAGGATTTCGTCTTTTCTGGTTGAACTTTACTGTGTGATAGGATGGCTGATTCTTAAAAATCGTAGGGCAGGCATCATCAACTAATTTTGTTACTTTTCGAGGAACACGAATTGGTTCACCATCATTTGCTGGAAAAATGTCTTCCTTAACCACAAAGTCTGTTGAAAATGATGAACACAAACTACAGTTTTGTCATTTACTTCCAAATGTTTACGATGTATGTTCCTGTACCACTTAGCCCACAAAGATTCTTTTTAGGAAATTTAAATATTGTCGTATGACGTTCGCTACCATAATTAGATTTGCAGTTGGGAACAGAACAAGAACGACCCATTTCGACAATATTTTACACTACTATACATTTACATAAACTTTATAACTTAATGTTATGTTAAAAGCTCAATATAAACTAACTCGTTGGTCACTACTTGCCACTTTAATGTGAATTACTTTAATTCTGCAAACACACAATCAAAGTAAACAAATACATGCTTCACTAGGTGGATATAACCTAACATAAAATGCTGGGCCACGAGCGGCGCCATTTTTGCTACAATCGATACTCGTATTATGGTCTGAGAATTGTAGTTGGTGTTGAAAGAATCCTATATTTTTGTGCAGTCAATTTTTTGGCTGTTTTGCATACGAAATTCATCCCGAACTATGACATCAAAGGATATACTCAACTCCTTTACCTCCACCTCCCTCAAAAATATAGAAATGGGACGTGCATGGTCTATATATGTCTCTCTATAAATGCTAAATAAGGTATTTACATTTACTTGCGTTCCGTATCTTGCGAAGATGTGACATGAAAATTTTCAGCACCTCCTCTACCCCAAACTACACCTTACATAAAATATTTTTCGAAGCTGTTGATATTCTCAAAACTATTTATATCAAATTTTATTAAAATATCACCCGAGGGCTGTTCAATGAAGAATAATCATAATTTTTACGGACATAATTTTGCGCACTAACATTCAGTCTTATTATATTCTGTTAGCTTAATGTGAAACAAACACGCCGTAGTAGTCACATTGTTGGTTCTCCTAGTTCCCGCCTGTGAGAACCAGGCAAATTCAGACATCTTCAGTATCGTCTACCGCTTATATGGAGGTAACATGCAGTTAAAGTTGATGTTAGAGGAAGATCCGGAGTTTCGTTCAAACGTAATCACTGCTGATGAAACTTGGCTACATCATTTTGATCCTGAGAGCAAACAGCAAAGCTCAGTGTGGAAATATCCTTCATCACCAACCCGCCAAAACAAAAGTGGTTGCTTCTGCAAGGGAAACATATGGTCATCTCATTCTTTGATATTCATGGAATGGTTTATCAGCATGTTGTACCTGCACACACAGCACTAACTGGACAATAATACAGGGATGTCCTGAAACATTGCAAGTCCATATCAGGCGCAAAAGACCACATTTCCGTGAAGCAAGCTGCATGTTGCACCACGATAATGCGCGGCCGAATGTTGCCAACGTTGTTGAATATCTTGCAAAACTCAGCGTGAAGTGTATCCCTCACTCTCCCTATAGTCCAGATTTAGCCCTCTGTGACTTTTTTCTATTCTCTTACTTGAAGAAACACCTTCGTTGGAGGCATTATACATCATCAGAAGCAGTGGTGAAGGCTGCGTAGGTGATTTTGAAGGATCTCTCAAAAAATTGTTACCAGCATGTCTCTGAAGACTGGCAGAAATGCTGGGACAAGTGCATCGCATTCAGGGCAGACTATTTTGAGAATGACTATCAAAATTATGAGGATGAGTAAAGGTACGTTCTCAAAAAAAAATTGTGATCATTCTTTATTAAACAGCCCTCATAGAACGCTTCATTCTGAATAACTTGTATACCTATAAAGCTCACAATTTGTGCGAAATAGTAGTTATTGTGTCTTTGTTACCGTTTAAATTTTCAAATACTTACACCTTTCTCAAGAGCAAAATCAGTTTCGACCCTTGTGGCTATGCAAAGAGAACATATTTCGAAACCATCACGTATTGACAGGATTTTAAAGAATTTCAGTATTACTTAAACCTTACGTATTCTTCTAATCCCTTTGTACCTACAAGAAAATATGCTATAAAAGTATATCTGGAAATATTTCTCTGGGTTAACATAAATACAAAACAAAGTAAGCTTTTGTAATGACTGCTGAAGTACGTGTGCAGGAAACTCACGTAAATGTAATATATTACTTTTTTCCAAACTCTTTCTTTTTTCATATTAGGGAGTGTTTGAAAACGTGTACTTCATTTCACATTTAGGTATCGAACTTTTACCACAGTTGAATTGCGTTCTCTGTATTGCGAATGTAATCAAACCCATATTGCTTAAGAGATTATATGAGCTGGAATGAGTAGAAATTTACATTGAAATGTGCATTTTAATTTTTCCTGCAATCCGAAGAAAATAAACCTTGCTGAAAGCTATTACTGTTTTTATTGAAGCAGTTATTTCTTCAAACATATACACTTATTAAGTTTATAACTCTATAATATACTACGTGTTACGATTCAAGCAAGTCTGATGCGTTGTTTACGTAGGAACTTCATGTCTGGAAGACGTCATCAGGAGCGAAGTCTGCCAAATAAACACAGGGAGGTGACAACTCTAATGTTATATGACAAATAAAACTAATATCCTTGGAAGAAACAACAAGTAAAATGTGACAAAAACAAAACGTTCACTCAAGGAGAACTTGGCCCTGATAATCATCGCATTGCACGTCACTTGAACCATGATTCATCCACAAAAAGCCCAAGCTGACAGTTGTACACTTCGGTAAACAGAGTGCTGATTTGGAGTCTCGAAGTATTAAGTTTCTAACAAAACAATTTTCTCCTGTTCATTTTGTGCAAACTTTATAAAAGGTCCAAACAATTAAGAAATACGTGGTATATTTCCGTTTCGTCCTGCAACTATTCTAACGCACAAACAGATATCTGCTTACGTGAAAGACGGGGCAGCTGGGCCATCTGGTACATAAATGTCTGTTAAAATACTGATGCGTTACATTCCCTAAACATTCTCTGCTCATTCTTCTGGAAACTAACTTATCCTTATAAAATATCTTAACCGAAAGAAAGTTTGTAGAAATAGTGTGACACAGGAGGTTGAGGCGATAATGAAAGACGTGTGTTGCTGTACGCTGGCCCTCAAATTCCAATTTCGTTTTACATCAAAGGAAACAGAAGCGAGTTAACTTAGGATGCAAAAAGAGAATGAATCTCAACAAACTTCTTCTGCAGCAAAACTTTGTTCTCTCTCTCTCTCTCTCTCTCTCTCTCTCTCTCTCTCTCTCTCTCTCTCTCTCTCTCTCTCTCTCTCTCTCTCTCTCTCTCTCTCTCTCTCTCTCTCTCTCTCTCTCTCTCTCTCTCTCTCTCTCTCTCTCTCTCTCTCTCTCTCTCTCTCTCTCTCTCTCTCTCTCTCTCTCTCTCTCTCTCTCTGTCTCTCTCTCTCTCTCTCTCTCTCTCTCCTCTCTCTCTCTCTCTTAATTTACAGTTAGGTACGCAAATTTATTCAGATTGAAGGAAAATTCACAGGCATTCTTAACAAATTTAAGCTATGTATTAAAATTTTTATTATTCTTTTAATAAACAAGTCTAACTTGCATTTTATATTTATTTTAGAGATTTTAAATGATAGGCTTTAGATGGTTTTTTATGTCCTTTTTAAAAGTTGAGTGTTTTATTATATTTTACCTTTTAACGAATATTTTTATAGCTTTTAGGTTTTAGTGTTGACTTAGGGCCCAAATGACCTTGATGTCGACGGGCCCTAAAGCCCCACACACTCACTCACTATTATATGATGTTTAAATAAAAACTGCTAAAGCCTTGTTTTAAATATACAAATAACTAAAAAGTAATCACCTTTCCTCTCACAACTTTTTATTTAATAATCTTAATTAAAATTCAAAAATTAGCTTTCGTAATCCAGAGATTTTAAAAACAATGTCACAGTGTTTTAAAAGACAAATAGTACTTTTCAACGATATTTTGTTTCTCACCTAAAGGGTGTATACCTATTCTAGCGAGCTCAACTCAAGCAGAAATGAGAATTTGAAATCACCTCCTTCCACCGTCTGTGACTTATGCGAGGTTACTGAGTCCCAGTGACGGCACCGCGGTGTCATTCTTACGTACAAGAAATGGAGGTTTACACATTTATCCCTAGGCCTGCCTGTCGTTGCTTGGTCACTGGTGGGTGAAAATAATATGTGTAGGGGGAGCGAACATACGCAGTAAGATTAAGCACCTCTGACCTATTCAATAAGTATAGAAAGGACCTTATGTAAAGAATTACTTGGAACGGGGGAATTTTGAGAAAATATCTGTATGTATCATGGTGGCCTTATAGTCTGTTACTTTCTCCACATACCAGCATATTTGAGAATGTGCAGGTATTGATGTAGAATTTCTGACTGAATGCAATACTTTCTCTAGCATATATTTAATGCATATGGCTTTTATTTTCCAATAAACAACCGAATTCGTTAAACAGTGTTTTACAATAGGTTACTCGCACGCTGTTCAGTGATGAATTTGTTGGTATATTTTGGATGCGTAAGTGAAGTCTGACTATGGCTTGCTCTTTTAACAGCTACAGACTGCTGGAATTTAAATGCTTGTTTGGTCATTATCTGGAAAGGAGTTTGAAAGTGAAACCAACGTTATTAGTTGATTTTTTTCCTTCATCTTAAACCGGTCTGGTGACCCCATAATTCAGTGCAATAACAATTTGCAACTTTCGTTAGCTCTAAAACACCAATCCAATATTGGCTGTACGTCAAGTTTAAGGCTGCCCTTTTGTGGATAAAAACTTGCGTTATATTGCTCATTTATTAGCACAATAGCAAACGAGACGGAACTAGACGAGTGTCTTCCTATTCTTCTTTCTGAATTTTCTGTAATGTACGTCATTTGGGACCAAACAAGTACGTCTATTTATTATGCCTAGTCAATTTTCAGCTCAAGGCTTTTCGTTCTCTTGCTTCCCTAATATGTACAGGTGAAAGCAATCGATAGTAATAAATCTCCGCTATCCAACTTTAATTGATTTGATGTGTGTTTGAAAATAAAATTCGTCACAGAACAGAAATTCATAAGTCAGCTATTTTGAACTTCAACCACCTGTTAATGAAGAAATAAACAGATCTGCATTAGAATAATATAGGTAGTTATTTATGGGACTTGCGAGGTAAGTTGATGTTTATTAGCGAGTGAAAAATTTAGTACCAGAGGCTTTAGCGCCGAGGAGCATGATGAACATCGAACATCGCTAGTCCCATATGTAATTTTATCCGTTACCTAAGAAAAAATCGACTTGAATTACGATAAAAATTGTTTTAAGAAAGATTTAGAATCAATTCTTTTACTTGCTGTAAGATGATATTGGAGGCTTTAAATAACGAAGAAACTGTATGTCAAATTTAGGCGACGAAAGTTTCATAAGTGATGAAATTCGTGAGCAAGCTTGAGTTAATAATCTTAGTTTGCTATCAAAAAAGTCATCTGAAATTTATGACAAAGAATATTTATGTTTCAAGAAATGGTGCAGTTCAAAAAGTGTTACGAATATTTGGGAGGAAGTGATTTCAGCATATTTTTCAGAGAAAACACAGATGTAGATGTTGTTTTCAAATGCTAGGCTTTCGCAATGAAGCCATTAGCTCTCTTGCTCTCCAATATTTTGATGTAGTAGGTCCGGCAGGTAGGGCTTCAAAGGTTAAAAGATGTTCTTCAGTCATTTCCTCTTCTTTGTTGCACAGAGGACAATCTGGACTTGTATAAATTCCTATTCTGTGTAAGTGTTTTGCCAAATAATCATGTTCCGTAAGTAATCTAAAAATTGCTACTGCAGCTTTACGTGGTATTTCTGGAATAATTTCTGGATCTTTAGTTAAAGTGTTCCATTTTTTATCTTTGGCTTTGTTAGATATTGATTGGTTTTGTTTGTTTTGTATTTGTTTTTAATTAATATTTTTATGGATGTAAAAGGTAAGATTTTACTTTTGTTATGAATAAAATTTGGACCTTTTTGGCAAGAAAATCAGCTGATTTATTTCCAGAAATTCCACAATGTGCAGGTATCCACTGTAATATAATTCTTTTCTGTGGCTTTTGAAGTTGTTGGATCATTTTGTGGCATTCTTTAATTTGGATTGACCTCATTTTATATGAACTTATTGCACATAATGCTGCTTTAGAATCAGAAAGTATGACAGCATTTTTTAATTTATCTATTCTGGATAGAAGGTGTTGGAGTGAAATATGAATAGCCGTTACTTCTGCATCAAAATTTGTTGTGTGGTATCCTGCTGGTGATAGAATGAGAACAGTGCACACTTAATTCCTACTCCTGAGTTGTTCAAGTTAGATCCATCTGTGTAGATATGTAACCATTCTTCAGGTGGGTATCTATTGTTCACAGTTTCTAATGCTTGTGATTTTAGTACACGTTTGGAAGTTTCAGATTTTATAACTATTTGTTCTAAATCTAATTGAATATTAATTGGTTCAAAAGTCAGTGGGTTTTCTTTGATTAAAATGTTTTCTTTAGAATTAGGAAGATTCAGATCTGTTTTAATTCCATATCTTTGTGTAGGAAACTTTTACAGATGCAGATGTCATATGTCTGTTTCTGTTTTGCAGATAACTAAATAAAAATTTAAAATCCGACTAAGCCATTTACGAGGTAATCGATGGTGAAAGAGACTATAATATAATGTCTTTGACACTATATTAGAGTGGAAGCGTTCTTGATGAATAATGTGTTTTTGTCTCGCAAATTTTAACTTTATTCTTCTTTTTGACCTGATATATTGTCTCTGATAGAGATAATTGAACTCTTTGCAGAGATTATTTATGTCTAACAATAAAAGGCCTACCTTTCAGTGACAAACGTATCGCATAATGATGTGGTTTTTCTTGTGGTGGAGGATAAACAGTTAATTAAGAGTGTAAGAAAATTCTGATTCTTTTCTTGTATTTTAAAACTTCTCAACTGCAATAACCCATTTACCACCATAATATCAAAAAACACTCTTTAGTTCTGGAACACTTTTGAGGTACTAAATAAACAAGATATTCAGTTGTTTGTGACCTCTTAACGACTATCAAGAAATGACCAAGCTTTCTTCGGATGTATGTCCTATTTTTCTGTACCAAATAACAGTGAAGTTACGTTTGATTGAAAACTTGTGATATAGAAATAAGTTCGAATCACGAAATTTAACTGGAAATATCAGTTCTGGGCTCACCCTCAAGCATTTTATATATCTACCAAGAAAGATACCAGCTTTCAAGAAGATTTGCTCAGTTCAAACCATCTATTCTTATTCATCTAGAAAATATTTTCACAAAAACATATTCTTTTGATATTTCTTCTTAATCGATTTAAACGTTTATTACACTATTTTAAATGTATAGAAAGAATGTAGTGGGTTACAGCGATAGTCATGCGATGGCTGTTCAGTAAAGAATGATCACAATTTCTTTCTTTCTTTCTTTCTTTCTTTCTTTCTTTCTTTCTTTCTTTCTTTCTTTCTTTCTTTCTTTCTTTCTTTCTTTCTTTCTTTCTTTTTCTTTCTTTTGAATGCGATGCGCTTCTCCCAGCGTGTCTGGCAGTCTTTAAAGACATGCCGGAAACCATTTTTTGAGAGATCCTTCAAAATCTCCTCCGGAGCCTTCACCACTGCTTCTGATGATGGATAATGCCTCCCACGAAGGCGTTTCTTCAAGTTAGGGAATAAAAAAAGGTCACATGGTGCTACATCCGGACTATAGGGAGAGTGAGGGATGCAATTCATGTTGAATTTTGCAAGATATTCAGCAACAACATTGGCAATACACAGCCGCGCATTATTGTGGTGCAGCATCCAGCCTGCTTCATGGAAATATGGTCTTTTGCGCCTGATGTGGACTTGCAATGTTTACAGGACATCCCTGCAGTATTGTCCAGTTACTAATGTGTGTGCAGGTACAACATGCTGATAAACCATTCGATGAATATCAAAGAATGAGATGACCATAACTTTCCCAGCAGAAGCAACCACTTTTGCTTTCTGGGGGGTTGGTGTTGAAGGATATTTCCACACTGAGCTTTGCTGTTTGCTCTCAGGATCAAAATGATGTAGCCAAGTTTCATCGCAGTGATTACGTTTGAAAGAAACTCCGGATCTTCCTCCAACATCAACTTTAACTGCATGTTACCTCCATTGCAGTGGTAGGCGATACTGAACATGTCTGAACTTGCCTGGTTCTCACAGGAGGATACCAGGAGTACCAACAATGAGACTACTATGGCTTGTTTGTTTCACATTAACCTAACAGAATATAATAAGATTGAATTTTAGTGCGAAAATTTATGACCGTAAAAATTATGATCATTCTTTATTGAACAGCCCTCGTATTTTCTAGAAGCAACATCTCTATTTACATGCAAAGGAAAACGTAACAAAAAATGTTTTAGAATTGGAAACTCCTCGCTGGGCATAAAATTTTATGAAACATAACAGAAAAGAAAGTCTCATTTATTACATTTGCATAAGTTTCCCACCCTCTGTCGTTAATTTTCATATAGCTATTACAAATTAATTCTAAAGTGACAATTATATTTAAATTAAAATAGACGGGGAAAGTGTCAAAAAACCATGAAAAGTATGTTTTAGTTGATAGTAAAAGTAGACTTTTAGTAGTGTTAAAACGATTGTGTTAAAAGTAGAAAATTCTTTCGCTGGTGCTCAAAAGCTTTTAACACGCCGGTAACGCCAACTTGAGTTTCTTACGGAATGTGACAATCGCCTGATTCAAGAAGGCCGTGAATCTGAATTAAATAATTCTTCTATAAAATGGCGGGTCATTTGAATGTGAATATGGTCCATACTGAACATGTAGAGAGTGAAATTAGAATTGTTATCCAAAACCAATACGTCACTGCATACAAGTTCCTGGACTGGTAAAATACACAAAATAATTATGCTGAAAATGTGTTGTTAGCGTTCTTTGAAGAAAAAAACTAAAATTGGCCATCTTCAACAAACTATCAGAGATAAAGCTGTCTTAATGTAAACAAGAACCACGATATCAATAAATATGCAAGCATACCATTTTTGAAACTTATGTCTGAAGGTTTCCAGCTCAAAAACCCCGAAATTCTAACCAGAGAACAAATCGACACCCTTATCAGTACAAAAGCTACTTAATTATTATGGGTATATTGGGGGTACGCCGTAGAGAAGAACTCTGTCTATAGACACTGGAAAAATTTAGAACTTCATTAATAGTAACTATTCCGAAAACAAACACCACTGTTCCAAGTAGAGTCTGTTTTGTTAACGCATGTGCAGTTCAGTGTCAAAGGAACCTGACCCGACCGCCCACTAATGACCGTCATAAATCTATCTCCACACTTCAGAAATGGAACACTGTCATTGAGGACCAATAGCAACCCTGATTTTCTCGAAGTGACAGTTGCATGTCTACTCCACGTGGAGTCTCAGTTGCCAAAGTTCCAACTTCCAGTTGATCTGTTTCATTACGTGCAGAAATTCGTTGTGTGTCACAATGTGGAGACCGTGGGAGGGAAATGCAGTGGTAAATACAAATGAAGTAGTAGATTACTTTCAGTCAAGTGAAAATAATCAAAGTGAAGACAGTGTGAATAAGTGGGCCGAGTTATATTACTGGAAAAGCCTCAAAAAACAAAGTTATAACGGGAACTGTTTCTAAGCAAATTCAAGCGCTTGTTTTGAACACATATAAATATGTGCTGGTAAGGGGTCGTGCAATGAACCTGATGATAAATTCTGGGTATTCACAGAAATACAGTAAGAAATATTGTGACGAAAGGAATACCAAAGACGCCGATCAAGTGTGAAAACAAAAGGAAACGTTTCTCTATAATAGATAATTTTACATGCGATTTAATTCGTCGAGAAATTTATAGATTCTATGCAAAAGGGAGAGCGCCCACCTTAGACGAATTGGTTGCACATTTGCAAGAAATTTGTGATTTTCCTTATGGGCGCTGTACTATGCGCGGTCTCCTAAAGGAGCTGGGTTTCAAATACCGCACTTCGAATAAGTTAATGGTTATTATGGAATCCAGTAGAATTGTGTGTGTGTGTGTGTGTGTGTGTGTGTGTGTGTGTGTGTGTGTGTGTGTGTGTGTGTGTGTGTGTGTGTGTGTGTGTGTGTGTGTGTGTGTGTCAAAACTAAGGAAGTTTCGTAGTAATGGACATAAGATAATTTATTTAGACGAAACCTCGTACGACACCCATGGCGTATCGAGAAAGGTACCTTGCAGAAAGATCTGGGAGAAGAAGCGTCGGGGGTTGTAAAACGATTATAAGGGTTCGTCAAAGGCAGAAGCCGACGTGCACACGCATTAACTAAACAGACTTTACACTCACCTTTATTTATAAGTACGTGGATTTTTGCCTGAAATATCTAGCACTGTTGCCAACACATGTCCAACACCAACATTTATGTATTAAATATAACATTCACAAATGCTCCACTCAACCAGTTGGAATAAATACATGTGGAAAATGCCTATTATGGTTGCCAAATTTTTGTTAGGTTATTTTCATCGCTTTATTAGTTCCACAGCCTCCCTTATGTAGATTGTTGTAGTTTTCTAAAAGTTATATTTTCAACACTGATGCTAGCAAGGCAAATAAACATCGCAACCCTATGGATATCATGACCATGAGAAAGGTTGAAACAATACTATATATTTATATATAATCTATAATATACCTACAAATATTCAAGAGTGTCTAAAATAATATATATGCACGAGTTAAAAGGATTTATTTTGTACGAACTTACAAGATAAAATCTTCCTTTTAACTCTTGTATCATAAATAACTATTGAAAACGTTATACTGGAGGGGTTTGTTAAATATTCGTGCCGCATATTTGTAGATAGTGAACTCAAATTCCGACTCATCATTCATAAACACATATCTAGTCCTAAAAATAACGTTTTTATTTCAAGGTACTTCAAGTGAAATCCAATATTTGTACTTACTTTAAGCAGAGAAAGTAAAAAATATTTTATTTAGTGTTTGTTTTGCAGTTAGAAACAAGGCCACACTTACTTTTACAGTTCCATTTACCTTCAATGGAGTGTTTAATTACTGCTAATGTCGCGTTAAGATTAGTTCGTACTGAAGAACCTTCGGAAATATTTGTTCAAGGCTTGGCAAATTAGTTAGCAGATCGAACAGGTCGAGGTATCTCTGTATCCCTGACATCAACGTCCGTTCAAAACAAACAAGAGTTTCTCTCGGAAGCTGTTGCCGAAACAGCAAGAGAAAACAAAATGCGTGACCTTTGCCACTAATTACAAGGTTATATACTCTAGGATGTCGATTTCTGTCCTGCGCATGCGTCTTCATTGCATGAAAAATGCAGTTAACATACATTGCCTTTAAAAACTTTGTCCAGGTAATGGAGAGAGAGACTACACATCACCCTTAAATATATAAAATTACTATTATTATAAATGAAATAGTAGTACTGCTTTGCTTTGATAATATTACAATTTATTATTTTATTTATTTAAAATACAAGCACCTATTAGTTTACAGTCAACGAATGAACATAGCAGTGGATTCAGCTCAAAGGATGTTCCTTTAACTCGAAAAGAATGGAAAAAAATCTGACAAGTTTAATCACACATGCTTCATATTTACCATAAAATAACTGACAAATTATGTAGTTCCATAGCTTATTGTAAAAAGATTTAAATATAACCTTTAAGACGCTTCAGAATTTAATGAAAACGTTTATAAATGTTCTCAGAATTTAATCTTTTCACTCAAAGAATAGTTCGTAGATAATTTATACGATGTTTGAAAATTTATAAATGAAAATGCTGTGTTACTGATTGCATTTTTCTCATTGTTAAGCTCGTTTCAAAATATGTTAACCTTTACCTAAAGGTATTCTGAATCCTCCTCACTCGTAGATATAAGAAAGATATAGCCAACTAAAGCGAACTTCAGTTTTTAAAAACTGGATCTCTAATGCTGGCTTTGAAATATATTCTTTGTATGCCATAGCGATAAATCAATGAACGCTGATTCAGAATTTTAAAAAAGCATAACATGTTTAAAATGCAAGCTAATAACAAACATTAGGTTAATTAATGGAAATTAATTATTCTTTCACACAGGCCGTGTGTAGGCTTAATTGTGGAAATGTAGAGTAATGTCATATCGGCACGTTGGCCATAGTAGCACATTTAATGTCATATCGGCACGTTGGCCATAGTAGCACAATGGTAGTGCGGCTGGACGGAAACCAGAAGATCCGTGGTTCAAATCCCGGCTATGGCATTGGATTTTTCAGTCTGACTCTACGTTTCCATAATAACAAACATATTTTAAACGCCTATACCTATCTGTGAGGAGTAAGCTCCTGCTATACAAACAAGTAATAAGACCCACCTTCACCTACGCCTGTCAGGTCTATGGTGCAGCTGCAATAGCTCCATAGACTTCATACATTTCAGAACCGGTACCTTCGAGTAACAGCACCTGCCAAATGGCACATTCCAAATGAAAACATCCATTCAGACCTGTCCTTTCCCAAATTAAATGATTAATCCTCAACTTCTATCAGGAATTCTGTTCCTGTCTTCCCTGCAGCTTCAATCAACTTATCCGAGGCCTCGGGTAATGTGACATTGGCCCCGGAAAAACCTACAAGCGTCCCATACTCACCTTAGGCCCATCATAACCTAAATGGTCTATAATAACAACATAGCCTCTCTTCCATCTTACAACTTGTGACACTTCTTAAATTAAAAAAAAAACCATCTACCTACTATTATTATAAATCCATCATCACGCCAGTAAGGGACAAAGTACCGGAATGGCAAAACGTCGAAGGCTTCTTATCCTCGGAGAAGGATGACTCTTCAATGACCCTCTGTGTGGGCCATACACATTGAAAATGGTTAATGTCACAAATAGTTATTCAATACCTATAAACTGAGTTTATCTTAACCAAATATGCATTTCCCATGCATAATCTGCATAGTCTATGTATTTGGTTACTAGTTGTATAAATTTATACACAATTCATTCAAAATGAGGAGAATATCGCAGAATTCTTCCCAAAAACGAAGAAGAAATAACGTTATAGATATTATTAGTTTCCAAAATATTTTAATGCATATCATATTTCAAAGTTGTGGGAGCCATTTTGGGTCGATAAAAATGACGTAAAATTGTCCACACATTTTTGTGTCACATTTTGGAAGATGCTGAACTTGAAATACCAATTTTAGTATTTGATACTGAAATTTTGGAGTAGAGTAATTACTTCCTTTACGGGTTAGCAGTAGAGGAAATAAATAGGTTACGACGCTACAACGGCTTCATTTCCCAAACTTTATGAAGAAGCATATAGAAGGCGCAGGGTAACTACTACATTCAACTTTCGATAGTAACAATCCGTGCTATACAACACGTTTGTCATGCCAGTAACAAAGAGTTCAGCTGTTGCTTGTCTGAGGGAATGTCCGGCAGAGTGGCCTTGCTTTGTTGATTTACCGGTATCGTGAGTGAAATTCCAAACATTACCACGTGGGTCTGACTAGACTAGCCAGAGCGTTAGCCAGTGTTGCCTTATTCATTATAATATCCCTATTCACATCAATGAACATGGAGAAGTACGAGAGAGAAAAATGAGCTTTTATTAAGTGCATATCAACTATTCTTAGAAACACTTATTTTTCTGCTGAATTTTAAACGACAGAAATAACTACAAGTTTGTTGCACATGTCGTGAATAGTAATAATCAAAAGTTTAAGAATTTGACGTTACATCCTGGATTTAAAGCCCATTACTCATTCCATACAACAGCGAATATCGACAGGAGTTTAAAAAAATGTCAAAATTGAACAATTAGAACCATTAATAACGATATTTGTTAATAATTAAGACAAAACGTTCAATACACAACACATTGATAACAGAACTTTGTTTCCATTTATGACTAGGAGCTCTAATATCCAAAAATCTACACTTTAATTTAAAAATAAGCTCCGATATAAGTGAAGAGAAATTAAACATTGACCTTTTGAGTAAGGATTTTGCAGTAAACATGTCACAAGTAAGGTTCCTCGGAAGTAAACACATCGAAATAAATGAAAACTGAAGGTGACCAAGTCGAAACTAACAAACGGATGAACACAATAAAAGAGTAAACAGACCTCGGAAACAGGTTATGATTCAAGTTCAATATTTGGGACTGAAAAATGTGTGGTTTTATACAATTAAACAATTCTATTTCAGATTTGAAGTAAAACTTCCATTATATTTCATAATGACCGAAAACAAAAGCATTTCAATAAAATAATACGAAAAACCTCTTTAACCTCTTTTTTGTGAAACACGCATGCAATGCCTATGTTTCTAAACTAAAATAAATCACGTTCTTGCTCATTATTAAGATGGAACTAAAATTCATATGACAACTTACCCACGTCGTTTTAACTTCTCAACTACTCTTACGAGAGCGCCAGGGTAGCGCAGTGGTTTCGTACGCGGCTCCCGTGCTAAGGGTCCCGAGCTCGATTCCCAGCTCTAGGGTTGGCGATTTTAAGTAAGCCCTATCCATGCATTCACCTCTGTCTAGTTCATGTGAAGTATCCTCTATGCCCAACGTGGTTCGGAGTCCGCGGTATAAGCCGTAGGTCCACTCGCCTCGCCGTCATCTTCACTATCACCCTGTTATTGGAGGTGATGGACGCCGCCCTCTGGGTGCCTCCACCTGAGATATGGGAACAGTCATCACGTGGTGGGGCGAGATTACCCCGAAGGTGAAGGCTGCCATGTGGGGAGTGTTGGTAACCACCTCTATTCTTACGAAAACGAATGTTTCTATCTACTTCTTCTTGATTGAGGTAAACATATCAGAAACTGTTTCATTACATTTTTGTTTGTAAATACAATAATAATACAGAAGGCTGAAGTAAGAGCCTAATCTTGAAGTTTAATACCTTAAGAAACATAAGAAACAAGAGAATAGTGATTTATTTATTTCAAATTTTAGCATTAAAATATTGGTAAACTTAATAGTTATTTATGGGACTTGCCAGGTAACTTGATGTTTATTTTTTAATTTATTGAAAACGTTCTATACTTATACAAAGTGTTTTTAGTTTAGATATAAAAGATAAGATTATTCAAAAGAATAGTAAACATGTATTGAGGTTACAGTCCAGTGACTGTCCTCGTTTAAACTGTTTTGGGATCATTTCAAATTAGTAGATCTGTGTGTCGTTTTCGCTTCAATCTTTTCCATGCTCGTTCATGTAGGATATGCTGAGGAATCTGTCTCAGAATTACATTTTGATGTTCACCAAAGAAAGTGAAGAGGCGTGCGTAGCAGGACTGAAGAGTGTCTTCTATTCCTGGAGTAAACAGATCTTTGTGTCATGTTGAATTGCGAATGTACCAAGGTGCATTCGCTATTAGACGCAAACCCCGATTTTGTAAAGTCTATATTCTGTTGATTTGCGTTTTGGATGCTGAACTCCAAATTGAACAACCATATACCCAAATAGTCTCATTGGTGAGAAGTAGATAAGTCTTTTTAAAGATAAGAGCAAAGGAGAAGTATCCGATATTAGAAATTTCAGTTGATCAATTTTCTAAGTTTCTTGATAAGATCAGTAATGTGTGCGTTGCAGGTTAATTTTGAATCGAGGGCTAAACCAAGATATGTAACTGTATCACACTGTGGCCCTATCTCGTTCGCAAAGCTTATTTCGGTATTTGCAGTATTTCTTTTATAGATGAATTTCACTAATTTGGATTTCTTTGGATTCATATTTACTCTCCACTTTTTGCACCATTCGTCAACTTGATCCGTGAAAGATTGTAGTTCACTAGCAGCTGCAATACCAGGTCATTATCGAGTAAAAAAAGATTTAAGCTCAAGGCGTTGGCGCTAAGGGCTTAAATTTCAAGAGCATGATAAACATCAAACCTCGCTAGTCCAATACGTAATTGTATCCGTTAACAAAGGAAAATCGACTTGAATTATAAATTATAAAAATATTAAAAACTATTTTATGTACATTTTAGCTGTCAATGTTTGTTTCTCGTTTTTCAGATAGCTAAAGAAAAATGGAACATCGAGGTAATCGGTAGTCAAAGAGACTCTACATGTAGAGTGGGCGTTCCTGAAGAATAATGTGTTTGTGTCTCGTAAATTTTTATTTTATTGTTCTGTTTGACCTGCTATATCGACTCTGGTAGAGATAATTCGACTCTCTGCAAAGATTATTCATGACTAACAGTAAAAGTTTCACTTTTCAGTAAAAGTAGTATCGCGTAATGTGTTTTTTTTTTTTCTGTGGAGGGGAATAAACCAATAAACAGTTGCGAGCACAAATGTGATAAATTGTATGCTTGGACGATAAGTTTTTATGTGCTCTTATGTAATAATCGGTTATAAAAGAGTGTAAAATCAATCCTGAATGAACACTTAAGCTACTGGTAGGAAATATTTTAATACCACATAAATACACTAAATATGTAATAGTATTTCATCAGAATCGTTGAAGCTGGATTTAAGAAAATAAAAAGTGAGGTATTTTTGGTGTAATTTTTAATTTGGTGTAGAAGGATTTTGTCCTGCACCGTGGCGTAGTGGACTAGAGCGTGTGCTTTGGTTCCCTGCCACAGAACGCGCCCTATGCAGATTTCAAATCTCAGGTATAGCACCGGTGCCTACTCAGCACCGTGAAGAAATTGAGGAGCTATACTAGGTAACAAACCCTGGTCTACAAAGCTAACTTTCCAGCTGGGAGTGCCGAGATACTGACCACATCTCCTCTCCCTGTATCAGTTGGATGATCGCCCAACTCTAGCTTACGTATGTCGGCGTGAGGCCAGCATTCGGGTTGGTACGCCCAGGTTCGCGTTGGGCTATTACGCCATGGGTTATGTAGAGGGATTTCCGTTCAGAAATTTTGTGTCACTAGCCTAGAACCGCATCTTTGAAAGAAGTTAAAAATATAAAACACTGACATACAAAACATTTCTTTCAGAGGCTTGAATTAAAGCCTTTTTAATTGTATTTCCGATAAAATCCACTTCTTGGGTGGAATAGAATACCTACTCTATGATATACATGTGGTAAATAAAGTATACATGATCAAGTAGGGTTTCAAGTTTGCAACACTCATTAGACTAAAAGGAAACCATAACCTTGATCTTAATTATTTATAGATTCAGTTTAATTACATATGTAGTATCATTTACGTATGCTGCCTTGGCATTGTGCCAAGAGAGGCGTATCTTACGAAGGGAACAAATAGACTACAATCTCGTGTTCTGATTGACATCTCAAAATGGGCTGTTAGAAATGATGACGTTCTCTATATACTTATTAAAAAATTAGAAAAGAAAGAAAGAGAAAAGTGCCCACCTCCGTAGCCTAGGTGGTGGAATGTCTGTCTCACGTTCAAGAGGTCCCGAAGATATCTGAATAAGGTGTACCCCAGGTTTTTCCTTATCCAATTGAACAAGGAAAGATGAATGTCACGTAACTCTAAGCCCTATGAACCCTGGACTCATTTGATCATTATTTATTCAACGTCCGATATGACTTAAGATTAGAGGTTTTCCCTTATGCTGAAAGATGAATGTCAGGTAACTCTAAGCTCTATGTTCCCTATACTCATGTGAGCATTATTTCATTTATCGTCCAATATGACTTAACGTTGGAGGCGTTCCGTTATATTAAAAGATAAATGTCTGGTAACTCTAAGCTCTATATACCTGTACTCATTTCAGCGTCATTTCGCCCGCCTCGGTAGCGTTGATGGTAACGTGCATGCCTCACGTTAAAGAGGTCCCGAGTTCCAATATCGGTCAGGGTGAGTTACCTGGATAAAGTTTTTTTCCGGGGTTTTACCTTATCCTTAAAGACGAATGTCGGGTAGCTCTAAGCTCCATGGATCGTGGACACATTTGAGCATCATTTCATTCATATCCGATATGACTTAACTCATTTGAGCATTATTTATTCAACGTCCGTTATGACTTAACATTAGAGGTTCTCCCTTATACTGAAAGATGAACGTCTGGTAACTGAGTTCTATGGACCATCTATTCATTTGAACATCATTTCATTCATCGTCCGATATGTCTTAACGTTGGAGGTTTTTCCTTATCCTGAAAGATTAACGTCTGGTAACTCTAAGCTCTATGGACCCTATACACATTTGAGCATTATTTCATTTACTGTCCGATATAACCTAGCCGGTTAAAAGGATGTGAAATCTGTTTTAAACTATCCTTTTTAGTATACACTATTCCTACCAAGTTATTTTTTGTTTATTTCATGTTAATTGGAATAAACGTTTATGGAAATACTTTCAACACATTTCGTTGTAAATACAAGGTGCATACATAAGACAGAATCGGTGGTCTCATATCGCTACATGCTGGTTTTTAAATCTTATACTCCTACCATCAACATTGCTAGAATCAATGGAATAGCGACAGCACTTTGGTAAAATGAAATATTTGAGTAACATTCAAAGCAATAATAAGGAATATGAGTGATTTGTGTCGAAGTAAAAGTTACTTTAAATAACTTTTGTATTTTAAAGAGCACCATCTTTATCACATATTAAGTTTTGTCAATAACTTGTCTACCTGTTCGAAATTATACAAAATTCCTTTCTAAAGAAGACAGCTTCACATATTTTTCCAACAAAATTCAGGATGAGTAATTTATCATATAAATTGAATGAGTAGAGCCAGATTGAAAAATTCAATGCCATAGCCGGGATTTGAACCACGATTTCCCATTCTCCGTGCGGTTACTCTAATCAACTGAGCTGCTATGGCCAACATGCCTACATGACATTAAATTCTACAACTGACTAGTATGTTTCCCGGTAAACCAATAGGGGTTCCCATATGCTACGAGACACACGCCTTCTGTGGCGACTTACTATGCTGTAAGTACTTAAGTCCCAGGCTTTATAGTTAAACCACTATGTTATTCAGGTAAATTGATGGAAATAATCATTTCTTTCACACTAGCCCTGTGTAGGCTGTTGAATGAGTAGAGCCAGACTGAAAAATTCAATGCCATAGCCGGGATTTGAACCACGATCTTCCGCTCTCCGTGCGGTTGCTCTAACCAACTGATCTACTATGGTTAACATGTCCACATGACATTACATTCTCCAACTGACTCATATGAATATTTTAAACGTATGACACTTAAGTCAAAATTATCAAGAGCCACTTTAGAAAGAAAAACTTTCTATGTAAAGGAGTTTACACACACGCCTTTTTCCACAAATACTTTTTAAAGTGTGTCAGAGCGCCTACTTCCGGTAAAATCACACCGTATTCATACGTGGATTACAATTACTCGTCTTGTTAGGTAGCAGAGGAAATATATATGGATGACACTAAAATTTTCAAACTTAAATGTTGTCATACCAGCTCTGAAAGTTCTTCGAATGGTTGTAATAGGTTATTGACTTGGATTGCCTAAGAGCATCACGGCCTCCTGAAATTCTCGTCGAGATATTGGAGGCCGGCCACGTGCGCGTGTCCGGAAGTTTGTACATATACATCCGTAACCAAGGTGGCCTTGCCGTTTGTCACGCATTAACCATAATATAGAAAAGTCGTTTAAGGAGTAAATGACTGCTTTACAAATTACATTCTTCATCCAGCGGTAGACGAGACGGATCGCACGTAAAGATACATTCCGCTTATAATACCAAGAACGCGATAGAATGACTAAAATGTTCAAGGAAAACCAGTGGCTGCTTGGTCCCGTGGCTCTTAATGGGAAATGTGTAAAAATGTCTACTTTATTGTAGCTACAAATTAATCAAACCTTCCTTTACCAAATTATATGCCTTTCTACGTTTATGTATATCCATTAAATATGGATTAATCCATTATTATGGTGTAAGAGATATAGAAATCAATTTAATAAGATCTTATACATCTAATCGAAATCAAGTTACTTCAAATGAAGGTATTTTATTTAATCCAGCGGCAGCTGAATATGGTGTTTCTCAGGGCTAATGGTCTGTCCTGTAATCTTGGCTGTGACTCAATTTTATTCGCTGACGATACGTCATTACTTTCTAAGATGAAGTATATACAGGAAATAAATTCAATTATGGATGGTGCATTTCATGACGCTATAATCTGGTTTAAATCCAATGGTTTTGGATTGAACTTTGATAAAACCGTCTCCTATTCTCACTGAACAAAACCTCAATTAATCAAAGTTCTGTATTGATATTTCTTGGTATAGTACTTGATTCCAAGTTATCTTGGTATAATTATATTAATCATTTATGTACCAGGCTATCAAAAGTATTGCTTCGTCAACTTAAGACATTGATTTCTGACTGCTTTCTTAAACAATCATATTACTTTTTTCATAGTATATTATCTTATAGAATCCACATATGGGATAATAGGGCCAATATTGATAAAAGACTCTTAATTCAAAAGAAGTCAATACGAATTATTACAGGTGCAGAATTGTCGCCCTTTGCTTATACAGATGGAAATACTTACCGTACAATAAGTCAGTATCTTTATAACTGCCTAGTTTTAACCAAACTCAAGTTACATTCAGTAATGGCTCATGATGAAATCTACAATTATTGTACGAGGAACAAACTATGTTGGTCACTGATTCTATAGGATTGACGAAATCCAAGCACTGGATTAATAATATCTCAAACGAAATGTTCAATAGACTGCCTATAGAAGCAAAACATTGTAGTCTCAAACATTTCAAACAAACGTTGAAAAATTGACTCCATCTTACTCTATTTTATAATATTTACGATTATTTTAATTGTATTCTAAACTGTAATAACTTGACTTATGTCACAAACCACAGTTTATTGTAGTTTTTATAACATGAAATAAAATATGAATATAAATAAACTTTTATATAAACTTTTGCAAAAACTGTCCTATTGATAATTTTACTGTAGGTAGAAGGATAATATAGAGATACAGTAGGCTTTAAGCGACATTAAGCACTTTGGAAAGCTCGATTGTTTTGAAATTCTGTTCTTTAAGTATGACTAAGAAATAAACAAATGAACAATGACTTCCCATTTTAGAAAAGGATGTGCACTGAAAAACTTAGAGATAAATAACAAGGAATATTTCGAAAATATTCAGTCCAATAAAAAATAATATGCTTGATATAAATTATGTGTTTTTAACGAAATCTACATTTTTTTTGTAGTAGCACTTTTTCTATCTCTTACGGGTTACCAGCAATGCAAAGATCATTCAAAATGAGGACTTCTGAAACATTTCCATCAATTCAGTATACGCATTTCATTTGTCATGAAGATATCAAATATATGGTATTTTAATCAAAATATGTTAGAGCCATTTTGAGGAAGTAAACATTTTCAAAAACTGTTCCATGTAAAGGGTATTTGGTGGGGAAATTTTCTTGAAAATTCTCATGTCGTGCCATTGGGAAATGATAAACTTAAATACAAAATTTGGTATGTAACCGGATTTTTTATTTTTGATAGGGATGGTTTGATACTAAAATAAGACCTGAAGCTTTCCTGGCGACGAATATCCTCAAGTTGTTCTAATCGTATTTTCACCTGACTTGCTTCCCGAGAATAACTTGAGCAGGTTTAATACTAGTTGTTCTCGATACTCTATACTTGATACCGTCATTTCTATTTCTAATTTAAATATAAAATAAAATGTTGGGTGAACTGTGTATTACCAATAAAATGAAATAAGTGCACATATTTAATGAGAAAAAAATTTAAAATCATCAGTGTATTTATTTTTAAACTCTTACATTAGACATTTAAGAGCAAAATTCTTTTTAGACAGTCTACTTTTATAAGTTTTTGTTCATAAATACTAGCATTTTTACTATTTCGGAGTCAAGTCTACTTCTTTCTCTGTCATATATTGGAAATTTTGAATTTGTTTACCAGTAATTCAGTGCACTGGAAAGAGGAAGTGACAAATCCTCGTTGAGATATGCAGTGATTTCTTCTTGGTAACTGTTAACTGACACCGAATCTGACACACGACTATTTTCTTATATAATGTTACTTGTACAGGTACCACATTCCTGGCAATTTCTCGGGCATTGCAATTTCTACTTGCGGCAATAGTTTTAAAATAAAATGAAAATTGCAGAAACACCACCGAAGTCACGTATTTTCACTGAATTTGTATTATAATTTTTTTTTGGATGGAATACAAATCTTCTACTTTCTATTCGTAGTACAGAAAGTTTAAATTAAAGAGAGAAAATAAACAAAAATAAAGGATTACTAGATACATTAAAACAAGTTCTTGAATTTCCGTTAATTACAATATTATTTGATGTACTATAGCAGAAACTATTATTATAACGGTATTGATGATAATATTAATAATATATAACATTATATAATATTAAACACAGATTGGATTCGGTATAACGCAGTGATAGACTTTTAGAGTCATATTTACACACATTTAAGCTTGAGTTTCCGTGCCAGTTAAACTTACTCCATATGGAACATAGTTGACAAATTGAACCCTAAACTAATGTAAAGATGTCAATATCAACACTAACACTTCTTTTCCTTTCAACATTGTATGTAAATAAACCTGGGAATACTCCTTTGTTCTGTTCCACGTGCGTTTTGCTGTTAATTTCCTCCACTGACTTCTGAAATGTAATGTAAAGACCCAAGCTTTGTTCGTTTACGTTCCATGGCATTTAGATTGGACATGCATTAACAGTTATACTATCTCTCGCGCGATAATAATCGATTGTTGCAATACGCATGGTTGGCAATGCACAAGAAGTGTTTATCTCCATTTACTCAACCAGCGTTTTATCAATCGTAATGCTGTTGCGCTCAAAATCCGTTAAATCTGTTTTCTTAGAAGCGAATATTGCAATGAAACGAAATAACTCTTCCATCTCCATTACTATTTCACGGAGTTAAGTATTTTGTTAACTGTATAGTAAATTAACTCCATTTTAGATGTTTGTATCATTAAAAACTTGTGGACCTCTACAGCGATTTGAAATCTACCTAAAATTATTTTTAAAAAGTTAGAATTGTTAGAAAGAGTATTCGCACAAAATACTCAACCAATTTTTATAATCATTACTTCACTAAAACCACGTCTTACATGACTATATTAAAAACGGGTTAAAGAATATGCTTTTGACCGACTTTGACTTTTGATTGCAAAAACTGAGAATATCAATGGAGTAAAACTTAATGGTATAGGTATTTGAAAAATTAGATCCTAGAGTAAAATATCTTTGAAATGGTTATGGCATAAAAAACACACAAACTTTTTGCTTTAACGAAAATTGCATTCTTATGTAGTGCGATTTTGTCTCTCTCGCAGTTTATTATTTACCAAAATTAATTCAGAATAAAGAGCACTAAGCTACTCTCGAAACTTCAGTACGCATGTTTCATTTGTCATGAAAATATCCTAATTGAATGGCATTATTGAGATATTTTTACAAAATCTAAAATATCGAAAGCTTTTTGTGTAATAAATAGTCTGTAGTGGAGAATTTTACTCGAAATTTCGGGTAACGTCCGTAATATTTAACTTGGTAGATTATATAAAAGTAGTTATAAAGAATTATCTGTTTGAAATTGACCTATAACGTATTTTTTATCGAACAATCACGGTCGTTTATCTTACTACATGCTTGCAAAGATCGATTTTATGGGATAAAACGTCAGCTGGTTGCTGAATAGTAATAATATAGGTAGGTATTCAGTGATTATTTGGCTACGTAATATAAATCAATTCAGGAAAAACGGGAACTCCTGCTACCTCAACATTTACTTCAGTTTCCAGTACTAGAAACCAGCAAACTCTTTGAACTTTGAAAATTTTATTTTTAGTAATTGCAAATAAATTATATTCTTGAAAAAGAGGTTTTTATTGTATTCTGGTTATAGCTTGCCTTAATTTTGAGGTTCATATTTTTTATGTTTGCTCTAGGTATATTAGTCGGTATTCCGCAAAAAAAAATCGATTGTTTATTCGTTTAATAGATGCCGTAATCTAATTGTGACTTGATTTTAGACAGAACAAGTAAGAAAGTAATAATTGGTAATTATTAGGACAATGTCTAGTAAACTCTCGAAGTATTATGTGGCTTCTGGAAGAACCGATTTAAATAGCGGTCATGAACAACCAGTTTAGGTGAACTATTACACAGCACTCATTAATATCGTTTTGTCTGACTATCCTTATGAAAAGAATTTACCAATATGGAATTCAGATATTTTGTGTCAATATACTTTAAATTTGGTTGTAATCAATACAAAACTAAGTATAGTTTATGCATAGGCTGCTAGAAACTGTCAATTTAAATTTTGAAATTTGATACACACGACTTTGAGCAAAATTTGTTTATACAATCAAAACTTCTTACAGAATAAACTGTTTTTAGCCAAATCATAGCAATTGTAAGGAAAGTTATCTGCACATTTTATATTTAATTAAAAATAAGGGGTAGTTTAGCTCAATTCAATTCAGTTCAAATTTAAGTGAACCATTACATGTAGGGAATTCTTTTTAACGTACAATATTTTTAATCAAAATTAATGGTACATTTTAAATGTGGCTGTCATCGGATAAAAGTTAACAGTAATTTAGATACATATCTTGCTAAAATTTTCTGTTTTAAGCGACCAATTGAACTTGTGTGGTTGCAATTTTTATTAAATGAATAAAATTCTCAATTTAAATTTGATTGACATTTTATCTAGAGATGAAAATCTCGTCGATTGATTTTCAATTTTATTAAAATCGAATCAAAATTAAGGGTAGTTTTGATACACAGTCTGTTAAAAGTGTTCAATATTAGACAAAGTGTTAGATTTATGGACTTGAAATTTTATTTTCGGGATTTTAAAGCAGGTTTGTGGTACATTTTAAATGCGGTTGTAATCGATTCAAAGTTAAGGGTACCTAGATGTAAATTTTAAGGCAATAATTTCACGAACGGGGTTGATATTTTACACACAAGGTTTTTAAGTAAAGTTTGTGGTCACGTTTTAAAATCGGGTGTAATCGGTTCCAGATTTCTCAAATGTAGAACTGCTAAGTATTTTCAATTTTAGAACCACTGCATGAACATAGTTAAATGTTATAGAAAATTAGAATTACTCGTGTTAAATTTGGCGAAGATTAGTCATTCTAGAGTAGTTTAGATCCATATTCAAAATGTTCAATTTTAGGCAAAATATTGCATTTACGCAGCTCAAAATTTATGTATAGGTTTATGCAAATTTTAAGAAAGTTTAATCGATTTTAATTTTAATTGAAATTGAGTCAAAATTTAGAGTGGTTTCTATAAATTGTCACCTAAATCGACACATTTTTAAAGTGTATTGGAAATAACAGAATGTGTGAGCATCCCTCCACCTAGAACGCTGGAGACACTGTACCTCTTCTGCTGTTGGTGTTCCTGACAGAGTAGGTGAGGTCCTGGAACTCGATGTCGATGGCAGGTCTTTTGGCCAGATGTGTAAGGGTCTTCAGCTCTACTTTGGTGGGTATACGTCGACTGACGAACTGCATTCTCTGAGCGGCATTCGAGGATGCACTTGGCTCTGGTTCTTGGATCTGCAGCTTCTTGCATGGTGCTGCCGGTTTGCTTGGGATGTCCGAGCACTCCATGTCTTGTTCTGCCATCGTGAAGGACGTGTGTACGTGATGGTGTGTAGACCGCGACTGATTTCTTCCTGTTCCTCTTCTATGACCAAGGCGCCATGTGGTTCAGTCGGCACGCCTCTTACCTGCACCACACAGAGTTGAACTGACTGCATCCGATCTCGCAGTGAGCCTGCTTCTCCCCTCCCCCCTCCTCAACACTTTTCTCACAGCTTTCTTTACAACACGTGGGTAGTGCCGCTTTTTACCTACAGGAGGTTCCCTTCATGTTAACCTATTTAACCTTCTTTTTAATATATCAAAATGCCAAGTAATGGTCTTCTCTAGACTCTATAATGTTGCTTATAACTACAGTTTAGATGAAATCAATTTAAAAACTCTATATGACAGGAGGGTATTATGGAACACCATCTACATTCCTACAAGTAGTTTGAATGGTTTTTAAATAAACATCGCCAAATTATCATGAGTACATACTATATCTAATTCTGATCAACTTTCACTTGTAAAAAAATTACTCATTTTGTTGTTATAAAAATAAATATTTAGAAAAATGTTACAAATGGAGGTCGATGTAAAATAGTCGGGTAATATGAAATAGAAGGTTTAAAACTTTGAATAATTCATTTTATTTCATAAAACATGAAACAATTTTGGTTTAAAATATACAAAACGTCTATAAACAAATGTTTATAAGCCTAGGTCATAGAGCAAGTCTACAGTAACAGAAAAAATAGCCTTCCGTTGCATTTCAATGAATTTAATTTTTTGAAACATACTTTGAATTTAATTTATACTATGTTTCTATTTATATTACTAATAATAATTGTTTAGCTACTAATATTATACTCAAAACTCGTTTTTAACTTTATTTATATTCGGTACATTTTGTATAGTTATGTGGAACATTATATTTTTTACTCCTGTTCTTCCTTTATACGCGACACGTAATTTTGGACAATTAACCTTAAAAGTAATGGACAAAACATTGCCAGCTAAAATACGACCACAATATAAGAAACTACAATTCTTTTAGTGTACCTTCAATTTAGCATGAATGTTTAAATCACGTGCGTACTAGAGGGTTAAAGTGCTTGAAAATTTGTCTGCAAAAACTTTTGAATATCACAAAACACACTTTATTCTGTAGCGAGTGAAATTACGACAACAAGCTGTCAACTGTCACTGCAGTACATCATGGGAGTCTTTCTTGACTACTTCATGGTACTCCCACATAATATAAGCAGCAAACAGAGCCGAAATCTTGGTATCCCATATGTCCCAAACGTTCCATAATATCCTCCCCTCTTTAGAAACTAAATCTTATTTAAGAGTTATTTTAATAAGGACTTATCATTTACGAAACACGTCAATTTAGTACTCAGTGCAGCACACAGAAATGTATGATTTATCATTCGTAGTGCATCTTACTTAAGCAATATAATGCTTTTATAATGATATTATTCATTTGTGAGATGCAGACTTGAATATGCTTCACCTGTATGGAATCCTTATAGTGCCAAATATATTATATTTACTGAAGTTATTCTTGACACATGTGTTTTAAAAGCTTTTCATTATTTCCCTAAATTTATAACGTATGACTCACTGCTTCTATCATTAATTTCAATTTAAAAGTCTATCACATAGAACAAATTGTCAATTGTTACTTTTCCTTTGCAAAATATTACTGCACAATATGATTGATGATACTAATCTTAAGCAAGTATGTTATAGATTAACTTTTAACCGATGTTGACAATTCTTATTCATTTTCTTTCTTTCTTCTGAGTTTGTGATTTTTATGAATCATTTTGTAATTCATATTGTGGTGTTTTTGTTATTTCACGTTGTTCTTTTTTCTTTCTTTCTTTTTTTTTTTTTCCTTGTCCACTTTGTAGTCACTTTTGCATTGTAACTTTTAAATTAGATTGTAATTGGGAATATGTGTAATGTTCACATTATGAATGAACGAACGAACGAATGAATGAATCATCATCTTCTATTAGGTACAAATACTGTAATCGACCAACAATTTGGTTCGAGATTTCATTTTTAACACAATAAAGGCCCATCTAACCAAACTAGCGGTGGCCACAACGAGGCTCGAGAGCTGCATGCGGCTCAACACCAAGCTTAGAGGAAGATTAATTAATATAATTAATGGAAACTAACATTATCTTGAGGTTGGCGAAAAAAGGAGAATCTTTCCTTGAACTTTGTGACCCCAGTGGTTGTTAGATTTGGCTTTCTTTACAGATTTGGTGGAGCATTTACAAATGTTAACCAAATCATTACAAGGAAAAGAAAAACTTATTTCTGATTTAGCCCAGACTGTATTTAGCTTCCACAGTAAGTTAAAGCTTCAGACTAAAGCATTTGCTCACTTCAAATGTTTGAAGAAAATTACTGAAAGCTTTCCTGACGTTCAGATAGAAACTGAAGATTATTTGGGTAACATGTTGGGCCTTGCTGAAGAAATCAATGGCAGATTTAATGATTTAAGATCTCCTAAAACTTCATTTTTATTCCTGGAAAAGCCGTTTGCTGTTGATGTGGACAATGATTGTCGTGTTTCATCACCAATAACAAAGGATAGCTTCATAAATATGGGTTACCAAAATTAAGGTTAGTGGTCAACCCTGCTCTAGAGTGAGGCATTTGGGATTCCTTCTTATTTGTTTGCATTTTCCAATACGTATAGTTTTCTCAAATGAGAAACAAATTCTCTAACCTTGGGGTCACTTTATGTTCTTACAGTCATACTCTTAGACAAAACACTAAACAGAAGAATTAATTCAATTAGATAACTCTGTATATCCTTTTATTACTCTATGGGTTTCAGGTGTGTCACTATCAGAAGAAGCAAATCCAAATACATCAACGGAAGATGCAAAGCAAAGATCTGGGTGTAGAATCTGTGCTGCAACATTAAGCCAGCTATCATAGACAGAAGACATGATATAATTAGCCCCAAGATTAAAACGGGCTGGCCCCGTAAGCTCAGTCGGTAGAGCACCTGCCTGCCGTGCTAGGGGTTCCGGGTTCCTTCCTCAGAGTCTGGAAGTATGAATGAGAGTGTGAATGTGTGTGTGTGTGTGTGTGTGTGTGTGTGTGTGTGTGTGTGTGTGTGTGTGTGTGTGTGTGTGTGATGTAATGATTAAAACCTAACGAATACGAGTTAACAGCTTCGATATGTTCCAAAGGAGAACGGCCGCCGATATGACCATTGTAGTTAAAGGCGGGGTATAAATGTAACAAGTTAAAAAAAAAAGGATGAAAACGAAATGGGTAAGCCAAGTGATGATGCTAGAAGATAGCACAAAGCTACGACGATCTCTTCAAAGAGCACCAAACAAAATGTTTTGGCAATGTGTTTTATGCCCATTGCTATGCGTTCGGGTGCTTAGTTTTTGTATTTTTTCCCCCCCTTTGTGATATACGTCCTCCAACTTTGTCATATCGGACGATGAATGGAATGGGTGAAATGATGCTCAAATGAACACAGGGTCCATAGAGCTTAGAGTTACCCGATATTCGTCTTTCAGGATAAGGGAAACCCCTAGAAAAAACCATATCCAGGTTTAACCCTGACCGAGGTTCGAGCTCGGGACCTCTTGAACATGAGGCACATACTCTATCACCACACTACCGAGGCGGGATTTAGTTTTTGTATGGTTATATACTGTTTGTTTCTTTGGACTGTCGAGTCGACAACTTTCTGCGTTTAATCTAGTTGTCACAGAAGCTCATAAGTCTTGCCTTCATTTGTTTATAAAATGATTAATTCTACCAGTCAACAATTCCGCTATTAAACAAAAACATTTTTATTATTGATTGTGCTGTAATTCAATATTTCCCGTCAAGATTTCAGTACAATTTCCAAGTCCTAACCTCTACTGCCTTCAATCCCTCGCCCAGTGTCACTTACGTCTAACAGCCTCGAGTTTCTATTGAGTGTTTATTACAACATGCTTTCTCTATGCTGTCATCTTAAAGACATATAAACGACACTGACTAACACTAACAATAGAGTAACTTTGAATACGTGTGCAAGCGGATATCACTTATTAACACAACACTTCTCGGTTGTGGGATAGAGATAAGAATTAGCTGTATCTAATACCAAGTATCTGTTTTGGAGAGTAGGTTCGCCAAAACAAAAACATTACTGATTGGAAAGTGTGAACATCTCTTCTCTTTTCTTTCTGTTTTTCTTCCTCAGCTATTTCGGTTAAGGCGAATTTCACTGTAGGTGTTTTGAGATACCTGATCGTGAAAATGATTCTGTTACATTTAGATGACTTTCTCTATTTACTATGCTTTATTTTATACAGTTTCTAAAATGTATTCTTAAAAACTTTACCTATTTTCTCTAATTAAAAATAAAACATAATCAAAACAGAGGAAAAGTTTCCATGTGAAAGACTAGTTTGAAAGATCATTACAGCCTGCTGTATCCCTTAGAGTTATAAATATACATCGGAGCCCCTACACCTTTAAAAGGATATGAAGTTGACGAGTCTCGCAGTATATAACTGCTGATGTCAGTCCCGAGGAACAACACGCCGGGATAGTCCGGTTCCCAACGCATAGCTTTAGTTTCATTACAACTACTGCTCGCTAAGCAGGTAGATCTGCCTTCCAGGGAGTGCAAGGTGTTTGACATATTGTGTTAATAGCATTACTTTCACAATAATTATTGGACAATCTCCATTTTATAACTCAAAAGTTTTGGGTATTATCAACAACCATTAAACAGCTGTCTAAAAGCAGTCGAGGAGGTGTCTGCAAAAATTAACAATATAGAGAATGCACCACCTGCCAAACGAACAAAAAATGAACTGCCCAGTATTCAACACAAAAATGCTGGATTTTCAGTGCTGCCTAATATAAGAAATAAACTATATCTGTTTTAAATGGGAAGGTGTTTGTCCTTGAACGCTACTAGGTGAGTAACCAATCGGAGTCCTGCGGTGTTGTCGTTTTGCATTCCCCCTATGTGGTGTGTGACGAGCGCCAAACTAATCAATCTCTAATAAATACTATTCGCGCTAAGACAGAAATTCCTATTTTGCAAAAACTGATCCATGAGGAAGGAGAGAGTAATGTATTTAACAAAACTGTAAAAAAAAAAACCATATTTTTAACTCAAATAGTTTTCTTAATACAAATAAATAAAGTAGATAAAGTAGATACCATTATATTATAACAAAGCATTGCGACGTAAGCACTGTAACGAATATAATTATTGGCTGCCATGTATGCGTGAACGTATACTTGAAATTACTCAGAACTGAAACAAACATTTGACATGACGTGGCAAAAGGAATATGTACTTTGAATAATCCAAGGTGTTTGTTAAATTCGATGAGAGGAAACGATACACTTCTTGCTAGTCTGGCAGAACGTGTCTGGTCACATTATATCTTTGTTTATGAATGGTTCGTAATCTCTATTTACTCAAGAGAGTTCAAATCAGCATTCTTCAGTTACTGTGTATCAGCTGGATTAATGAGACACGACCCACCTTCTCCCCATTCTTCTGCTAGAACAATCCAATAGAGATAATGTGGGCTCAAATTATGTTGCAAACAGAAATAATATTTTTAAACTGACTGACGTTGAACGACTTATTCAGGAAGAAATTGACAAGGAGCACAAAAGCCTGGGGAAATTGCGTGAGATATAGATAAGCTACAAGAAGACGACTTCTGGAAAGAAATAGCACTTGACGAGATTTTGGAACCTATCATCAGAAACTTGCAGCACTCAGACGTTGAAGACAATGACAATGGCGAATTATCTCTTAACGTAAGTAATATTCACAGCTATACGGATGCAACGCTGGTATTTTCGTTGGATTAGAAAAATAAGTAATTCATAAACTATAAGTAACTCTAAAGTAAATATTTAAAACATTTGCGTAATATACGAATATTCATGTTGCAATTGTGATTTTAACAAGTGCATTATTATAAAACTTTGGAAAATTCAGTTTGCGTTCCCTTCGTCTAGCGCCACGAACACTTGCAAGTGTGCGAGAGAGAGGGAAATATAAAAAGAGTGTGGATAACGAGGTGGCAACGATGAAGGCTCTAACGCATCTGATTCGCTACAGGCGAGAACTCTTCCCATTTGAAACACATTAATAAATCTCGGACAAACATATGAAAATGATTTGTACTACTCATGCACCATTAACGTCATGTGATACTGAACGAAGTTTCTCCTAATATTTTTATATTGTTTCAGTGAGAGGCGCAGAAAATTCACATTCGACAATTTACTAATATACATGGTTGTTCACTGTAATTCCCGAATCGAAAGCAATGAGAAGGATGGCACATTGTAACGTAGCTTGGTACACTTTGTATCCGTACCGGAGTGTACACACACAGCGCTTCGGTATACTTGTTGACACAGACGTTTTTTGATGTCGCGCCTGACCTTATATATAGTACCTGTGCACATACATTGATTGCTAAGGTGTACGGGAACCGATGCCTGGTTATAAAGAAACGTGTAGTTCAAATCTTCTGCAGATTGTATTCCAATTAATATGAAGAGGCCGAAAAATAAACATATATTTTTTTTTTTAAAAAAATTGTACATTCGAGAAACATATTAAGTGAATATGGGGTGGATTTATAATAATCCTGAGTAATTAAGGAAGGCCGCGTCATGGCTGATTGGTTAGACCGCCTGGCTCTCTCCAAGGCGGCCCGGTTTCGATCCCAGGCGACGGCATAGTGAGATTTGTGGTGAACAACATGGCGCTGGGGCGGATTTTCTCCGGGTCCTCCGGTTTTCCCCGCCATCATTCCACCAACTGCTCCATCATCAACTTTCCTATCATTAACCTCGCCCACAAAGAATCATCCACTTCCTTTACCCTCGCACTAGGTATTGGAGTGATCACCCATCCTGCTTCTCTAAAACGATCCGGTTCTTCGGTTTCTCACGCCCACCATAAAAGGGATAGAGGAACAAGAATCCCCTAATACCGCTGTTAAGTGGTACTACTAGGGACAGGATTAAGAAGAAGTGTAATTAAGGAGTGGTTTAAGCACAGGATGTTGCCACGAAGTCTGTAAGTCCCTCCACATCACTTTTAAGCAACGTTAATAGTTTATATGGTCATAAAACAAAACTATGTAAATATATTAGTCCTCAAGCTACATCAAAGGCACTGTGTACAAGGCACTGATATTAAGTCCTTTAAATAGAAGTTCGATATAGTGTGTACGAGAGTGGTCTGAAACGTTTCCGACCTCAACATGAAGATGGGAGCACTGGTAAATAAAAGCTAGTGCATTTCGTTGCTTATCTGCAGACAGTTACACACAAACGTTCCTGCCATTTAGGACGCTCAGCTGTTATGTAACAGTCGTTTGAGTAAGCTATGTGAGTGTTTTTATGAAAATGAAGAAAATCGAGTATCGAACTGTCATTAAATATTTGTTTTCGAAAGGCAATATGCCTACGCAAATCAAAGATGAGTTGGATTCTGTGTATGAGGACTCTGCACCATCATTTACCACAGTAACATTTTGGGTAGCTGAATTTAAACGCGGCTGTAAGAGCTTGGGAGACGATGAACGTTCGGGACGTCCAAAAACTGCAACTATCGAGGAAAAGTTCGCCAAAGTTAACGAAATGGTGCTAGCCGACCGTCAAATTAAAGTAAGGGAGATAGCAGAGGCTATGAACATGTCAAAACAACGTGTTTGTCACGAATCAAATCAACATTTAGACATGAGAAATTTGTCCGCACGTTGGGTGCCGCGTTTGCTCACGTTAGACCAAAATCGTTCGAAAGAACATTTTCAACGCTCTGCTGGCGCAGTTTAGTCGCAATAAATCCTAGTTTTTGTGCCAATTAATTAATGTAGATGAAACTTGGATACACCATTATACCCCCCAAAACATAAATACAGTCCAAACAGTGGACTGCAAAGGGAGAACCTCTCCAAAACAAAAACAAAAAAGTAAAAACTGTTTCTTTTTTCGGCTGGGAAAGTGCTGGCTACTGTTTTTGGGATAGTCATGGAGTTAGTTTAATCGATTATCTTCAAACAGAAAAAATCATTACAGGAGCATACTACGCATCATTACTTGACAAGCTGAAGGTAGAACTTGCGGGAAAAAGGCCACATTTGCAGAAAAAGAAAATCCTGTTTCACTAAGACATCGCGCTGTCTCACACCTCAACGATTGCAGTGGCGAAAATCCACGAATTACGGTTTGAACTGCTTGAACATCCGCCTTAATCACCAGATCTAGCCCCAAGCGACTTATTTTTGTTCCCTCGTCTGAAAATTGTGCTCGGAGGACAGAGATTTTCGTCAAATGAAGAGGCAGTCACCTTCGTGAACAATAAAATTATTTTGCAGAGAAAAGCGTCGAGTACTACATGGACGGATTACAGAGACGGGAGCATCGCTGGGAGAAATGTGTAGAGTTACAAGGAGACTATGTTGGAAAAAAAAATTCTGAAAAAAAAAAAAACGTCTTGTATCTTTATTAGGTCGGAAACTTTTCAGACCACCCTCGTATGTATGCCTGACTGCATATTTTAATATCCTTTGCGTGCCAGATGAACAAAGAACAATCGTAGCATTTCAAAAGTATACGAGTACAACAGCTTAAAATACTGCAAAATTAAAGTCAACAACACGAATTATATTTTAAATGGTTTACAATAAAATAAGATTATTAACCACTCCTTGAACATTTTAAAACTCTCCAATAAGCTTACTCTCCTTTAGTTGTATCTTCAGAAGAAAACAGTTTTCAAGGAATATTTATAGAAAACTTAAGAAGTCATAGTCTTCTTCTTCACAAGAGGTATGAGCAACACGTTATTTTAATAAAAATCGTTAGACCCATTTTTGAGAAAATATAAAATAGCTAAATATTTTCTTAAGAGACTTTTGGTATTGGGAATTTTGTAAAAAGCAAAAATGAAGAAGTTATATCGCATATCATATGCGATATCAAGTCATATGTCATATCCTTGTGATTTATATATAAAGTCTGGCTTTTCTCTGAGTGCAGTGGTTCACATAAACGCGCGCGAACATTTTTCCTGAACAACTGACGCAATATACTCGCACAATTTTCTCTACCAACGAGAAATTCATATAATGTATCTCCAATATATTGCTCTGTTCGTTTAAGAGGCTTTTCTATCCACAGATTACATTACTGGTAATATATTGTGAGGCAGTAATGATCTAAAATTATGTTATAAAGGGAATCGATGAACGGCCTACTAAAGAGATAAGAAAACGAAAGAGCGCTAACACCAAGCGTAAATTCCAGAAGCACTATTGAGAGAAACCGCATCCCGCTAACTTTCTAGAACTCCCTCAAAACGCCACCGGCTGTATATAAGTGTGCTAGTAAATAATATATTGAGTTGTTCTTGTGCTGGTCATTCAGCGCGTTCTCCGAATGAGGATAGGATGACATTTGCGACTTGCAGCAAATACTGCTATTGCGGGTGATTAGAGAGGTCTGTGTTCAAGGCTCCAGCGAGTGAAGCGGAAGGAAGGCTGCTTACGTGACTTCATTACTTCGCTAACACGAAGAAAAGAGAAGGAACAGTGAAAACTGAACTAAATTACCTAGTTAAGTCATGGTATTTATCAGATTTTGTGATATACGGTAATGTTGATATCTGGAATATAATACTTCCTCTACCTTCTATGGGTACCAGGAAGAGAAAATAGTGCACGCATGAAAGCATTGGTTAAAACACTTCTCCACAATAGTTGCTACTACTAATGATGACGTCATCACCGACGAGTGGAAGGAAGTAAATAGAGAAAGCATTAACTCTTCTAGTTTTCAGCAGCTTATCTTGAATCAAAAGGAAACTAAAACTTCGAGAGGTCCAGGTTCGATCCCCATGGCCGAGCTACCTTACCCATGGTATTTTCGGGGATTTTCTCGGGTCACCAGGCGAATGCTGGGTAGGTTAATTATATCCCCCAAATTTTCTATCCCTCCATTTCATCTCCATTATCATTTCACATCTGGTGGTCTCTTTCAGGGTAGAAGTGTGTCATCGGGAGTCCCTGCACTATCCTGACTTCTTGGTTCAGCCGCTCTTTGTCTCCTCTCATCTCATCCTTCCTCCCGGGGATGCCTCACTTGGGGGCATAGTTACAATAAACCAGAGATTTCAGTCCAAATCCCCTCAGTAGTAATCCTAATCCTTAACTCAAACTTCCAATGGATTTGCAAAATAAGAGAAAATGATCAGATGGCAATTTGGTTTTTAAAGTGTCCATTTGTAGGCTACAGAACAGGCTTTGATTACCACCCGAGTCAAATTACGGATTGAACTGGTTGGATTAGCTATGTTCGTAGGTGTCTCTATAAAAGAATTAGAGAAGAAATTGAAAAACGACAAATGCTGAACAAAAACTAAATAATCGTGTCACATTCACATTTCAGTTTCCATTCACTATCGTTTTATTTTTATGTCGCTTCTAAAACCTATTCTGACAATTCAAATGAATCTTTGCAGAAACCTGTATGTTAGATACCTCCAGCCTTCCCCTTTCATTTGCAGTTTGCAGCAATATTTATGAGATACATTTCACAAGAGTGGGTTGTACATTTAGGGAAGAATGATCTATTTTCTTATTTTTCAGTATACAAAGGTGCAACAATATATTGTATAAGTAATGGAACAATTTGAAGTATAGAGTACTTTTGTTCAATTTTCCTCCTGGCTTGTAAACAATATTATGGTACGTATTTCTTCAATTTGTTAAGAGTGTGAGATATTTTGTGTTTTAAAATTCCATTGCTTTATTATTATTTAATACATACTTGCAGTTTAATTAGTGAACATTTCCAGCTTTTCAAAACTAAAGATCAACTTAACATTACTACTCTACTTTACCTCACAGTACGCCTTCATGAATGTGACATGCAGATTCACCCATATCTGGTCTACACCTTATGTTTTATCCATGTGATATGAAATTATACAAAATTCCTTCTGAATAAAGCACACGTTACAGATTATTAAATGCAACATATAAGTTTTGTTCAGAATATAAATATCTTAAGCATATAGTATTTTAGCAAAACAGAGGTATTTAGAACAAATAAAAGTCATCAAAATTTTTTCCACATAAAGAATGTGAGGTAATCTAGGATGAGGTAATTTGTTGAAAATTTTCACTTTGAATCTTTGGAGCATACTGAACCATAATCATATTTGATATTTATCAAAAGTTTCATTAAAGACATAGACATACTCCTGGACCTTCTCTAAGTGTAAGTAGGTACTTCCAATTAAATCTGTAAATTAAAGTTTTGTATGGAATGTAATACTTCCTGTACCTACTAGGTGTGTTGTAGAGAATATAAAACATTGGATCTGAAATAATCATATTGCTTTTTCTGGCCACAATGGATTCATAGATTGTCTTGTTTATTATATTAGCCTTCAAAAACATGACTTGTCTATTCATTTTATGTTAACAATAATAAATATTGAACAGATACATTTGCTTATTAAAAGTATACTAGTAGTGTTCAAACCTTCCACTTTATCACTTTAATTACAGTAGATAGAGGAAATATTGTATTAAAAGAAATTACACATAGATTTCACAGGAAATAAGGTTTGAGGTCCTCTGAATTAAACAATATGCTAAAAAGGCAATCCATATGAGTGTGAAAACAGCATAAGTGAAGAATAAAAGAAAATGATGAATTTCTCTACAAATTCAACATACTTTTCTCACAGATGCTTCAGATGCTTGTTCTTCTAAGTACTTCATGTAATCAAGATAGATATTTGTAAAAATTATTGTATTTCCTATTTCCTTGTAGGTACAATGTGAAAGGACAAATACATTAGGTCAAGCAATAGACAAATCTTTTAAGAGCTGGTGGCTAAATGATGACTTTGAAATTCGTTGTTTACTACATGGACAAAAAAGAAGACAAATGGCGACTTCCTATTTGGCAAAAGAAAAAAAGTACTTTAACAGTCAGGCCAATAACAAGGAAATCCTCAGAATGGTTGAAAATATATTTGTCTATCAAAAGAATGAATTTGTCACTCTACTTTATCAGACTGATGCAAAACATAAATGCAATAGGTATAAAAAGTTAAACTTACCTACAACGACATCATTTATCTAAGAAGAAAGCTGTAATCCTTTCAAAGTTCTTCCATATGTACACACACAAACAGTCACAATCACCTTTCAATTAACCACATAACACTTTCTTCAAGGATTCACACCTCCTCTAGTCTGCACTTTCAATATTAAACTTTTAAGTTCAAATATAGTAGAAGAAGATAGCAAATGTTAAATCACTCTATTCTCATGTACATTACACTTCACTAAACTGTTGACACCTTCTTCTCACCATCTTGGAAGTCCCATTCATATCATTTCTCTCATTGTTACTTAGTAAAGTTGCATGACATACATACATTTCTTCAACTCACCTACACAAAAAAAGGAAATCCATTTAGATTTTAGTTCATAATATATATATATATATATATATATATATATATATATATATATATATATATATATATATATACCAAGATGTCTTTATCTATTCTTCTGTAAATTTCTTAAAAGCATATGATAAGTCCTAAATGCAACAAAATGAAGCTTTCCCCAGTATAGCGACACATAAAAATACTGAGCTGGACCTGAATTGTGTAATGGATGTGAAGCATGAATCATGAAAACTGTGTTATCAGCAGAATTATGGTCAGTGAAATGAGTTTTATGAGAAGAACACTAGACTACATTCACATGGACTGCAAAATAATGAAGATATATAATTACAGTCTTCTAATTTATAAACAATCATCAGCTGTTGTGAAAAAAGCATTTGAAACAAAAGAACTGTAATAAACTTCTGAAGACGTAATGCAAGCTACTCCTACAAGATTACAACCATGCCACTGAAGATGTTCACTGCAATTGTGGATGAAACATCTGAAACTTCTATCAATCAGTAGGTGATGGTATAACAGATCATAAATAACTTCCAATTATATAGATTTTCTAATGTCTAATACCATCTTCAAGGAAAACAATCTTTGAGCTTTAAGAGGAAAAATGGATTGACAATGTTTCGCTGAGACCCTAGAAGACTTTGGAGCTTGAATTCATGTTAACTGGGGCAAAAATTTGTTGAAATAGTTTCATTACACATTTGTATTAGAAGAATGACAGAAATTTAAGTACAGTCCATTCTTTAAAATGTGGTTTACAGTATCCTAGCTTTGAAAATCATACTCATTGAATGACATTATGACAAATAAAAGAATGCTCATTTGGTATTTTATTTTGGAAATGATCAATGTTACTAAGAAGTTGTTTGACATATAATCAATTATATATACTTCCAGGATAATAAACCATGGACTACTGACTTTTTGAAGTCAAGATGTTTCGTCCATATCTGCGGTAAACGTCATCAGGCTTTATGGACAAAAAGTGAACATATAATCCAATATACAGAGACAACCATCATTTCCTCAACACAACACAATTATTCCAAACTACAATGAAAAGCAATATAAATCTACAAATACCCAAACAAATTCAATAGAAAAGAGAAGGCCCTCAAACTGAAGAATGCCTGCCTTCCAATACTTTTGAATGCACTAAACTATCTGTACATAATATGTCTGCCAGCCAATCATTTATCAGTAATAGTGGAGAGGCCAAGTCCTGCCCACCAACTCGCACAATTGCACTTCCACCCAATGAATCAGTCATGACTGGACATTTGCCAAGAAGATTGAGACCATGCCACTGATGATGTTCACCACAGTTGTAGACAAAACGTCTGGACTTCAAAATGCCAGCAGACCATGGCTTATCAGCCCAGAGGAATCCATCATTGATTATCAGAACTGTGGCCATGAAAGCTTACAATTACTCATGTCTGACATATATTGTACATTGTAATGTTATCTATATTTTAGTAATTTTTTGCATATATCTTATGATTAGGTTATACAATATTCTACAATTTGATCATAATAAAGAGAACTTGACAAACCATTCACTTGAAATTCAATATATACCCTTTATTAGTGATTAAATATCTTAAATTTACATTATTTTTAATTTATAATCATCGGAACTGCACAAAGTGAATCAAATAACTGACTTACGAAAAATCAATTGAAAAGAAACCAGGCTTACTTAGATTGCCACAAAACAAACATTAGAAAACTAAAAGAAACTTAAGTAAAAGGTGTAAAGAAAACTTCAGAACTATAAATACAACCAATTTGATAAATCAGCAATATCTGTCACTTCTACAATGATAACTACAACATGTAATTAAAAATAAAACTGCTAAAAACAATTCATAACTCTTATATTTATGGGAAAAATTCCAGCAGATGATGGTTTAATTTCAAAAGCTACTAACTCCACATCACATGATACTGATGTGGAGTTACCCAAAGTAAAAGAAGATCAGAAAATCACTGGTTATTCCACCAGAAAACAAAAATGGGGACAATAGGTCCTTGTCAATAGTTTGGTAAGTGGACCTATATGAGTTGACAATGTCAATTAATTTTCCATAATTTATGCATTGTTATATTCTCTTATATGAAAATATTGCATTACAGTGAAAAATTTGATGCCAAAATTTCACTTGAAATACACAAATTGTAACTCCATGAAACCAAAACCAGCATTTTTAGAAAAACGTGCTTGTCTAAGTATATCATTCAAAATGAAAAATTAGTAAAATATTAGACTTGGTTTTTAAGTTCAGTATCCTTCCAAAGTGTTTGGATAAAATCTTCCTACATCAAATTACTCTTTATATGGAAGCATTTTGAAAATTTTGATTTTTTTAAAAACTGGCTTTAATGATATTTATTAAAATACTGATGTTTGATATATTTGCCTGACTAATAAAATATATAATTTGGGTATTCTGAAAATAGCCTTTGAAGTCCTCTGCTTGTTGAATGCTTTAATTGCTAAGATACAGGAGATAGACAAAATCTTATTGCACAAAAAATAAATTTTTTGTGGTGTTGACCGTTTTCCAAATTATTCTATGTTTTTGGTTTTAATTTTCAAATGCTTTTTCTTGTGGACACATAAAGAGATGCTTTTGTGTTACCTTTTCTTAAAAATTTGACAGTCACTTTAGCATATTATTTCCTTCAGAATGTGTAAATAGTAATGAAGGTTTATTTTGAACAAGAAGCAGGTGGAAAATAAACTTTTTTTAAGAAAAGGTTATAGAAGTCTGAGTAGAGAAATCCATGTGATTCCAACATAAGATTATTATTATTATTATTATTATTATTATTATTATTATTATTATTATTATTATTATTATTATTATTATTATTATTATTATTATTATTATTATTATTATTATTATTATTATTATTATTATTATTATTATTATTATTATCATTATCATTATCATTATCATTATCATTATCATTATCATTATCATTATCATTATCATTATCATTATCATTATCATTATCATTATCATTATCATTATCATTATCATTATCATTATCATTATCATTATCATTATCATTATCATTATCATTATCATTATCATTATCATTATCATTATCATTATCATTATCATTATCATTATCATTATCATTATCATTATCATTATCATTATCATTATCATTATCATTATCATTGTCATTATCATTACTATTGTTATTATTATTACTATTGTTATTATTATTATTACTATTGTTATTATTATTACTATTACTATTATTATTACTATTATTATTACTATTACTATTATTATTACTATTATTATTATTATTACTATTATTATTATTATTATTATTATTATTATTATTATTATTATTATTATTATTATTATTATTATTATTATTATTATTATTATTATTATTATTATTATTATTATTATTATTATTATTATTATTATTATTATTATTATTATTATTATTATTATTATTATTATTATTATTATTATTATTATTATTATTATTATTATTATTATTATTATTATTATTATTATTATTATTATTATTATTATTATTATGATTATGATTATGATTATGATTATGATTATGATTATGATTATGATTATGATTATGATTATGATTATGATTATTATGATTATTATTATGATTATTATGATTATTATTATGATTATTATGATTATTATTATTATTATTATTATTATTATTATTATTATTATTATTATTATTATTATTATTATTATTATTATTATTATTATTATTATTATTATTATTATTATTATTATTATTATTATTATTATTATTATTATTATTATTATTATTATTATTATTATTATTATTATTATTATTATTATTATTATTATTATTATTATTATTATTATTATTATTATTATTATTATTATTATTATTATTATTATTATTATTATTATTATTATTATTATTATTATTATTATTATAAGTAATTTTGAGGAAAAATAATTTATAATTCTTTTCATGGAAGTGTTGAAAACAGTGTTGTTGTAATAAATTAAATTTAAAGGTGAGTTGATAAATGACACTAAACAAATTCCGGCCATGGCATTGAATCTTTCATGTTGACTATCTATCAAAGACCTTAGCCTATATATGGCTAGTGTGAAGAAATGATTAATTCCCATCAATTAACCAAAACTTACTTTTAATTTCCCAGAACATGTTTCAGAGCCTATTTTTCTCCATTGTCAACCGGACATCAACCGGAAGTGACAATGGAGAAAAATAGCCTCTGAAACATGTTCTGGGAAATTTAAAAGTAAGTGTTGTTTAGTGTCGTTAATCGACTCCCTTTAAATTTAAAAATAATTTAATTTATGAGACTTTTGTTAGAAATGTTCTTAGGAAACACTGAATTTATACCAAGTCAAATATTTGTCCAACTTTTGACACATAAATGCTCTAAATAAACTCAAAATACAGACAGAAAATTTTAGATAGAATACAACACTATCTACTATGTGGTGGTTGAGAAAGTACAAAGTTAAAAGTTAAGCCGATGCACTTACTCAAACTTTGGCATGTGCTATTTGCTTCCACTGTTGCTGCAGGCAGTAGCAACACAAATCTTTCCCAGTACAAGTGTTGAACACCTCTCATTGGCCAATTCTGCATACGGAAGCCTCTTAAAAACCTTTGATGTTGAAGATTTAATCTGAAAGCTTGAAATAAGTAGTCTGTCCACTACACAATTAGATGAGTGTACTAATACAACAGATATTCAAAAACTGTCTGCAATATCTACAATATACAGGTAAAAGTGTCTATAGAAGGTAGAAAGTATATAAATACAGTGCCTTATTTTGCACTGGTAGCTGGCCTTCTAAGAGGCAGCTGTGTGTGTATAGTGGTTCTCATCATTCCCAGCACCCCACTTTCTCCACATCTGTGCATGTTCAGCCCATTGCTAATGCAGGTTATTGCTGTATTCTTTGTGGTCAAGTTGTGCTTAATTCTATTATAATGCCAGCAAGTGTGTATACTTTATCACACTGCATATTCATGTATGATTACTATGTGCAGAGTCTTCTAGAGAAGTGGCACACTATTTGCAGACCAATTTCCTGGTATTCCTGTGCCTCACAGAGAGACAGTTCGTAAATTTGTATAGAGATTCAAAGGAATTGTTCTGTTCTTGATAAGAAACCCCAAAAACTTGCCATGTACTTACAGAGAAAAAATTCAGTGAGATGGAACAGAACAGGAAAATCTCTTAGTAGGTTATCACAGGAAACAGTGTTTCACGGTTCTCTGCTTGGAAAGCCACTAAACTTTTGAAATTAAAATCATGCAATACAACTGTAGTTCAAGAACTGCAACCACGTGATACTTTGAGTGGAGTAAACTTCTGCAGTTGGGTGGCAGGTTAAGCTAATGATGGCTCTATGGAACCAAAGCAGAAAAACCCCATACTGAGCACGAAACGGCTTTGCATGAGCAGAAAGATGGTGTTTGGTGTGCTGTGAATGCATACAAAATTATGGGGCCTATATTCTTTGAGAAAACAGTTAATGGACAGAGATACAGTGTTGCAATAGCCAAACCATTACTGAAATATTTGTGTGACATTGAGTGCATATAGGCATATTTTCAACAAGGCTCTGCTACAGCACATACACTTTATCTATCATTGCAATTAATTAGGAAAACTTTTTGTAGATAGGGTCATCAGTAAATGACTATAGCCACTGTGATCCCCAAACCTTACAGTATGTGACTTTTATTTATGGGGAACTTAAAAAATAAAGTTTATCAGAACAACTTGCATATGTTGGAAGAACTGAGAGACAATACCAGAAGAAAAGTTACTGCAATTTCAGAAGATGAAATTTCAGTCAACAGAAAGTTTGTTTGAAGGTGTGAGACATGCATGACAGTACAAGGACATTATGTTCAACTTCTTCTGCAGCAAAGATATATGATTGTAATTATAATTTGCATGAATAATCTAAGTGCTAGAATTTAAATATTCAATGTGCAGCAGCACTGCAGCGGCAGCTTTCCTCCTACTGCAGCACTAACTGCCCAGTGGTGAACCAGCCACCAGTGAAAAATAAGGCACTGTATAAGAGTTGAACATACTTAAAGTGTTCTCAAGCTTCCAGCCAGGTGAGGTTGTGAAACATTGACATCTCAATTGCAAACTATTTTACACAAGAACTATAACATCTGAAATATGACATCTGACAAAATGGCTACTCTGAATATAATTTCACAGTCAGGGGGAAAGTAGTGTATGTTACTTATGGAAGCGCTAACTGTATACAGGTAACAAGTTTTGAACTCAAGTCCACAAGCTGCATATATACAGGAGCTGCTTTCCTAAATGTCACACCACGCTTTGCCACTGCTCACAGCTGCACTCACAAAAGCCAAATATAAAAGGAAAGACTCACACATACAGCCATCAGACAAGCATACCATTACAGTCTACATTCCATACACCAGCAACTTATCAGACAGAATGCTGGCCAAACACAACATGAGAATAATCCACAAACCACCTCCAAAGATAAAGTACTTATTAAGACCAGCTTATTGTACCAGGAGTTTATTGCATTTCCTGTGATAGTGGGACCCCATACTTAGAAAAAATTGGTAGGTTCCCAACATTTTGAATGCAGCACAAATGGCTGGATTGAGCTCTTATTAGCTGATCACCTGTGAGGATGCCAAGCATAGTCTTTGGAAAAATGTCGGGAACCTGCAAATCTACCAGACCATGGCCTACCAACCTGGATAGTATGTTCAATCAACTACTTTTTAATGTTTTGAAAATTTATTTCCATACAATCGTTTGCTTTACTCTAACGGTTAACTCATCATTTAAAGATTTTGTTCACATTCAGCATGTAAAAAGAACTGTAATGTACTCTCATATAATGTAAGAAATAAAGCTGACTATTTTAGGACCACACTAAGGGGAACACTAAACAACAGATCATTAGAAAGTATCAGAAAAGACATGTATAATAGATTGCCAGGTAAAATAAAGAATACTAAACTATGTAATATTAAGAATATAAAAAGGTATTTGTCAGAACAAGCTTTTTATAGTGTGGAAGAGTACAAAGCAAAAAATGGAAAATAAACAATGTACATTTTAGTTTATAAGCAGTGCATATAGTAGACTTTTAGGTATATTTTTATGTTTTCTTATAATGTAAAATGAAGTATCCTCTGTATGAAATATAGGGGATGAATAAATTGAAAATGAAATTCTCACATTACCTTGCCTGTACATATGTTTCATAAATAACAATATCTTTTTCCAAAACTATTAATAACTTACACGATCCACTACCACCAAATTGTAGCAAAATACATCTAAATGCAACCAGAACAGCAAAAAATGGTTAACTATATGTTATACAAAAACTATAAATATGTGTCATTTAATCACGAATGAAAAAGTAAAAAAATAAAACAACACTTCCAGATTTGGGAAATACACTAGTAAGTTAGATAGAGTCAATCTGAAAATTTCAATGTCACGGCTGGTATTTGAACCACGGATCTCATGATTTCCATCCAGTCCCTCTTACCCATAGAGCTACCACGGCCAGCATGCCGTCCTGACTAAATTCTCCTATTGACTCATATATTTTCGGTAAACCACTAGGGGCCTCGTATTCGAGATACACTGTTTGTGGTGACTTACTATTATAAGTACTTGAATCCCACATTTCATTAAATTCTTCTTATTTAAGTTATTTGATGGAAATTAAACATTTCTTCTCACTAGTTGTTTATAGGCTAAGGTTTTAGATACACATTGGCCATGGTAGCTCAATGGGTAAGAACAGCTAGACAGAAACTAGGAGATCTGTGGTTCAAATCCCGGCCGTGGCATTGAATTTTTCAGGTTCACTGTATTCTATCAAAAACCTTAGCCTATACATGGCTAGTGAGCAGAAATGTTTAATTTCCATCAATTAAGTTAAATAACACTAGTAAGTTTCCAAGTAAACAATATGTTTAAAATTTACAAGGATTTTATGAATTTTTAGCCCAATGCTTTAATATTATATATAGGTATATTGTCACCCTGGCTATAAATCTGGGCTGGAAGTAAGGAGAAGAGCACTGGTGTACATTGCCAGATGCTGCTGTGGAAAACTGGGAAGTATTGTGACCTTTTGTTCTGCATCCAGTTATGGTTTGACAGCTATTTTCTGCTGTCTCTAGAATAATCCAGTTCAAGAAGCTTCTAGATCAATTTTACCATGACCTAGGGAGCACTCAAACCAGGTGGAGCTAGTCAGTCACCTTACCTGTGGAAAAGGAGGCCTTGCTAAGAATTGACCTTGAGGCAGAGCGTTGTAAGTCTGTGGGAAAAAGAGGCCCAATGAGCACCCACGGATCTGCATGATAACTCTGGTGGAGGTTGTGGTAGTGTCCGCAAGAAGTGATGTGGCTGTGAAGATACACTTTCAATGTCAGTGGTAAAGGAACCTAGTATTGGACTGGAAGATGCCTTTATACAGGTCACTGTTGCCTTCCCAGGAGGAAGTACTTTTGAGGCTGTTGAACCTTTCAGACACCACTGGGATGACACTAGCTAGTTTGGTTTCTAGCCGGGAGTTGCAACGGCTGTACCACCTGATGTTTGGAGAACCCCAGAGAGGAACTATCAGCTTCAACTAAGTAGAGAACCTCCGGCCTGTCTTTATGATGCACATGAGATAGTACAGCAAGGAACAGTAATAGTTCCAGTTTCAAGGTTTTTACTAAATATTGTAAAGGATAAAATTTTATGAGAGCTGGCTAATAGAAGCATAATTGCAACCAGACCAATAAGTTTAGAGGAGATAGTGACTGGAGTGAGAAAGGAACATACTAGGAGACAAGGGATATCTTGGGATTCCCAAAGCAGTCCAATTCCGTCATAAAAAACCATACATCAATCATTTTCTTTTCATAAGATGTGAAACATACTAGCTAATGAGAAAAGCATCTTATGTATTACAGTTGGAAAATTAGTGTGTCTGCCAGAGTATAAAAGTTGGATAGTTATTAGAAATCTTTTCTAATTCTGATCTTTAAAAGATACATTTAATGTTGTTTGGTAAACATTACAATGCGGATGTAAGTTCAATTTAAATGTTGACATCGTAATGAGCAGTTAAGAAGGAAACAACATGTAGTTCAAGGAATTGTAAAATGGTCTGGAGTGATATAAAATGGAACTATCTTAAAGCATCATCACGGTTGTTTATTTAACTGGATTAAGTCTAAACAAGCAGTAATGCTTAACATAATTAAAAATTATAATTTTTTACTATTGTATTACTTCATAGTGTTAATTCCAATTTTCTTTCCAAGTAGGTAATACATAGAGCTATTCAACACTCACTACCCAACCTGAGGTAGAAGTAAGTAAGCAAGTAGAGGCAATTTAAGGCAAGAACAAAAAGTAAACTTTGAGCCAGCTTTCCGGACTTCATAGTGCATTGTTATAGTCACTGCTACAAATTCTTTATAATATTTTATTATGTTTTGTTCAATATATGAGTTGTATCCCACCTCAATCGGCTAACTTTGTAATTTGAACATAAACCCAGTTTTAACAAATGATTGCCCGTATAAATACTACAAAGCAAAACTGGAAATCTCAAGCACTCATTTGTTCTTGAGCCTTTAATAAAACTGCATTCAAAGATTCATATTATTTTATAACTCACACATTCTTTTTTACAATAATTATTATAACAAATAGATAAAAAACATAAATCAACATTATTCACACTTAACGAACTAAACAAATAATTACACCTAAATTCAAAACAATAAAGATCTTGTATGATAAAATGATATTTTAAAAATGCAAGTATGATAACATATATATGGTTATAATCCTCACCATTTATTTACTCTGCTTTTAAAAACATTTCTTTAGAATGGAAAATATTTCAGTATGGAGCATATCCAGAATTACAAGAACAATGCTGTCATTCTTGCGATAATAATCCAAGCAAATCTCATTTATGAGTATTTACCCCAACATGTTTTGAAGGAATGTTGTCTAAATCATCAACTAGATGTCACTGATGTACCAAATGCTCTAAGCCCCCTGCACCCCTGGTAAGATAAGTATTTGGGGTGCTGTGATGCTGACCACATCGACTCCTTATATCAGTTGGATGATTGTCCATCTTGCCTTGCATATTTGGGTGTGAAACTGGCAGTAAGGCTCTAGCCCATTTGCAGGCTGTTATGCCATGGAATATGCTACATTACTTCAACATTTATTATGAAACTAAATACAGGAAACATCCATTGATTCATTTTATTCTAATTGAAGTTTGTTTAAAAGCAATGTAGTAACATAGGCCAGAATTATCTGTCAACACTGTATTTAAATATGATAGTCAAGGAAAAAGACTTGTAAAACAAAAACCCAGTATTAATTGCAACATATTGTTAGCATACCGAGTATAAGGAAATGTGGAAGAAAATAACTAACACCAGGATAAAAACAGTGGAAAGACGATGCAATTTGGCTGTTGGATGCAAGAAATAAATAATATTAGGATGATAAGACACCATTCATGAAAACTGCCCTGTCAAATAATTGAAGACAATAATAAAAAGCAAGTTTTGCAACATAATTAACTCCTAAATAGAGTCAACATGAAAAATTCAATGCCACGGCCGGGATTTGAACCACGGATCTCCTGGTTTCCATCCAGTCACTCTTAACCTTTGAGCTACCATGGCCAAATGCCGTCTTGATATTAAATTCTCCAGTTGACTCATATATTTTCGCAGTAGAGCAACTGGACGGAAACCAGGAGATCCGTGGTTCAAATCCCAGCCGTGGCATTGAATTTTTCATGTTGACTCTATCTATCAAAAATCTTAGCCTACATACGGCTAGTGTGGAGAAATAATTAATTTCCATCAATTAACTAAAATAATTAACTCCTATTTACAAACTTAATATTTTGTAACATAAAACATAATAAATTGTAACCTTAACTCTTGCTTATTTTTCTCCCTATGAATTTGAGAGTAAAACTAACATCTTAATTTTGGTACCCTTACAAGCTGTTATACAATAAAAATCCAGATGGCAGATATTTGCGAATTGGTTGTAATGGCTGTCAATAAAATTATGTGGGCAAAACAAAAATGAGCATTAATTAATGCAAGGAATATAGAATACAAATACTTTGAAAAATATGGGCTTTTGGGGATAGAAAATCACAATATCTGTAAAGAAGTAAAATTCATAAAGACAATTCAGATGCCTATAGAATTGACAGTAAAAAAATCATTTACACAGATGGTTAAGGAATACTTATTAAGTTTTAGTCTTCTGGTTGCTTTTACAATGCATCCGACTGACAAAATAAAATTATGTGGGCAAAACAAAAATGAACATTAGTTAATGCAAGGAACATGGAATACAAATACTTTAAAACATATGGGCTTGTGTACTGCTTTGGACCACAAAATCACAATATCTATAAAGAGTAAAATTCATAAAGACAATTCAGATGCCAATACAACTGACAATACAAAAATCATATATGCAGAAGGCTAAGGAATATTTTTAAGTTTTAGTCCTCTGTTTTTTCACAAGTGTATCCAACTGACAGAAACATGTAGAGTCAAGTGCACAGAATTTGCCAATGTTTCTGGTTTATTATGGTATTTTTTATTATTTAATGTTGGCAAAATCTTCATATTATCAGTATTCTTACACACCAATCTTGGGTAGACTATTAGTTTGAATTCAAACTGAATAGTTTGAATTTGAATAGAATGATACTATCCTACGAACAAAGGTGAAGTCTAGGTGAATGGCAAAAAGGAAGGAGTATGGAATTATTTTATCTGAATGCTCAAAGGTATACTTTATAACAATAATCCTGACTAATCACTGCATCCCTAAGAAATTAAGACAAATATTAAGTTACATATTAGAACCAGTAAGAACTGTGCATGGCAGGTAGTTAAGAATTTCCTTGCCAACAATAGCCACTGCATATTATATTGGCACATTTCAAGCGCTGAACTGTACATAGAAAAAAGGAATTTTATCAGCAAATCTCAGCAGAAGATGAAAGCAACATGCCTTTGAAATACATTCAAGATAAATACTCAAAAATGATGACTTTTTGAATAAGGAATCAGTTGGATTATTACTGCAATGTTTTGTACATTACATTATCTTCCCCCCAAAACCTTTTGGATTATAATCTGAATGTTAACTAAACTACTGAAGGAAAAATAAGTTTTTTAAAACATTTAGCTTGAAAATTCTGTATTGATGATGAAAATTAAAATATACTCTTATCCATTCAACAGAGGTGGAATGTAGAACACTATAATTTTGAAATATATAAAGCTATCAATGTTTGATTAAACATAATATAACAATTATGTCCATATCCTAAGAAATAAACATTTTCATTTCTCTGTACTTATACTTAACACTAAACACAATACTTGATCACAAAACAGTTAATTCACTTAAATAATGACACTTTCACTTTTCACTTTTTTGAGTAATACCATTGTAACATGTTTTTATTTCTTACTTTTGAGGTACACTTTGACACATAAATATCTGTATAATCTTTCATTGGCTGTTATGCAGTAATGGTTGCTATTAGAATCGTAATAGACATTTGAAAAGTTAAGATCTTACAAACAAAACCTACAGATTTTAGTATCTGATCATATCTGATCTTGAAAAATACAATCGTTTTAGCTACCTGCAGCAGAGGGGGTAAATATGTAATATGTAATGTAAATACGCAATTATTGTTGCCTTTAATTTTGTAAATCAGAATTACAATCTTCTACTAAGATTATAATATTAAAAAATATTAATATAATTACCAATGTTCAACATTATCTATTACCACTACTTCAATGAAAAAGAAATGATCAATTTTATTATTGACTATTAGTTTAAAAGCTGCTAGAATTATGACTTGGCAAGAAAACCACTAAATTTGCAGTACTGACTGTAATCACTTACTTGATAAACCAATGAAGAAGTTAAAGAATTAATTTCTTCTTATGTTTAATTTGAGCCAGTGTGATATTAAGCCTTTCAGCCCATTAACAGTTCCTGAACTTAAACCCTAACATATGTGTCTAAAATATATTACTGGCTCTTCTTGGGTTTGTAGCTTAATTGGCCAAGCTTCCGACAGTCTGATTTTTAAAATAAAATACATGACAGCTGTCAAGCAAGGGATGTGGAGGATAAGAAGAGAAGGTCGTTGCTATGGAAACATAAACAACGATTTCCACATTGGTTATACTGGTTAACCACCTATTCCTCCTATCAGTTAATGCTAGTTGCTTGTGGGAAACAGAGTTTACTTGAGCATTCAATTTGCTTTGTGTATAGTTAGTCTGTTTCATTAAAACATAATTGAAATACATTGTTATGAAAGCAGGACTTGGTGGCAGTAGGATTAAAGGTAGATCCGCTTATGGTTAGAATGTTACATTGCACAGCTAAGCTAGAGAATTTGTCTGCTCAATTAGGGAATTATGAACAGGAATAGGACAATTTGCTCCTTCAGAATGAATTGCTTATTCCTTTTAATTGAGTGAGAAAAAGGACTGCATGTGCCCTTAAAATAAGTGAGGTGACTGTTTCTAGAATCTCTAAAGAGAATCAGCTATAGCCAGTTCCATCAAGAATTGTAACTTCTGGGAAACAAAGATCAAGAGCATCTACATAGTCTTCAATTAGATGTCATAAGAAGGCACATCTATGACATTACACCAGAAAGGAGCTTCTGTAAGCTTCTTTCTTCTCTTAAAGAAGCAGAACTATTTAAAGAGAGCCTTAGCCCTTTGAACAAATTCTCTATTTGAGTTCAACATTTAAATAACAGAAAACTAATACCTGAAAGATCAGATATTATAGCATTAAACGCTTTACTTTTAAGAGAAATGCTGAATAAGAACTTCCATGAAATAGTATGGTTGGATGAAACCTTGGTAAATGCCGGCCATACTGTATCAAAGGGCTGAGCTGACGGCACACTTGAAACTACCATAAAAGGATCTATGGGAAACGGTGGCCGCTTTATTATTGGTCATGCCAGTATGTCACATGTTTTTATTGATGATGCCCTCCTGCTTTTTAAATTGAAAAAATCTGGGGAATATCACGAAGACATGGACCATGACCATGAATTCCTGTGGATTAAAATACTGGCACACTGGCAATGCTGATATGATAATCTCAATTGACAGAGTCATTAATAAATTATTTAAAAAATACTCATGCCTTTGAAGATGCTACAATGCAGTGATGTGTATTGATAATAACCTATTTTTGTTCTTAAAGTAGGCTAATATAGATTAAATATGCATGTTTCACTGAGGTAAGATAAACCTGAACGTTTGTTTATATATTCCAAGTATTGAGGGGTAAAGAGGGGGATATACATGACTTACTATCTGCTTCTCAGCAACATTGCAATTCCCCACATGAAGGAACAGATGACCATCGCATATCTTGTTTTAAAAATCAGACTGTAATTGCAGAGATCAGGTAGGTGTGATCCCGGTTATAAATGTGGCAAGGGATGGTGTGAACCCATCTAAAACAAATGGTGATTGACATGAAATGCTAAAGGGACAGGGGTACAATTTGAGTTTTAAAGATTTCTATCTATAAACTTAAGAAGATCAACAGAATATTTTATTAAAATTTCATTTCCTCTACCCCTAGGTACATAAAATATGTATATATAGTATTTTATTCCCCTCCCCCTCAAAAATCTGTTATTAGATGTTTCAGTATAGATATTATCTATACGCTCATAGTTGCCATGTGTTTTAGATTAACATACACTTTCCTTTTCTGTTCAGTTATCCCTTGAATCATTGTAGATAGCATTGTGCCAAAAACCTTCCCTTAACTGACATATATAACTCTAAAAGTTTATAGTTATTTGTCAAATATATAAGTCACCATTGTTACACTGACAGTAGAGTGGAACTTGACAACTTTGACACTAATTTTTGCATTATGATCACAGTGAAAATATTTGACACCGTGTGTATAGTTTCAGTATAGACAGCTCTGTAATATTCTTACTTTTGGTCTGCACATGATGGAATTAAAGAACTAATTACTTTAAACATTATAGTAAGACATAGGAATGAGAAAAATAAATAATTCTTTAGGTAGACTAGAATTATATCTAAAGAATGTGCATCAACAAAAGTAGACACAACAAAAACTTGTGATTAGCATATCAGATAGTGAGCATATCAGATAGTGAGCATATCAGATAGTGAGCATGTTTGAATCTCAGTTTTTACTCAAATTTCCAAATTCTATTCGCCCTTTGACACCTAGATTAGACATTGGAAATTATACAGGAGTTATATCCAGTTACACAGTTTCAAAATAACAGTCCTCCAGCTTTGTGATAATATGATTGTTGCTATATTTTTATAATAGGTAATTTTATATCAAACTAGCAAGGATAAACATGAAAAGAAGTTCTTAATAATGAGGACTATGATGCAATGAAGCACAAAATTAATATAAATTTTAGATGAACTTATACTCCATGCTCCGTATATTACTAGTGTTTACGTAGAACTTGTTTTGTTAGCACCTTCCTAACATCCTCATTCCTAAAATTCCTAACATCTAGTCAACATTAGCTGAGGTTGTTAGGAAGGTCACTTTCTAGGTAAACTCTAGCAATATATGGAGCATGGAGTACTAGTTTCACTCAAAATTATATTAATGAAAAGAAGTGATTACACAGAAAAGAAATACTTAGAAATTATGCAACATTTCTAGGACTTAGAAGATTTTTTTGGGGGTGTATGAGGACATTCTCAACATCCATTAATATTTATACCTATTTGTTTGAATATTAAGGAATTTTTCATATATTATTAGAAATATCACAGAGCTGTATAATAATAAGGCATAAGTTGGAAAATATATGTACAACAATTTTATAAAGAATACAAAGGGATGTAAATGAAATAAATTAAATTCCAACTCAAAGTTTAAAAAGTCTCCTGCACTCATAAATGTACATAACTATTATGTTGGAGCTGAAATGATCAGAAGGATACTTGAAAACTAACCATTTTTCCTTCCTTTAATCTATACCAGCTTATCATTGACTTAGGCTGTTTCTTGTGTATTCCAGAACAGCCTTGATGGTTTACAGATATGTAAGTGCAAGTTCATTGCCTTTGTTTGGACAAGTAGCGCTTTACATAGAATTGCTTGGTTCGCACTAAATAGTCAGTCTCACTCTGCCTTTCCCTCCATTTTGATTTGAACTCAACACTGTTCAAGGTTTCTTACACTGTAAGATCACATGCTTCAGTACTGGTGCTATTATGACAAAAAGCCCTTATACTTTAGCACATAGAATGTTTGTACACAACAAATTCTTTTAGAAAATTAATTTGCTGATTTATGAACAGATACCCTCTTAAATTTAAGGGTGAGTCAATTAATGACACTAAGCAACACTTACTTTAAATTTCCTGGAACATGTTTAGGAGGCTACTTTCCTCCATTGTCAACCTGACATCGACTGGTTCTCAGTGGTTTAGCTGGCGATAATTGAGAACCAGTCGATGTCAGGTTGACAATGGAGGAAAGTATCCTCCAAAACATAGAATAGGAAATTGAATATGAAATAGGAAATGGAATGGACAAATAGGAAATTCTTGTAAAGTTTTTAGGTTATTAGAAAAAGTGTGTGAATTGCATACTTTATCTATTTTAGGGTGACAGTCACGCACTGTGGACCAGCTCTAGGAAAAACTGCAACATCTGAGTGGAGTGGGAAAGCAGGAATATGTCTGCTTGTAGTGTGCGCAGTCTTACAATACAAGATGGGCTTATATGTGACTGTACAAAATTAACAGTACTAAAGAGTAGCTTTAATTCTTTGAGTCATTATTCTCTTTTATTTTAATGAAAATTATTACTTGGATCTTCCCTTGCTTTGAAAGTCATATCTCGCCACTGCAAAAAGCAGTTTCCCGGTGCCAAGAAAATTTCTGTTAGAGTACCCACGTGTCCAAACAAAGGTCCTGTTCAGCACTTAGACATCAGTAGCAACAATACTTGATACTCAAAGTTTCTAGTGATGTTTCAGCTTATAATTCAGTATAAAGTATGCACCCGTCTTCAGGAGAAATGCAAAGAGCAACAGTATAGAAATGTCAATCCAATACCAATCTGCTTGAAGTCCCATTACCCTCAGGATGTACTTGGGATCGCTGAGATGACAGTAGGGGACATCATCTGGACATATTAGCTTTCCTCGCTCGTAGCCAAACACAGAGAGAATCAAGGCCTCATTTGAGTAGCGGAAGTAACTCAGGTATGATGTCCAGGAGATGTAGCTTGGCATGTGCGAGAAGAGTATTAGGAATCCACCAAACAGGATCAAAAAGGCTGTGATTAATGCTCCAAGCAGTGTTCCAAGCTATGAAAAACAAACAATACAGAATTATAATGATGCCATCTTTTTCATACATGTACTACCACTACAAATATCTCTAAAACAAAAATGGAAATTGAAAAACAACTGGAGAGATGCTCGTTAATGAAAATGATATAAGCCACTCAAAAATGTAAGCAACTATAATGTTTAACATCAAATTGTAATTTTTTAAATTGAAACTTGTATTTTTTTTATTCATGATTGACAGTGTGGAAAAATCTTTATTTAGTACATAAAATATAATATTTGCCACTAACTTCACCTGAATTTATTTCATGGTTAAATAATCAAAAAAGTTCTGCCAAGGCTGGTTTATCTAATATTTCTAAAATGTTCTTTCATTCTGTTTACAAATTACATTTGGCTCTTCCAATATAAAGCTGATCGCAATCTAAACAATTAAATTGATAAATGCCAGAAGTTAAATTATTAAAGCAATTACATGGTCCAATAGATTTAATGGATTGGGAGAAAATATTTATTTTAAAAAATAGAAATCATGCTATGAATTATTGTGAAATACCAGCAAACAATTCTGTCTTTAAGCTAGTTTCATTTTCAGAGTTTGGTAACAAATACAAAAATAATACGACACATAGCAGCGGTAAGGATAAAACAGGAAAAAGCAAATTGATTACAGATGCAAATGATTTATTTGCAAAACTAGTCTCCTGAATTCTGTAGAAATTTCATAAATTTTCTTAAAAGGATAGGCAAAGTTTGTAACATATAATTATATGATATGTAGTATTTGTTACTTTCCGTTGTTAGCTTCTGTTTTAATGTATTAATCCTTATTTATTTTCCTTTGTTACTGTGAGTGGAAATTCTGTGCTATTTCCAACATAATTGATAATAACAAAAATAACTTAACAACAGCACTATTGTACATAATTTACATTGCAATGAATTGCAACATGAAATTTACAACACAGTTGAATCTCAGAATGTGCAAGTTCTTTAAGGATTTTGTAAGAATAGTTTGTAGAAGTGTGAAAAAAAAAAATGGTAATCACTTATTCAATATAAACCTCATAATATTTATATGAAGCATTTCCCCTTATCCACAATATATACATATTTGGTTTGTTAACAATGCTGCCATTTGCTATTGTGCCACAATTTTGTCCTGCAGGAATTTTACTACATGGCACTGAAACCATTGATCTTGACCAGGTTTGAACCTGTGACCTCAGAATCATTGGACCAGTGCCTAACCAATCATATCTGCCTATGTTAGACAGATATAATTGAAGTGTTATCGAAAACAACATATTATTGAAAATATTTATATTGCCCAAAATGTGTTTCCAGCAATATCTTATAATATTACCCCCTTTAAAATGAATATAAGATCTGTGACTGTAAATGCTGAAAATGATGAATTAAGACTGTATCACATGACACTTACTGTTGGCCTCAAGAAGGTGCCAATAAGTAGTCCACTGGATTCAGCTACAAAAACATGTAAACAACATACTCCAAGAAACATTGCAAACCTCTGCCAGTCTAATGGCTGGCCAGAGAGGAAATATGATACTGAGATATTTAAGGTGCTGAATAATACCTGAAACAGACAGAGAATACCAATAAAGTTAAACAAGTCTATTTTATTTATCAAAATTTAAACATTAGCAATGATTATTACTTGTGCCATTACAATAGTAATGCATCTTCTGACATGCACCTCTAAAAATAGCCAACAAAATAATGGTAAAACAGTGAGATTCAGATAAATATGACAAGTAGTTTGCAATCTGTATGTGCAGTTTTACTTCTTCTCTTCACAAAATTTCTGTGAGGTAGGCAACTTATTTGCACTACATTGTACAAAGTTTGTTGTTCTGTGACAATAACCTTCACTTTCAATATTAAAATTCGTATTAGGCTTTCCCAAGAAGTAGTTTATTTAGTATTATTGCGCGGCAGTGGCGGTGGCGGTGGTGTATTATTGTATAATGATGGGATTTTTAGGACATTATTTCCTTATGCCCTCTATTTTCAATAGCAAAGTATAGGATAGGTAGGTTGATTGGAGAAAATACTAAATACATTGTTTGAAGTTTGAAGATGATAAATTATTAGATAATAAAAAGGAGTTGTAATGACCTAAAATCATATGTTTGGAAAATTGAAAGAAGTATATAACTATAGATCTTAATAAAATTATCAAGTAGAAGCTACCAATGAACTGTGTGACCAACTGGTCAGTTGAAGAGATAAGGGAAACAGTAGCAATCTCTCCCAGAAGCTTTACTGAAGAAACAGTGGGATTGTTCTGAAAGCTTCATTTTAACCAACTTACCACAAAAAGTCTGGAATATATTCGAAAACTCCAGCTGCATTTTACAGGTTGGATCAAAAAAAGTTTTTTTATTTAATTGTATAGTATAAGAACTTATGTAGAGAAGATTCTGTAACATTGAATTACATGTTCTCCTCCATCACTTGTAATGATATATTTCAAGAGGTGCCAATATACCAAAGATTCACAAAGTTCTAGAAGACACTCAGATATCAAATGATGGCATACCAAGTGGTAGACTGCAAAAGAGGAATACATGTATGAAGTCTCCAAAGAAAGCAAAACAGCATATAAATGCATCAAGTGTGGTCAGTCACTTTGCCTGGAATATATTAGAAATATGTGCATCGAAGGTGCCCAAACTGCTGTGATTTAATATTTACCACACTGTGCATTTTATTACTACCTTCATTTACATTTTTCTACAATATTTTACTTCTATTTATGAGTACTGTGTCTGGTATAACCATATTAAAAGTGATTTCAAGACTTATACTAAGTGACTACAGATACTCGTGGTATTTTGTGTTAATTTTAATTAATGTGAACAACAAAGTTTTGACACGAATAAGATTTACTTATAATATGAATAACCTGGTTGTTTATTTAATTTTTGTCAAATAATACAGAGTTATGTGATAAATTGGATTAGAAAGTCTGAGAGACTAGATGGATCTAGTTAAGCAAGTTTGCGAGATGTTTCAGGTTAAGGTTAATCAAACCTTACAGTTATTTACAATTATAACTCAATTGTTAAGTATTGTTCTTCATATACTTACATGAAGTGGAAGATGTGCAAATGTTTCTGCTAAATAATACGTCCTTAATTTGTACCAGTTGTTGAATACCTCTTTTATCAATATTTCTTTCTCTAAAGGAACTGTAAACAGAAATACAAACCACATATTTATTTATTTATTATTGATGAATCCTACCTTAAATACAATCGTTTTAAAATCCTAGCATTAATTTAAACTTACATCTTACGACAGCAGGCATCATGGAAGTATAACTTAGGTACACAACGCAACAAAAATAGAAGCTCAGATTGCTGACTGTCTTGTTACCATTGTTTCCCATATCGAAGAAATTGAGACCAAGAATAAGTCCCACCAACAAATGAAGAATACATTTGAGGTATGTGACTGTCTGTAACAGAAAAAATACAAATTTACTTTTTATTTATTTATTACATATTCTAGGTTGCTTAGGGAGAAGATAGATCAAAAAGAATGTGCAAGGTTATCAAAAGAAATTCAAGCAATGAAGGAGAAATGTGACTGAAAATGGGATGGTCAAAGTAAGAGACAAATGGTTGAGGAAGATAAATAAACACAACGAAAATGAAGATGAAGTTATTTTTATATAAGATGGAAATAGGGACCCATTAGCTCAACAACCTCAGAGTTTCAGTCTATTGGGCCCAAGGGTAAGCTGCAAATAAGTGAGTAATAATTATGTAAAAGTACAATAATTTGTAAATGAATGGAAATAAAAAACAGAATAGTATGAAGTAAAGTGGATTGTGCCCACTTTAAAACCATTGTTTACAGACCTGAAGTACAGAATTTATACTTACCCAGTCTCTGTGAAGCTGAAGAAAACACCGGTTCATCAGGATCATGAATATGTAGGATTCTGATGGTGGATGTATGAGAACCAAGGTTTTATTTGTGTCTTGTTTTTCAAGTTGGCCCATTTCTTTAACAGGCCCAATTGCTGTTAAAAAAAAATAATAATAATAACATCTGATGCAGTATATTATATTTATTTTTACATTTGTTGATTGACGTTAATATATAGATAAAAAGTTTTATTACATATTATAGCAATAGATAAATGTTTAAAAGTTGGAAATTGCTAGAGCTGGGTTTGAGGAAATAAAAAATAATGAAAAGCTTTCAATATGAGGAGTAGTTTACTGTAAAAGGGCTTTAGTATTTAAGGATACCCATCTGTGAAAATAACTCAAAAAGTGCAAAAAAAATGACAAAAATTGGTTTTTGCCTAATTAAATAGAGTAATCCGTGTACTTCAATTTCCTATTATTTTTAATGCTATGTGGGCCTTTAAAAATTGTGGAATGTAACTATTTGAGTGGGTCACTGTAAGTGGTCACAGTGCTTTATGTCACCTATTTGGGTGATTTTCTCATGTTTTTAATTTTCAGCGCTTTTCAGAATATAAATTGCTCCACACGATGCAACTTTCAAACTAGAAGCTTGAAAATGTTCATGCTTGGATAAAAACAGTACCAAAGGAAATTGATGAGATGATTGTTTTATGTCACCAGTGCTTGTGCAATTAAATAACAAAGCGCATATTTCACAAGTAAATATTAGATATTGTGACTTTGTGGGTTCATGAAATGAAAAGTCCAATTACACAAACTCAACAATGTTCTTTATTTCCACCGACTTACAGTTGAACACTTGCCGATTACACAGAATTACGTAATGCACACAATTACAATTCACCAGTTCGTCCGTTGCAGTTCCACTGTACGCTCACAATTACGTAAATTCTTCCGTTGCACACACACAGTCTTCTCGTCTGTTCACTAACAAGGTGCTACTTCGCTGCTTGCCAAGCACTGACTGACTGACTCAATTCACTCACTGCAGCCCTTTTTATAGGAATATCGCCGTTCTCGAAGCCTCTAGTTTCCGTGAATCACCGCGAAAGTTCCAGATGGCAGTGGAAGGGGGGGAAGAGGCGGCCAGCGACAAGTGACATTTCCTTATTCATCCCTCAGTTAGTGACTGACATTAATGGGAGGGTGTGGCTCGGCTCCTCTGGTCCCTTCTCAGCTGCCGTTGGTTGTGCTTTCCGCTAATTGGGTGACAATATTAATAAAAGGAGAATTCAATAATCTTTTAATTCTAAATCAAGGGACAGATTAAAATTTCATCTCATAAATTTACTAATAATGTATTTATGAGTATAACTGCAAAGTATTATTTTTCTGACACTAAAAAAAGAGCTATTTTGGATAAGGGCCTGAAAATTGATCTGTGAACTATTGTTAATACCACAATAATTGTGTTAAAGTTTCAAGTCAATCCAAGCAAAATTGTAGATTTTAGTATTTTCACAGATTGGAATCCTTAACTAACTTTTTGTTTTTGAGTTATTTTGTTTATAGAGACATGGGTATTTTTCTAATTTTGTTTAAATTTAGTGAGTCTCAAACATCTATTTCCAGTGAAACCTCTGTAAAAATTGCTGGATAGAATGGAATACTTATATTTCTATAAAAAAGTTGTAGAGAGACAAAAGAATTTGAACAATAGCGAATAAATTTTAATAAACTAAAAGCAAATCCATGTTTAGACTCATCCCTAACCACTACAGACTATAAGGTCCTACAGGGACCCTTCTGAAAGAGTTCTAACAGTCAGTATATGTATAGTGATAATGCACATAGAAGATGTTCTGACTGAGGCAAGTAAGAATTGAAAGCACATCTCTTATGTTGGTTATAATGAAATTTAATCACAGTTTTATTTATTACCTTGCAGTTGATCAGTAGATGGTCTCCAAATCTCATTTTTGGCATACTCAACTAATTGTTCTTGGAATGCACCATGATCTCCACACACAACCTCCATCACTGAAACAATGTAAATATTTAATGAACTGCTACAAATATAAAGAGAGATGCAGAATGCAAGAAATTGTAGTGGCTTCAGGTGATGTTATCTGTACAGTAGCTACAAAACAAGAATGAACATGGGCTTAGCCAATACAGTGATAGTGCTCTCTTGGCATTGCCATTTCCACAATGAGCAGACAACAGAAATGGAAAATAGTCTGTCCTTGTCTCACCTAATCCATCTAGCTGCTAAACTGAGCTGCGTTATTGCTCCATTGTGTTACAGTTACAATAAAACATATCATTAAATTCTATTTAAAAGAAGAGTACAAAAACCAGAAAACACAAGCTATTCAAACATAATTCTTCCTGCAGTGAATTTTGATTAACCTAGGTTTCATCCAAATAAAAGATGGGACTAGAATCACCTGTACTTTTAACTTTGTGTATTTTATGCAGAAATTTTAGTCTTGCAGCAACAATATTGCTTCTTTCAAGCAAATATTTGTGACCATCATTGGTTCTCCTATATTTGAACCCAAGAGATTTCAAAATATTATACATAGAAGATACAGAACACATATATTCTATTATCTCCCTCATTTATTGGTCAGCCTTTTAGCAATTCATCCTTGTCGTATAAATCATAAATTGTCCTACGTTAAATATACATGTGATAATTGTCGATGTTGGTAGCACATTTTTTTCATTGCTTGATGTTTCTAAAAGACTTAAGTATGGGAACTGCTCCTAATTTAATAAACTGCTTGCCTTTTTTAACAATGTTTGTCAAAGAATAAGCACTCACATGACAAGCCTCTGCCATTAATTCTTAACTCTGAGAAAAATTTGTATGTTCGTAAACTTCTTTAACCGACAACTCTTTGAAAAATGAATATATATATGAAAAATAATATCTCTAGCCTCTTTATGTAAAATCTTACGAGATGCCTTGCTGTCACTACTATCGATACTTGTGCTAGGCCTACTAAGTGACATATTACCAACTTTGAAAAGCACATTTGTACTCTTAAAGCATCACCACTTTACTGAATGAAAGTTACAAAATACATCAGCTTAAGTCTGTTTTTCTTCACAGTTTGTTACTAATTTTCTTTCTGGTCAGGCATCTTCCCTTTCCTTATCCCTGAAAATAGATGTGTTACAAACATGGGATTTTGAAGCCACTCTCAGAAAAAATAATTCTGTAACATGCAGAAAAACAAAATAATTCTGTAATTAGTATCTTTTGAGTACGTAAAGAAATTAGCCATAAGGTTCGACAAAGCAAGCTGGTATGCATGTTTAATTGTACCATGTCACACTCACTTGATTAGCTAGTCAATGATAGACCAGACATGCCTAGTCCCACTTTATGTTTGTTCCTGTTTTGCGGTTACTTTAGCAGTGCTCTACTGAAGTTACTGCTTCTGTTCTTCCTGTCATTGTTGCTATTGTCCTAAGTTATCTGCATTTCCCTAGCCTCTCCTATCTCAGTTTGGGTAATGACAGTTAAATACGCCACTTTTGTCTGGATTTATTCGAGTTAAATAAACAACAATATTGAAGCTGCTAGTCAGTTACAAATTATCTTTGCCCAGAGCACTTTGCAGTTCCCGAATTATAAAATATTTCCTATTAATTCCCAGCCATTTTGTAAAAATATAAGTAGATTCTCCATTTAAGATCACATGTTTCCCATTTGCACAAAATAATGAAAAAACAGACCCCTCAAGGATTGATTTAGAAGAAGGTTTCTCTAAATTTTCCACTTTTTATACTCTTCCACTGTATTATTTAACATTTTCCCATTTGACATTTTATGAACATAAATCATTCATGTAGTTCTTTCTGGCTAAACTTTGACTACTTTGGAAGTTTGAAATTTATCTTAGTCTGTTTGTTACCTAATTTACTTGCTTCAGTGACGGTTTGTCCAAACCACTGTATTCTTAAGCAATTTATTTAGCATAATCCCTGGGATGTATCTTTTTCTAGTTGTCCTTGTGGTCTGGTTATTCATTAATTTTCTCTATTAACCAGCTTCCTGTAGTAAATGTTGTCCACAGTATCTAGTTCTTCTTGCATACATAATATTCTTATATTATATTGCTTATTTACCATTTCTATTGTGTCATTCAGTCTTTTAATTAGTTTATCTTTAGTTAACATTTTCTTCTTTGATATGTTTCTTCCTATAGTTATTCTTATTTTTTCAAACCTTTATCTTTTATATAATTTATTTATATTTAATGTAAGATAGTTACACCCCTACAAAGCCTAAGACACACTTCTACTAAGCTGATTTTTTGTGTAACACTGCATGGATGCATTTCATAATTAAAGGGTTGTAAATATAAAATGGGTTTCAAGGTACCAGCTATAATTTTCAATGCAGTGGGATTGAAATTGGTTTAATGAATTAGAACCTCTGAATCCTGCTTTAGGATTATGAAATAATTTTCAAAATCGACAAAATAAAGAAATAAATTTTTTAAAAATGTAAGTTATAGCTCTAAGGTAGCCATCATATATGCTTATGTAAATTGTAAAACAAAGTACAAACATTAAAAAGGATGAAAGGTATCAAACATTTCAGTTGCATTTTTAATATACATAGAAACAAAGAAAATAAAGTAAAATTACTGGCGTAAAGGCCATTAAAATTTTCTGAAAAACAAACATTTTAGTGCATGTATCTGAAGTACTAAGGTTTTGATGCTAACTGAAAACTGCTCTACATTCAACTGCATTACTGAAATAAAATGTTGAGAAATTGTGCTTATAAACACCCGTCAACCTTTGTTTTCCTTAACTTTTAAGCCTGATAGCTTACTTATTGAGAACGTAAGTCTGTGATTGTATAAACAAATTCAGATAAATGAAGGATAATTACTGAAATCAGCAGGATTGTGGTATTGTGGACACTGCAGACCCATCTTCTGCAGATAAGGCACCATATTGAAACTTGCTCCCTGGTACACACACTGTCCTGCCGAGATGATGTAAACATGGTCAAACATATCCATCAGAGTGGCACAGGGCTGATGTACAGTACACACAATTGTACGCCCACCTCTGGCAAGAGCCTTCATCACTGACACACACTGCAGTGACGATACGCTGTCTAGTCCTCTGAAACAATCAGAAACATAATTTGCATAATTATCTGTATTCACTCCTCTTTAAATAATCTTACAAAAGCTTATTATATATCTACTTGACAACTGAGACAAACCTTTAATTAAAAATTTCATTTTAGGTATAAGGGGAATGCAGAAATCAGATTTTTAGAAAACTGATTGCAGTATGCCTTTGAAATGCCATGCACTTTGTGCAGTACACGAATTTGAAAATTCAAATCAGTAACAAATAATACCTCAGATATGAATCAATTAATGAATTCCTGTATTTCCTTAAGTGGAACATAGGGTCTTCTAAACCGTGCAACCTCGAGGCCCATAGGCAATGGGATGAAGATTGAGGTTTCCTGATCAGAGAGATTCTGGGATAAGTGATCAGCCCAATGTCGGAAGTAAAAGTAAGAGAGATGAGGTGATAGGAAAGATGATGATGGATTAATTGGTAGAATCCTGGCGGGGGAAACCAGAGGACCCAGAGAAAGTCCACCCCAGAGCCATGTTGTCCACCACAAATCTCATATTGCGGTTGCCTGGGATCGAACCCGGGCCGCCTAGGTGAGAGTCAAGCAGCCTAACCACTCAGCCATGGCACAGCCACCTCAGATATGGTTATTGTCAAAAATGGTTTGTTTGGTATGTGAAATATCTTAGACAATGGTATTTCAATCAAATTTCATGACAGCCAGTTTTGTACAAATTAAAAATATTTAATATTTTTCCAAATTAAGCATAGTCTATGAAAGCCTTAATGCGCTGTTTTGAAAACAATTTAGGATACGATTGTGTCTGCTATTTAACCAGGTTTATGTTTCTGAATTATGCTGTTCACATTCAGACAGATACACCTTTTATAAAAATGCATTTAATATTCAGATAATCTTAAAATATGTACTTTTAGTGAACTTTTCTCTTGAACCGTTTTGGTGGAATACCATACTTCCTTTACTTACTATATGCAAGCATAATAGCCCATTAACATGCTAGAGCCTGCCAACCTGACTGCCAGCCTCACTCTCACATACAGAAGGCAGAGGTGGGCAATCATCCAATCAATATAGAGAGAAGATGTGGTCAGCATCTTGGCACCCCCAACCGGAAAGGTGTCTTTCTCGAACAGGGTTTGCTACCTCAATTTCCTTTCGATGCTAAGTACGCACCAGTCCTATACTTCAGACTTAAATTAAATCCATGGCCAGATAGGAATGTTGCCTCTATGGATGTTTCCAGTAGGCCAATACCTTATAACTTTAAAAATTACCAATCTGCAATCTGCAAGGGCTCATTCCATGGCAGGGAAGCAAAGCCAATGCTCTAGCCCACTACACCATGATGCAGGACATAGGCAAGCAATACAAAAAGTAAAACATTTGACATAATCCTTTAGACTACTTTTCCTTCAAAAGCATTTTTTGCAACTACTTCCTGTCAGTTGAGATAAATATTTGCAGAAGTGGCTTTGATATGCATTTTGTTGTAGACACAAAGGGAATACAGGAGACTAAAGCTAGAATCAAGCTTTAAAATTCTATACCCTTTGCTGAACATCACAAGAAACTAAAGAGTGGCAACTTAACATTGAAAAAAACTGTATTGATACAGGACAATTTCAAACTTGAATCCTAGAGAAAGTTTAACCAACACTTGCTTTACCAAGTAAATTATATGAAAAATTCTATATATTATGTACATATGATAAAGCAGTTACTTAAATTAAGAGTCAACCTGAAAAATTCAATGCCATGACCATGGTAGCTCAAAGGGTAAGAGCGACTGGATGGAAACCAGGAGATCTGTTGTTCAAATCCTGGTCATGGCATTGAATTTTTCAGGTTGACTCTACCTATCTAAAGCCTTAGCCTATATACGGATGGCTAGTGAGAACAAATGATTAATTTGCATCAATTAACTTAAATAATAACAGTTTAATGATGAAGCCGGGATTCAAGTACTTACAATAGTAAGTTGCCACAAACAGTGTATCTCAAATATGAGAGCCCCTAGTGGTTTACCGGAAAATATAAGAGTCAATTGGAGAATTTAATGTCAGGATGGCATGTTGACCATGGTAGCTGAATAGGTAAGAGCAACTGGAAGGAAAACAGGAGATCTGTGGTTCAAATCCCGGCCATGACATTGAATTTTTCAGGTTGACTCTATCTATCTAAAACCTTAGCCTATATACGGCTAGTGAGAAGAAATGATTAATTTCCATAAATTAACTTAAATAATAACAGTTACTTAAAATTTAGGAATTCTCACTCTATTGTAGACTTTATCAAAGATGCCTCCTATCTATCACATTTTATCTTTGCAACTACAGCTGTAATCTTAGACATCCATTCTAAAGATTTAGTAATAAATAGGATACACTGACTAAACACAATAATCTAAAGCATAGTTTTCATTATCTCAGTGCTGTAGTTTATATTTTTTCTAAGAGTTTTATTTCTTACTGCTTAAAGTTTTATTTCTTGGTGCTTAAACTTAATCGCTTAACCTAACTATACACCCTCCTTTCACACTATCTGAGAAAGAAATTAATTTAGAATTTCAAGTAAAGTTTTATATACTAACGTGGTGGGTTCATCCAGGAACATAACTGGAGGATTATCAATCAATTCTAATGCTATTGACAGCCTCTTCTTCTGTCCTCCTGATAGCTTATTGCAGCGAGTGTTAATGGACTTGCTTAGGCCCATTGTATCCAATATTTCATCCAACTGAAACATATCATACACAGTTTTATAATATTTCCGTCAGAAGTAAAACATCAATGTTTAACACCTGCACAACTTTCTGTGCTCATTATAAACTCACATATATACACACCCAGACACTAGAGATTAGTCTTTTGTGCTTTCCAATCTTGGTATGAGTTGGGATTGCATTATACTTCTACTGCAGGTAGATATACTTTTAAATCACATTATTTCAATCTGTATATTCCCAAAAAGCACATGATTTTCTTTACTATAATATTGCATAATCTATGAATTTTGTGAGAGGTACAATATGGAAAAGAAACACAAGGCTTATTGTAAATCCTACAGGACAGTGAAGTATTCAACCCTGAACTACAATATCAGTAATTTTAGAAATTATATTGTTGTTCTCTCTTCTTGTTCTCTTGGTATAGGATACAGTCCTGGACATTTATGGTTCCTTTACCCCTTATACCATTTTAGGCATTATGTGAGGGAGCCACAAGTATGGACCAATGAGAGAAATCTTGGGATGGGTAATCAGCCCATTCCCTGGAATGAGAGTAACGGAAGTAGATTGATGGAATGAGGGCAAAGTGGATGAAAGAAAATATGATAATGAAGCAATTAGTGGAATGAGTTGGCGGAGGAAACCAGAGTTCCCGGAGAAAACCCACCCCAGTACCGAGTAGTCCACCACAAATCTTACTTTGCGGTCACCTGGGATCGAAACTGGACCACCTTGGTGAAAGTCAAGCAGTCTAAGTACTTGGCCACAGCGCAGCCCTTTGTTCTTTGTCATGTTAATAAATTTTATATAGATTTATAAAATATTAGGTGCGTTCAAGTTATAACACCTATTTTTTCCGGGACTGGGACCAGTTAGGAGCTTCTGGTTTTCTTTTTAGAATACATGTGGCCTCTTTGTGAATACGTGACAGAGATGGCAGCACTCCACAGTGCATAGAACTCTAGTGAGAGCGACGAGAGTTAGAACTGTTTTTGATACTTAAAATGGCGACGTTTTCATTGCAAGAACAGCGTGTAATCATTCGCTTTCTCCATTTTCGCTGTGTGAAATCTATTGAAATTCATCGCCAGTTGAGTGAGACATGTGGTGATGCTACCATAGATGTGTCTAAAGTGCATTCCTGGGTGCGACAGTTCAATGAAAGCAGAACATCATGTGACAACAAACCAAGACAGTTGCAGACATCGCCTCCAAAATTGGAATTTCCGTGGGATCTGTGCACACAATCCTGCATGAAGATCTGAAAATGCTCCATCGGCGATCCTCTGAAACAACTCGCTGGATCATGTCGTCAGACCGGCTGGTGCGAGGCCGTGACTGTCTTGGTTTGTTGTCACACGATGTTCTGCCTTCGTTGAACTATCGTACCCAGGAACGCACATTAGACACATCCATGGTACCATCACCACATGCCTCACTCAACTGACGATGAATTTCAATAGGTTCCACACAACGAAAATGGCGAAAACGTATGATTACACGCTGCTCTTACAATGAAAACGTCGCCATTTTAAGTATCGAAAACTCGTAACTCTCGTCGCTGCCACTAGAGTTCTATGCACTGCACAGTACTGCCATCTCTACCACGCATTCACAAAGAGTCCACGTGTATTTTTACAAAAACTAGAAGTTCCTTCCTCGTCCAGTTCTGAAAACAAAAATAGGACGCACCTTGAACGCACCACGTACTTGAGATCCAATAATATGTCAAATGATGTATTTATTTTTCTATACTGTTGCAGAAGTTCAAAAATAGGCGAAAATTAGTCTGAAAAAATTATTCTTCGAAAAATGGGCTGCATCAAGCTAGTCTTATTTAAAGTAAAAAAAAAATGTTTAACTCTTTCGATCAGGTAAAAATATTAGGCTTTGGTTGAAAACATAATCAGTCCACCATTGGAATTGTTCAAACCATAATAAGGCCAACTTACTATGATTGTTAATGTATGTTGCTAATGATAAATGTTCCAAATCTTCATAACAGTGTTCAGTTTGTAAATCAATCATTGTCATTGACAAAGTGTTGTTGTATGCAACAAATGTCAATTTTTGGCTTCCTCTGTGAAATTTAAAATTTATATTAATTGTGGCCTTGTCACATTTTGAAATTCTACTCATCATTTTTTGTTGTTGACTGAATATTTATTTCATATAATAAGTTTACAATCTTTTATTTAAAGTGTACAGCAGACTTTTATATTAACAAAGCTTCAATTCTTCCCAAACAAGAATATTGCAGATGTTTTAATACTTCAACATTCCGAGATGATGATTTGCTGGAGTTAAATTGTTATCTACTTTAAGAACAGCTGTTCACTGATTAGACACTGGTAGCCAAACATCTGCAAAAAAGAACTAGTCATTTTGGTAAACACTAAGCTCTTTGTATTTACACTGTGGAAAATTTTCCAGCTATACGAAATTACACAGATATTAAAATTCAGCTACAAGAATGTAATGCAACCCATGGCGTAACAGCCTACAAGTGAGGCCAAAGTCTCCCAACCTGACTGCCAACCTCTTGCCTACATATGCAACGCAGATGTGGGCGATCATCCAAACAATACAGGGACGAGATGTGGTCAGCATCACAGCACCTCCAGTCGGAAAGTTCTCTTTCCAGACCAGGGTTCGCTACCTAGCGTAGCTCCTCAATTTCCTCATGATGCTGAGTGAGCACCGATCCAACACCTGGGACTTACAATCTCCCCCCCCCCCCCTTGGCTGGGATCGATCCCTGGTGCATTCTGTGGGAGGGAACCAAAGCACAACTCTCTAGCCTACTACGCCACGGTGCAGGACACAACAAAGAATGTATTGCAGATAATTTTTAGAATAGTCAAGATGCATATTTTATCCTTCATTAAAAAACATAGATATGTAAATCAAAGTTATGTACTGTTTTTGTCGGGGTGGGGTAAGTAGAAAAATGTTTATACATACAAAAGTGTATGCAGCAAACTTTGTCTAGGAAAGTCTTATGTTTTATATTTACCATACTCCTAACCACCATCTTTCATTTTTATATCTCTTCTCTAAATTATTCCTATGAAAGCTTATTCTTGCCTGCCTCGGTAGCGTAGATGGTAGCGTGTCTGCCTCACGTTCAAAATATCCTGAGTTTGAATCTTGGTCAGGGTAAGTTACCTGGATAAGCTTTTTTCAGGGTTTTCCCTTATCCTGAAAGATGAATGTCGGGTAACGCTAAGCTTCATGGACTCTGGGCTCATTTAAACATCAATTCACCCATTCCATTCATCGTCTGATATAATTTAACGTTAGAGGACGTAAATTTTGTTTTTAAAAAAGCTTTTTCTTTGATTTACTTCATGTCAATTAAGATAATATTTTCAAAAATAGTTTCATTTGTTACACATTTCACCACAGGTACAAGAGTAATATTATGTTCAAGTGACAGTAATTTAAGTTCCACTCTATAGACAATTTCATGAGAACAAAAGAATGCTAATGCAACACTTCAAAGGATATGTGATAGAGCACTGGAAAATTGAAACTGTATTGCAAATGGTATATGTTATAAAAATGAAATAAATTATGTTCTTTAAGAATATGCAGTGTATGCACCCAATATATATGTTTATGTAAACTTTCATTTCTATCTTAAGATTTGCTACCTGTACAAAACTATTCAAAATTAATTCAGAAAGAAGATAACTTCAGAAGATATTAACACATAGCTTAAACATATGGCATTTTAATTAACATAATTACAACAATTATTCAGAAAATCAAACAACAAGAATCTTAGACGTAAGGGAAGTCTGGGTTGGGGAAATTTTAAGAAGTTTTTATATGCACATATACCTACGCACCTTCATCTGCTTCTGGTGTATTGTCAATGTTGAAATTTTGGCATGCTTACAGATAAATTTAAAATAAAAATTAACAGTAGAGATATTACCAGAAGTCGTTTTGCCTTGTCCGACAGACTAATCCCCAATTTGAGGCCAATGGTCATCATCATAGTCTCTCCTACAGTGAACAGTTCCGTCAGATAGTCCTCTTGCATTATGTAACAAGATTCCTTACGGAACTGACCATTTGCTCTACTCGTTGAACGTTTGACTCCGTTACATTTGATGCAGCCATCCACCCCAGATGTCCTGCAATGAAAAGAATTACATAATGTTAAACTGTGTACAGTAATACAATATACAAAAGGTTAATCTAAAACATTGAAGTTGTGTTTATTAAATAGTGCTTATATCTTCATCGCCAATCAATCAGTGATGGTCATTTATCCAACATCAAATCATCATTACCACGAGGGTTTTATTATATATTATTGTAACACATCTATAGAGTAGAAAGCACAGAAAAAATGAAATTTTAGTTATGTGTGTTCCTTAATTTATATGATTCACAGGTTCTTATTCTGAGTGTGAAAGACTTTAATTTTGTCCAAAGGCCTATTTATGAGGCTGTATAGAAAGTGCCGACTGTTTGAAGATATGGATACGGGGAGCAGTAGCTCTCTCACATGTGTAAATTCCAGAAGTATTGTCAAAAGATAACGGAGTGTTCTAGAAGCTTGTTTTTCTCCGCTTAATGCGAACATTGTAGAACTCTCTCAAGAATGCAGCAGTAGGCATTTTCGGTAGTGGGTCAGTAATAGATGGTGAGTTGTTCTAGGAGCTACATAAGTGGATGCTCTGAGTAAGACTGCAACGATAGCTGTGATGGACAGCGGGTGCTGTAAATATGGAAATTTGGTGTTCAACAACGACCCAGTAATTGATAAAAAGAAAAAGTCACTCCATGTGTATTTAATTACTTTACTACTTCATTTGAAAAGTGAAGTAAATGGAAAATTGAAATTGAAAATTGAATGAAGTTGTAATATACTTGCTCATCATGTTTAACCCACCTCTGTTGCATGGTGGTAGCATGCGTGCTTCACGTTCAAGAGGTCCCTAATTAAAATCTCGGTCAGAGGAGTTACCTGGATAAGGTTTTTCTAGGGATTTCCCTTATTCTGAAATATGAACATTTGGTAACTCTAAGCTCTATGGGCTCACATGAACATCATTCTACCCACTTTTTTCATTACCTGATATGACATACATTGGAAGACATTAATTAAACAAAATATGCTTAATATACAAAATGACTCTTGTAGGATTATTATTATTATTATTATTATTATTATTATTATTATTATTATTATTATTATTATTATTATTATTATTATTATTATTATTATTATTATTATTATTATTATTATTATTATTATTATTATTATTATTATTATTATTATTATTATTATTATTATTATTATTATTATTATTATTATTATTATTATTATTATTATTATTATTATTATTATTATTATTATTATTATTATTATTATTATTATTATTATTATTATTATTATTATTATTATTATTATTATTATTATTATTATTATTATTATTATTATTATTATTATTATTATTATTATTATTATTATTATTATTATTATTATTATTATTATTATTATTATTATTATTATTATTATTAATTATTATTATTATTATTATTATTATTATTATTATTATTATTATTATTATTATTATTATTATTATTATTATTATTATTATTATTATTATTATTATTATTATTATTATTATTATTATTATTATTATTATTATTATTATTATTATTATTATTATTATTATTATTATTATTATTATTATTATTATTATTATTATTATTATTATTATTATTATTATTATTATTATTATTATTATTATTATTATTATTATTATTATTATTATTATTATTATTATTATTATTATTATTATTATTATTATTATTATTACTATTATTACTATTACTATTACTATTATTATTATCATTATCTTTATCGTTGTTATTATTATTATTATTATTATTATTATTATTATTATTACTATTACTATTACTATTACTATTATCATCATTATTATCATTATCATTATCTTTATCGTTGTTATTATTATTATTATTATTATTATTATTATTATTATTATTATTATTATTATTATTATTATTATTATTATTATTATTATTATTATTATTATTATTATTATTATTATTATTATTATTATTATTATTATTATTATTATTATTATTATTATTATTATTATTATTATTATTATTATTATTATTATTATTATTATTATTATTATTATTATTATTATTATTATTATTATTATTATTATTATTATTATTATTATTATTATTATTATTATTATTATTATTATTATTATTATTATTATTATTATTATTATTATTATTATTATTATTATTATTATTATTATTATTATTATTATTATTATTATTATTATTATTATTATTATTATTATTATTATTATTATTATTATTATTATTATTATTATTATTATTATTATTATTATTATTATTATTATTATTATTATTATTATTATTATTATTATTATTATTATTATTATTATTATTATTATTATTATTATTATTATTATTATTATTATTATTATTACTATTACTATTACTATTATTATTATTATCATTATCTTTATCGTTGTTATTATTATTATTATTATTATTATTATTATTATTATTACTATTACTATTACTATTACTATTACTATTATCATCATTATTATCATTATCATTATCTTTATCGTTGTTGTTGTTATTATTATTATTATTATTATTATTATTATTATTATTATTATTATTATTATTATTATTATTATTATTATTATTATTATTATTATTATTATTATTATTATTATTATTATTATTATTATTATTATTATTATTATTATTATTATTATTATTATTATTATTATTATTATTATTATTATTATTATTATTATTATTATTATTATTATTATTATTATTATTATTATTATTATTATTATTATTATTATTATTATTATTATTATTATTATCATTATTATTATTACTACTACTACTACTACTACTACTACTACTACTACTACTACTTATGTTTATAACACATTCAATTCTAATAACACCAGATGATAAGAATTTCACCAACATGATATTACTAATTGCCCATGGCGTAACAGGCCGCAAGTGAGCCAGAGCGTGCCAACTCAACTACCGGCCTCACGCCCACTTACGCAAGGGCGATCATCCAACCGATGCGGGGCGTGTTAGCGTCACGTAACCCCAGTCAAAAAGTTGGCTTTCTAGACCAGGGTCCTACGCCATGGTGCAGGATGCATACATTAGTATTACTTTGGATAATTCAATATGAGAAGTACACTTTCCGAAACAATTGTGAATTGTTGCATTCTCTGAAGGGATTCTGTCTTCGGTCACTCAGAATGAATTAGTTAAATTTTGTTGATTCCAGATAATCTCAGCCCTCCTCGGTAGCGTAGATGGTAGCGTGTCTGCCTCACGTGCAAGAGATCCCGAGTTCGAATCTCTGTCAGGGTGAGTTTCCTGGATAAGGCTTTTCCGAGGTTTTCCCTTATCCTGAAAGACGAATGTCAGGTAATTCTAAGCTCCATGGACTCCGGGATCATTTGAGCATCATTTCACCCATTTCATTCATCGTCTGAAATGACGTAACGTTGGAGAACGTAAATTAAAAAAAAAAAAGGAAAAACAAAAGAAACTGATAATCCACACTCTTCTGTTATTAATGTTGAACAAATTATTCTTACATTAGTTATTTTAATGGAATAATAGTAACTAGTCTTTGGTTTACTTTAAATCATAGAGTAATATAATTGTTTGTTGATAGTATTATTTATCAACTGGTCGCAAAGATGACAAACGATCCTAAGGAAAAGGAACTATGACATTTATGAATACCTGTAATGGAGTGACGTGGGGTACGAAGTGATTCAGAAAGGGCTATTGCTCGTTGTGATTAAGTAGTTATTAGTATTTATAAATCAACGATCGTAACACTTGAGTACCCATCATTAAATGATCACATTATGCTACTAGAGGGGTGGATATATTACCGCTCTCGTGTAATTACAGAACTCGGTTTACACCTCATTCTTGCAAAACACATTCGAGCTGTAATGGATGAATTCATACCCAATAGTTGTACATCTAAATTACTATCACTGGTACTACCACTGTTATTACAAAATCCTGACCGTGTCTAGACATCAAAACATAATCACATCACTTGTTTTCACAGAGTGTTTTACGTTTTATAAAGGTCTGTTTTCATTTTATGCATGTCTTCCATTTTATAAGAATACAAACATTAGATTCTGTTCCTTGGAAACGATAAATACATAGATTGAATCATAACTCTGAGTAGTTATTACACTTACATAATACGTAAATAAAAAGATACATGACGTATTGTACTCATATGACTTACTCTACTCTTACACAAACTATTTTTATAAACACTTGTTCCTCTATCTACTTCATCCTTTAAGTGCTGGTCGGTACCTGGTGGCCTTAAAATTACGTTCTCTTTGAAGGGGCAATATATACAGAATTTTAGGGATATAGGTCCGCAAACTTCACGACCTGGGAGATCCAAATACGCCGAATAATAGTCTTATTACTCCTCTATTTTTGTGTGTTTCATAAATAGTAAGTATATAAACATACAGCTTTTCGGACCGAGTACAATGTACTGTTTGTCCACATATCTCACGCATATGTTCGTTTATCTTACTACATGGCAAAGCGAGAAGGCGTATCGGGAAAAATTCGCAACACAGAGATGTTTACCTCAGCTTATCGCACATACACGGCGAGTCCAGTATATGTATACTCTGTTCAGATGTAATCATGTGTTCTGGACAGTAATGTGTCATACATCGGCAGGCGCGAGGAAACATCATATAGACACTTGCAGCTTCCAATCGCTCTATTCGTGTTTCGTAACTTACTGTACATCAACCTACTAATATTTCAGTCTCCTAATCGACCAGATATGACCGATAAGGGACGGTGGTAGCGCTGGTCACCTGAAGGTCACGCTCTGTCGAGTAATACACACTGTTTTGCTGAATTGTGTTTTTCTTGGTTGGCCACACTGCAGAAACAAATGCGCGTTAACTCTCTTCTCCCCCCCAGATCGCACTGCACCGTAAAACCAGCGCTCAATGTGTATGCATTTTTTTTATTAGATTACATTTTATTGTACATATTCCAAAATTTTACAATTTACAACTTTTGGATACATTTATTTGTCTTTACCTTGTTGCTACTTTGGCTTATATGACACCCTGGTCTTCTGCTCTGCCAGGTAGCTCTTAAATTCCATGCCTCCTTGTTACGTAGTCCTATTCTTCCCCCTCATCTTCCTTTCTTGTATTCTTTACATTTCTGGTCCATTTTTCTGTTACATTCTGCAAGAACTCACCAATATTTCTTACCTTCGTTTCCTCCCTACCCTTAACATTTTTGTAGCTAGTATCCTCCTCTACTTTCTCCCATTTTCCCTCCCAAAACTTTTTCTCCACATTGCAACCTCCTCGCATTCTGTTACATAATTTTCTTTGCTTTCTTTTCCCCCAAACAATTCACAAATTCCCTTTTCCCTACCTCTTATCCCTCTTAGAAATATTGTTCCTGTTCTCATCCAAGATAAACCTTCTCTCTCTTGACTACTGCAGTAATCTACATATGCTTCTCGTCTTCAATTTCTTTTTATTTGCTTGTAAAATTGTGATGATTTCATATTTTCTAGACTTCCCCATATTTCCTGTCTTTCTATACCTTCTATTCTGCATTTTACCAATTTACCCACATCACTTGTATTCCTTTCCTCTAACCCCATATATCTTCCATTCCTATTTTTTCCCATAATTCCTCCTATCTCTACCCACTAGCTATTTGAGTTTGAGTTAACTAATCATTTTAGCTGTCTCATGCATAATTTCATAATTTCCGCTTCTTCTTTGGCTAAACACCTATACCAAAATTGTATTATTCTTTCCATTATTATTCCACTTCTTCTTGTCTTTCCTAATTTTAATAAAGCTATTTCCTTATGTGCTGATCCTGTTAAGCCTAGTAGCTCTTTACAAAATCTTCTGTATATATATATGTTATATACAACGCTATATATAAAGCCCTAATACCGTGATTATATATATAAAGAATAACGTATTCCTATCTGCGAAAATATTGAAGTAATGGAAAGTTCAAGCAAATAACAATAAGTATCTCTGAAACGGTACACTCCACCAACAAAAGAAAAGTATTTTAAATAAATTTATGTTCTTGTACAGTAGGTTACTACCAGTTTATCAGTTCTGTAAAAGTCATCCAGGAGGAAGACGACTTCTGAAGACGTTTCCAGAAAATTCACGATACCTATACATTTCATTTCTCATGAAAATGTAATACTGTAATTAAAGCCGTTTTTAAGAAATTTGACATTTTTAAAAAATGTACACGTTAACGGTAATATCTGTGGGGAAACTTTTATTTAAAATCTTTGTGTTGCATTCTTGGAAGACGTTCAACTTAAATATCAAGTTTGGTATTCAGCCTACTTTTTGTTTTTGAGTTATACATAGATTTGTTTTACTCAGGAGTCTCAAAAACGCATTTTCAGTGAAATCTGGATATAGTTTTTGGGCAGAATATAATAATTCACGTACTTACATACGTAGCAAGAGTAGCTAATCTTATAGCGCTAGAATACGCATGCGATGCCAGTGTTAACCTCACGTAAGAGTTTTGCATTACTTCCTTTGAATGTTGTGATAAAGTTCGCTGGCAGAGTATGTTAAATATTTGCATAAATACTTATAATACTACACATCAGCCAACTCGTATTTAGTAATGAACAACTTACAATATTACTTTCTTAATGATCACAGACTACGTGCCTCTTCTACAGAGGTTTGGTTGATGGCCTAAGAGTAGGAACTCTTCATATTCCCCAGCTTCACATCTGTTTCGTTATATTTGCTGAGAGTTGTATATTATGTGAACGCTATATCAACTTTGGGACCAAAGAGAAGCTACACGAGTCCAATATGTTACCTCAAAATTATTTAACATTCCGACCGATGACTGTTTCGCCGCCAAATCCAGCATTCCCAGAACTTAGAAAATTATTGGAGCACACTTAAATGCCATCGGTTCAGGCCGGGTTTGAATGCGCGACCTTGGCAAGTGTCTAACCACAGAACATATACTTAGCGTCTAACCAACTGAGCTATCCAAGCCGACGATGTAAATATTTGGCGTTCATGCAATTCCAGCATTACACATATATTATAAATTCAACAATTAAAGAATTACAACTTAATTTTGTCGGTCGAAAATAGGTTTATTTTGTTTACTTATATAATGAATGAAGGGAAATGGTATTCATTTAGAATTATTGAAGTAACTGAAACACAACTTAACTCCACAGAAGTTTAAACGATTACTGAGAGAGCTTATGAAAAGTTATGACCATAAATAAGTAAGAATTAAAGAAGGTTTTGTTTAGAGATAACTACTATACATAACTTACATTTACAGCAGGGATGCCTGTTAATTTTATAGTAACTCAAGTTGGTATATCGATCAATGAATATTTCGATGGATGATTTATAAACACTGTGTGTCTATCAGAAACAAAAGATTAGTGCAACGTCGGTAAGTCAATTATATGAATGAAAGGCTTTAAACCATTTTTCATAAAATTAAAAATAACGGATGATGCATTCCCTGATATACTTATATTCTAAAAAGAAATTTATTCTTTGAGCTTCCGTTTCGGCCTGCGGTTTTTCTAAAAGTACGCTCTTAAGTTCAATGAATCTTAACACTGTTTGCAGTAATAACTCGATTCAAATCTTTTGTTGAATTCAGTATTTCTTCTACCTATTAGAGGTAGCAGGTGGTAGAGAAAGTAAAATTGTACAATGTATTTTAGCTGTGCAGAAGAAAAATGCTGTTCAAAAACATTTGCGTAAAATTTATTTTCATAAAAAATACTGATATGTAATATACATACGTTTCTTTACAGGCAATGTTCTGCAAACTGTTTCTATAAAGCTTCAATCCAATCCTTTGTGGCTATTTATTGAGAAAAGGGAATCTAACATTTAGACTCTTGGCGCTGCAAATATATAGGTAAAAATTAATTTGGCACAAAAACTTATACTTCCTAAAATGAAACGTGAAAAATACATTTTTTTTACCAGCATCTCATAAGAATTTTCAGGATAATGTATCCTTTGATAGCCTTGGTACGTGCACATAAAAACAGGTGCCATTGTTCTCAAAACCGGCTGAGAATGACCCAAAAACCAGTTTTAATTTATGGGCTAGACATTCCGCATTTGCAAGCATTAAATACAGGTTATGGTATATGGGTAAATGCAGTTGTACCCGTTACGTTGCAACTCGAAGACAGCGTTATGTAATGCCACCTATACTAACAAGTATCTTCGTAAAGCAAATTAGGGTCTATATTTATTATAAACAACATTAGTTCAACTGTAGTTGTTGTAGAGCAGGTCAGCGTTCTGCAGTAAAAACAGTAAAGAGATAAACAGCAAGTTCATCTAGCGTAAACACTTAAATCTTCTAGAAGATTCTTCATCTCGAACATTCTGAAACGTCAAACGCTCTCGCAAAACAAGTCCCCAGGAGTCAGCATGTGAGTGTGGGCAAGAAAATCATAAAGTTATGTATTCTTCTCTCTATAAGCCACAGAAGCATACCTATAGAAAATAGGTCAGGGGCCATTATGAACCAATTAATGATAATGAAAACGCTAAGAGCTTGTTTATATTCGTAAGGTTGCATAATCAAATATATGCACTGCTTCAGGTAAATTTACGGCACTATACGCATGTATTCTTGGAATCTTTGTCTTTTTTCCCCCGACTAACACGCTGATGTTCCTGAAAAAAAGTTTCACGGGCAATGTAAAATTTGTTGTAACTTATGTAACATATTTTGCTCGTGATAAACAAGCATTATCGTATCACTGACACGGCAGATTGCATGTTCTCAGCCGTAAAATTAATTCCCTATTTTCACAGGATTAAAGTTTAATAGCATATTTCACAGAATTAAGTTTTGATGAAATTTTTAAAATCTCTGATTCACTTAGCGATAAAAGAGGTGGTTCTTGTAATGCAGGGATGGCATTATCTTAACTGTAAGTTCATTAGAAGTGGCAGTGGCTGTATTTGCGTATGAACGTTCAACGTGAGTGAATCTTGATCACTGATTAGATAACACATCTATCCAAGTTACGTTATCCAGATGTAATTTTGCGTGGGAGTACTTTCAAATTGAGCAAGAAGTGCTTAATAGCAATATGCGGAAGTAGCATTGAAATATTTATTAGTCTGAGAAAAATAATATAATTGCAAACATTCGAGTAGTCCAGTGCATAACACGTGGTTTATTTTAAAAATGACCAACCCTGGAACAAAATGGCACAAACCGTACATTTTAACGTTCTGTATACCTCTCGTGTACAAAAATTGTGGACTATTTATAATCGTTTTCTTAGTAAACCATCTATACAATATTCAAATAATTCTTTATCTACTTACAGTATGCAGGTAAAGTATTGCATTCCATCAAAAATTCAATCCCAGGATTTTAGAGGAATTATATGAGCTGAGACTGTTACATTAACAGTTTCTAATATATTTGCTACTAATAGTCTGATTTATCAAACATATGTGCTAAGTCACTGTTCTTTTGGCTCTCTAATAGCATACTAAAAAGTGGAATTTAAAGCTTTTATTTTAAACGTTGACTGTAACCAACCTCTTATATACCTCTTATAGCTACGCCGAAATGTCTAACAAAAAGTTTCTGCTGAAGTTTACCTCCATTAACATAAATTATCTTTATTATTGTCTATTATTATTAGTATTTTTAAGACTAAGCTATTTGTCTGCCTTGTTGTTGCAATCTTTCTCCTTTTTTTATTTAAAATTTTATTACACCGTTATATCGCATTCCTTTTCTCTTCATACTTTATTCTGTCCATTCTTGTTTTCCCTGCTATTGCTTTTAATGCATAGGGCTATTCAAAAAGAAAGAACAGATTTCAAACATTTATTTCTTCCAAACTACAAAAGATAGAAACATTCCAACGTTCATTGAGAGAGAAAAGAATGAAATAGGTGAAGTAATGCTCAAATGTGTCCGGGGTCCGTAGAACTTAAGAGATACCCGACATTCGTCTTTCAGGATAAGGGAAAACTCCGGAAAAAATCGTCTCCAGGTAATTCACCCTAACCGAGATTCGAACTCGGGACCTCTTGAACGTGAGGCAGACATGCTACCCCGGACACATTTGAGCATCACTTCAACCATTACATTCATCGTCCTATATGACCTAACGTTGGAGGACGTAAAATTGAGGAAAAAAAGAGTAAACTTTCCTCTGTCAATGAACGAATCATGTTTCTATTTTGTACATTGGAAGACATAAACGTTTGAAATCTGTTCTTTCTTTTTGAATAGCCCTGTATTTTGTAGTTCTAAGTACCCAATTTTAGTTTTTTCCACTCTTTCTACTCTTGTTTCTGATCCATACAGGTATTATTATTGTTTTATACATTATTTTACTTTCAAAGTCCAAATATCTATTCTTCAAAATAATACCTTGTAAGTACCTGCTATTTTTACTACTCTGGTAACTTTATTTTTAACTTCCCCAATTATATTTAGACAATTTTATATAATTACGCTCACATATATGAACTACCTTTTCTGCTCAATCATTTTGTCTTTAATTTCTAATTTGCAACCAACAGGTTTTTTGGACGTTCTTACAGTAAGAGCCAAAGTATTTTATTCCTTCCAAAAATTTGATTTCACCGGAAATTCGTGCTTTGAAACCCTCTTAATCTAAAAAAAAAATCTTCTTATAAAATATCTCTGTGTTTCGAAAAGTTTACAAAATTTGAGTTCTCATAAACTATTTTTAATGACTTTGGTTGAAATACCATACAATTAAAATATTTTCATGAAAAGTGAGTATATCTTGAATTTTCCGGGAGTATCCTAAAGTTCTCGCTCTATAAAATATGTTTTCTCTTCAACGTACATAAATTATGTCAATAATTTTTGTGGAATTAACTATTTCCGAGATAACCCTTGTTGTTGGTTTTAATTTAAAAATATGTATATTTTTCTCAAATAGGAAGTCTGATTTTACTTTTGCGTCTTGATCATGCAAAGAGATCGGAATTACAAAGTCATCACATAGCGAACAAGATTTCATTATCGCTTAAGGTTACTATATTCTATACTCCCGTTTAACCTACAAAAAATACATGCAAAGTAGAACGAATAATAAGGGCATACAAGAAGGGTTTGTACACATAATTATGTATTCTCTCATCTATAAAATCAAATGAAATGAAAGTGTACCAACAGAATCACCTAATCTTATGCTCTTTATGGATTCAAATCAGTTAAATTTGTATTATCTGTCTGACGGGAGGTAGCTGGTGTAGCATGGCTCGGTTTAGAGAGGTTAGAGAAGGCGGGAATATAGCACAGTACAGTCTGATCATCAAAACAACTGCACAGCGTATGTAACACGACGTATATTTTTGTACTTACTAAATCGATGCCTTATGACTTAAGGTATTCTTCAGAATGTGTCCTGCCCACCGCTGTAGCGTAGATGGTAGCGTGTATGTCTCCTCACTATCTAGAGCTCCCGAATTCAAATCTGGGTCAGGCTGAGTTACCTGGATAAAGCTTTATCCAAGGCATATCTTAATCTGAAATATTAATATCCGGTAACTTTAAGCTCTATGCCCCCTGAGCTCACTTGAACATCATTTCATTCATCGTCCGATATGACTTATCATTGGAGGTCGTAAATTAGAAAAAGACATTTTATCTTTAAAAGGGATCTTTTCTTTAACAACTTCATAAGTTTACGTACTGTAAGAATTTCTCTGGCCCAAATGACCTTGTTGTCGGCGGGCCCTAAAACACCACACACTCCCTCACACTCTTCCTTCGTAAAACTCGAGGGAAGGTCTACTCACCACTCATTTTTGAAACTCATCAGTTCAAACCTTTCTGGATGTGGGCGATGTTGGAAGGTTTTCTCCCGTACAATTTGAATGTTGAACCTCTTTCACTATATTATGCACAGTTCGTTCACGTCTCCCCACTGCTGTTGCTGTAGCATTATTTAACGGAATAATTACGCCTCTATGTTCCTCTTCTTTACGAAACTGTATCATATAGAATGTTAATTTTCTGCTCAACTACTGAATTTCAGTATTGCCGAACGGTACAGGGGTTGCACTGGACTATGCTACGACTGGGATTCGGCACAGAGGTCCAAATTTGGTTTATTGTAGCTATGCCCCAAGTGGAGTAACCCCGAGAGGGAGGATGAGGTGAGAGGAGACAGAGGGCGATCGTCCCAAGGAGTGATGACAGAGGGCAAGGTACCAACACTTTACCAGTTGGAAACTTCCCGGCAGGCCAGAACAACCGGCATTCCACCCTAGTGTGTTCGGAGACCAGAGACCATCCTACCAGGAACATATCATCCTGTCATACAGTGCCAAGTCAGCGCCGACACTTCTACCTTGAAAGAGTCCACCCAGGAAAACCCGAAAAACCCCATGGGTCAAGTAGGTCGGCCACAGGAATCGAACCCAGGCCTCCCGAATGCGGTACGGTACAGGGAATGCAGCAATTGATTTGCTCTTTTAATTTTGCGTTCTCCAACTTAAGTCATATGGGTAAACTGTTGCTCAAATGAGCTCAGGATCCACAGAGCTTAGAGTTGCTCGACATTCGTCTTTGAGGATTAGGGTAAGACCTTACTCGCATAACTCACTATGACCGAGATTCGAACTCGGAACCTCTTGAACATGACACAGACACGCTACCATCTATGCTACCCAGGCGGGCATGACGAATTAAGCTTCCACTGTTGGCAGTCTGCATTCATTCTTCATATTGGTTGTATTTACCTTTATTTTAGTTTGTGGGTACAACTTCCGAAGTCACTTTTAAGAAATATACCAAATTACTTTACGCAAGTTATCCTCAGTTCATAATAGGGAGACATGAGTGATAACAGAATTGGTCCTGTAAACCAGACAAAATCACTGCGCCTAAGTTTGAACTGGAGTTTATTTTTACGTCATGGCATGGTGATATACACAGATTTGGTTAGTGTATCCTCCCCCCCCCCCCCCACACCACATACACATATTCACACTCTCATTCATACTTCCACACTCTGGGGAAAATGGACAGGAGAAAACCATCTTGGTTGGAGAAATAGTCCCCAACCCCAGCCGGGAATCGAATCCGAGACCCCTCCCGCGGCAGACAGGTGCTCTATCGACTGAGCTACGGGGCCAGCCTATTATATCCTTATTAAGAAACACTTTGTTAAGATATCACCACCGTCATTTGTCATAGACGTTTGGAGTGCGAACGTGTCGCTCCACTGTGAACTGAGCATAACCCACAAATTAAAGCTAGCAGCAGGGGAAAACCGCTTGTTTCTATAACTAAATACGAAATTAATGCCCATTGCGACACATTATACACACGTGCCATGCAGCAAGTCAAATCCACTGCAGATTTTATCCTTGTTCATTACACATACAGCGTGGGCTTTAGGTTTCTAAAATAAAACTATTGCAAGACTTCTTTTTGTTCGAAGTCAGGTTGTAAAGTACTTTCTTACAGCACAAGTGGTGACCTCTGACAAAGAATGGGAGAACGTTACCACATGACCAAGTCATTTACTTTTATTGCACGTACTTAAATTACCTGACCTCAAACAAGCAGCAGCTTTCTGGGCATCGCACCCTAAAAAACAAAACAAAATCTGATGTGTTCACATCACTTTCTGCATTAGAAACTCACGACATCTGTTTATTAGTATGATATACGAATCTTCTATCCGTCATCTAATCAGAATGCTATTAAGCAGCAAGATTTCATGATTAGGTATAAGTTTATTAGTGGTAACCCTGAAATTAAAAGAAAAGAAAGGGGACGAATATAAGACTTGCAAACCCTCAAGCATGTTCTTTTATGCGGTTTGGAAAGATTAATGGTACGACGTGAAATATTTAGAAAATGGCTAACGGATATTAACGGAGCTCTTTTATCACTTCTAAATACACATGTTTGCTGTCATAAAATGTATACCTACTGCTCACAGTTTCCTATTATATAAAATTAAACAAAATTGTACATTTAACAAAGACAACTTCAAAAGGTATTAACGGAAAATTCAATATATATATTTTTATTAGTCATATAGATAAATATCTGAAGTATTTGGTATTTTAATTACAATCGTTACTGTCAATTTTGAGAAATATTTTTCTTCAAAACTCACATGTGTTATCCTTTTCACGTACAGACTTTTTTTTATCCTCAAAGTATTTAGTTGTGTAGATTAAAGTATAATAGAGTAGCTCAGTGATACGAATTCAGTTTCATGGAATAGCGAAAAAATAGTAATTAGCTTTACTCGATGTTCACTTATTTCTTTCCTCTTTTCTGTTCATTGTCTATTCTCATTCATCTAAGAGAATTCAGGAAAGCCTGTAATGTACCCAATTCACTCTGTAATTAAATACAGCTACAGTTACCAATTTAAGCTTTGGTGCTTCTGTGTTTTGTTGCATTTGTAGATTAGCTTAGCACAGTTTCAGTTTCTGTGCAGGAGTCTTGAAGTGTTGGCCACGCCTCCTGGCTCCTATATTTTCATGCGTAATCGAACATACGATGCACCCTGGCGGAATACACCTGCAGTTAGTAAACAATAGCATCAACGCTGTGATATCTTACAATGGAACGCATTCTCTTAATGCGAAGAAGTCGCTCTTATGATCGTGAAACGTAACATTGAGTAAAAATTATAAACAAAATATCCTCATCTCATCAAACATATGATATGATAGCATATATTATATAATAGCATAATATAATTGTGCATAATATAATTGTGCAGTTTCTGTGCAGGAGTCTTGAAGTGTTGGCCACGCCTCCTGGCTCCTATATTTTCATGCGTAATCGAACATACGATGCACCCTGGCGGAATACACCTGCAGTTAGTAAACAATAGCATCAACGCTGTGATATCTTACAATGGAACGCATTCTCTTAATGCGAAGAAGTCGCTCTTATGATCGTGAAACGTAACATTGAGTAAAAATTATAAACAAAATATCCTCATCTCATCAAACATATGATATGATAGCATATATTATATAATAGCTGTGACTATTATAGTTGGCAGTGACTCAGGCCGGGGTCAGCTATTACCGAAGTTCGAGGTTAGGGTTCTTCGTAATTTAATTTGTAGGTTAATTCAAGGTAGAAGCGGATAGATTAGCCTTTCTGAGAATTACCCAACCATTACACGTAGACAATAGCGGAAAAAATAACGTCTTAATAGAGAGGCGGACGTAACTGAAAAAAAAATATGATGCATTACACTTGCATGGTTTCCTCTAGTCATTTTTGTGGAAAGGATTCTTAAAATTGTTGCCATATCTACTTCTTTATAGAGATTTTCAAAAGTTATTTTAACGTTTATTTCTTTGAAGATATAGCGGGATGAGTAAAATTTATTTGGTCTTAAAAGATAGTTACGAGTTGGTCACTATGTAAATGCTTTAAAATCTATTCTTTTTGTACGACCTTGAGGAAAGCAAGAGTTTTTGAAAATGTCATTCACTTACAAGGAATATATAGGAAATGGTCAATTCCACAACGAATGCATGTGCCAGAAACTGTCAGCTTTAGCGAGATCCACACCTTTTGTCGTAAATTTTAACTCTTACAGTTCACCTGTTATGCAAAAGTCACCCAGAATCATTAAGACACCCGGAAATAAATACATTTTTTTCTTTCTAAAAGTACTATTTTTATGGTAGAAGGAGCATCAAAACACGTAGTCCCAATTAAATCTGTCATCTAATTTTTGGTTGAAATACCAAAATTTTCTCTATTTACTGTCAACAGTAGTAAAATATTTTAGGCGTACAATCAACGTGCTTCATTGAGCATTCAGGACTCAATCCGCACCTCTCGTTTCGACTTGCAATGACTTAACGCAATGTTTACATTCATGTAAGGTTTGGTTTACGGTAAAGTACTCTGTTTCACTGCACTCCTGTCAAATAAATAACTATTATAGTGGTAAAAGACAAATAAGGTGGCATAATTTTAAATTCTCACACACCCGCAAGACAAGCTCACGCGAGCAACACAACAAATACCTTCTGTTATTTCAACAGTTTATCAAGGATAGTATGGCCTGGAATAAATGAGTCAGTTGTAGCGTCAGTGATTGCTAGAATAAGAGTTAAACTGGCAGTTTAAAAGGTTTCAAACGATTACCATCAATCCTCTTACGTGCTAGGAGGAGCTTCTCCTTTTGATCAAATCAATATTTTAAAATAATTTGATTTATTTATTAAAAATCAATATGGATTTTCGCAAGGGAAAAGTTACGTGGATTTGTTACATTTCTCATTTGAAAACGCCGAATTTGTTCTAGCAACCTTATGCGAACTAAGTAAAGCCTTGGATTGTGTTTATAAAGGATTTTAATGAAAAAAATCGTATTATGGTGTTCCGAACAAATAGATTAAACTTCTCAGATGTTACTTACTAGAAAATAAATTATTTTTGTTACTGGGAAGACCTTTCTGTAAGTCACTTAAATAGTATTGTTCCGCAAGGTCTCATTTTGGGTACATTTTCTGTTTTAATTACGGTAAATCATGTAATTCGTAGTACCCTTACAATGACTTAAATACAATAAACAATGTGAATTTATCATGACTAAAGTGTTGATTGGTTCAGAGCTTATAGTATCGTATGTTCTTACAGAAAATAGTTTTTCTTGAATTTAATTTGAGACAATTATCGGCTGATTTAGCTCGTTTTGAGTTTATATTGATAGCCAACTAATTTTAATTTCTCACAACGAACACTCGAAGCATATATCTAATAGGAAATACGCACTTCTATGATTTGGGGGTAGCGTGTCTGCCTTACGTTCAAGAGGTATCGAGTCCGAATCTTGGTGAGAGTGAGTTATCTGGCAAAGGATTTTTCCGCGGGTTTCCCTTATCCTAAAAGATGTGTCAGGTAACTCTAAGCTCTATGGATCCTGGGCTTATTTGAGCATAATTTCACATTAAAATAAAATACGAAGTATGAGAGGAATATCCTCCTGAATGTGTAAGCAGTATGTATTTTGCATTTTTAAGCCTTTCATAAGACATGATTTCATTTTTTGTGGAGGTACTATCTGATAAAATATTTTTGTGCAAAAGAAAATTATAAAGACACTTAAAAATTTTATTCACCTGCTGCAGACATCTGTTCACTGAGTTAGCTATTTTAAATCTTTATAATATTTATATTTACAATATTATAGCTTTTGTACCTAACTCCTCTGAAAGCCTAAAACTAAAAGTATTGCACATAAATATAGCAATAGGTTAAAATGAAATATAAATATTCACAATTTTAACTACCTAAAACGCATAATAGTTACGTGTATATCGATTGTAAATTGTATAACAATCTTCCTGGTAATATTAAACTAGTGGATAAGCATTTCAAGACTAGAGCATGTCCGTGGTTGGTTAGAATTCTTTACATTTCATACAAGAATATTTAAGTTTTAAACCTTGTAATATTAATAAGTAACTTTCAATCGACAAAACATGTTTTCTCTTTGGGTCAGCGTGTTTTAGTTTCTCAAAGCGTTTCCGATCTTCATTCCCGGCTAGGTAGGGGAGAAGTAAGCAATGTCATTTCCAAAGAGCCTGGAAGTATGCATTTGGGAGTGAATAAGTATGTTCCGTCTTGAAAATTAGAAGAAGAAAAGACGTAACAGCAAGAACATACAGCCAACTGGTGTCTGTAAAAGTTAAGGGGGTTAAAGAAATTAAAAAAAGTAACTGGCTGGACAAAAAAGTGTATTAATTATGTTCATGTGTAAGTAGTTATCTCTAGCAAGTTACACGTGTGAAAAATTAGTTGAGCTAGTTAGTGATTTCCCATTAGCTTCACGTAATTCTACCTAATACTCAGTTATTGAAGTGTGGGTTGCTATTAAATGTAATTATATTACAGTACACATAACTGGCACAAACATACATTGCATCATATGACTTTCTAAGCACTAACCCTTATTTCTACTGCTCCTCTACGAACTGTTCTTGCAAAAGGTTGTGTTTCAATTTGTCAGTTATTATTAAAAATTATACAAAATGCATTCAGAATTAATTTTATTTTACATGCTAGCCATATAAATTTAAAAATATATATTCATTTAACGATGAAAATATCTTAACTACATGTACCTTTTATTAAAATCTCAAGGGCCATTTTGAGTGCTTTATTTGGAAAGGAGTGATTTTGTTCAGAAAATTCTTATTGCATACTGAATTTAACTTAAACTATGGTGGTACCGTGTCTGCCCCACATTCAAGAGGTACCGAGTTCGAATCTCGGGAAGGGTGAGTTACCTGGATAAGGTTTCTTCCGGGGGTTTCCCTTATCCTGAAAGACGAAGCTCTATGGACCCTGGGCTCATTTAAGCATCATTTCACCTATTCCATTCATCGTCGATATGACTTAACGTTGGAAAACGTAAATTACAAAAAAGGCCCTTAAACCACAGACACTATTTATTTTATGGATTAAAGGACCTCTAAGCAAGTATTTCCGGCGGAATTAGGATATAATGCATGCTTCATATACGAGGTACTTCCAGAAAGTAAGTTCTGTTTGGTAATAAAATTAAATTGTGTACAGATACAGAAAAATTATTTATTACACAAAATTCCACAACTCTTAAACTACCTTTCCATATAATTGCCGAAAATTTTCTGGCATTTGGCAAGGCGAGGCACAAGTTTTTGCATAACTCCTTCATAGAAGTTTGCCGCCTGTGTCTTCAACCAGTTGGAAACATTTTCTTTCAGCTCTTCGTCATTGTTGAAGTGCTGACCACCAAGGAAAGATTTGACATGCAAAAACAGATGAAAGTCGCTAGGAGCGAGGTCAGGGCTGTACGGGGAGTGGTCAAACACGTCCCAGCCAAATCCCTGTAGGGTCAAAAACTGAAGTGCACTAACCATCCGTTGCTCAATAAGAATCTTTGGCACCCAAACTGAGCAAAGTTTACGAAATTTCAGTTTTTCGGTAACAATTTCATGAACTAGTGATCGTGAGGTTAGGGGAAATTCCATAGCGAGAGCACTAATTGTAAACTTGCGGTTTTCCTGGAACTTGCCATCAATCGCGTGAACCAGTTCTTCTGTAACCAAAGATGGACGCCCATTTCGTTCTTCATCGTGCACTTTACTACATCCTTCATTGAACTGTCGGGACCATCTTCTCACCATTGTATCACTCATCGCATTTTGCCCGTACACATCGCAAATTTGCGGATAAATTTCAATTGGTTTCACTTTCCTAGCATTCAGAAAACGAATCACAGATCTGATTTCACAAGCGGTGGGATTTTCAATCAACACCGACAGTGTAAACAAGCACAACAAAGCGTACGTGACTGACAGCGATCTCACAATGGCGCACGTTCCTTCTCCTTGATACAGAGCGTCTACCGCGCATGTGCGGAACTGTGATCGCAGCGCTGCAACGGAAACAGAACTTACTTTCTGGATGCCCCTTGTATCTTGGTAGGGAAACTAAGAATAAAAAATCAGAAAGCAGCAATTTCTACATAAGAGTTTTAGGTCAAAACAAGAAAAAACATTTATGTTAGAAGGAAAAGTGTGACAAATATATTACGGGTTGTAAAGCTTTAAATCCATGTTATCTTACAGATGTAATAGACACCGTTGCTATGGAGAAACGACATTAAAAAACCTGGACTTTAAATCAAAGTGATAGTTATTAGAGCAACGAGTGGAATAAAGTAAACAAAATTCAGTCGTTGCTTCGGTAACGGGTAGGATAAAGTAAATAAATAAATGGTTGCTAACTACAAATTGTCTATAAACTTTTAACACCAATATCAAACATTATTATTATTTAACTACATAAAATTGAACTTTTACATTATCATAGAAGTTAATACCTCCAAATGCATTAGAAGCAGTAGCATTACCAGTATTTAAATCATTGCAAATAGGAGCACTGCTTTCCACATTCATACATATTTATAAGTACGCCGTAATTCAATGCCTTATTGCTTATTCGATTTATTACTGTCTGTTGTAAAATCATTAATTTAATATCTGTTACATATTAATTTATTGTATCTATAGTATAAAATAATGTATTATACAAGTGGACAAACCTCTATTATCCACTTCTCCCCTTCGTGTCGCGTTTTAAATTGTTCTACTCATGGATAAACTCGCTGTTTATCCACTTCTGAAATAAATTACTATTATTTTGGGGATGAGGGAAGCGGGTGAGTTTTTCTTCATGAATTAAACATCGATCATGATATTCCATGAAACTATTTTCTTAATTTTCGTAATATCAGACGGAGGTCGTCAATGGAAATGAACTTTTGTGGCTGTTTTAATCGATCGAGCGATTATTTCAAAGTAAATTGTGTTAAAGATAATACGTTTATATACAATATTTTTAAGGTTGGTACTGATCAGCCATTTTGATACTTGAACAAGCTGTTAATGAGCATACGGTAAATTGCTTTACAGTTGTTTCACATTGGTCGTGTGTAGGTCAAGGTTTGGAAACGTAGGGATAGACTGAAAAATTCAATGCCATGGCTGGAATTCGAACCACGGATCTCCCCAAAATAGTAATTTCAACTCTATTTGTCGTATTTTCAAACTTTTTGGAAACCACCTACCACCCTTACATCGCAATCTACTATAGTATTTACATAAGCAACATTTTTAACGCACAATAATATACAAGTTTTCAGTTAAAAAATAATGGGTTTACATAAGACAAAAGTTGTTTTATGTACTTTTTTTTTAATTGTTAATATTGCTGTTCCTATAGGAATAGATGCGCTCTGTCAATAGAAGAATGGCGTTAAGCCCACACTTAATTCAGCCAGTTGGCTATAGTTGAGATACCGGGGTTGGTTGCTCTTAGTTTATATTTTTGCCGTCGCTCGGCGTTGTAGTGCAGAGGTAGTGTATCCAAACCCGTAGAACACCAACTCAGGATATTAAGACTTAAACCCAGGGCCGTATTTTAATAAACAACGTGGGGGACGCACACTTAAAAATTGTTCCAGATGCTGGAGAACCGTTCAGAATTCTGCACTTGTAGATTCACCTACCTGCTTTGGTTGTCCTCAGCATGCGTACAACTTTTTATCCATTTTTTTATGTTATCCTCTGGGTTCTACATATGTACTGAAGGTCCGTTAATAGTCCAACATTATTTGAATGTATTTTGAATGTATATATTTTGTATTTTTGCAGTATTTTGAATGTATTGAAAATTGAAAAAGGTAATGAATTTTTAAAAAGTATAAGTGATATTACTAGTAAGGGCCCCCCTCCGAAAAATAGTGGAGGGACGGCTCACATCCGCGTTCCCCATCCACTACGGCCATGCTTAAACCTTGATCACAACTGATATTAGAAGTGCCAAATTCTGAATTGCTGTTTTGATCTACTGAACCAGCTGTGCATCAGTAACTTCTAGGAGGTACAGATGACAGAGTAGGAAGGGCGTTCGGATATGATAATAGCAGTGGGGTCTCTAATGTTCTCTGAAAGAATAACTTCTAGCTCTTCTAATGCTGCACAATGCTTACAAACTCGAAGGCTGCCGTAGTGCGGCCTGGTACTTCTAATGCTTTTGACAATAGGCCCATCTGAACGTGTAAGTCACTCCCTTAAAAGAGCTGTGTGGTTTGGGTTGGACTCGGCGATCAGTGTGGGCAGTAATGTCTAGGCGGCGTTGTGAGACCCTCAGTGCCCTTCAGTACAAACCTGGAGAAGTGAAAGATGGTATGCCAGAATGCTGTCACCTCTACAAAAAGAAACAGGAAATATATAGTATATAATACCCCCAGTATTCGTCAATCTGGGAAAACGACAAAAAGAGCTACCACTTGAGCCATCCACATCTAAACTTCAAAGGCTACGTTACTCGAGTCCTAGTTGGCGTTCAACTCACGGTAGAGGAATGTCCTGCCACAAGCAACTCCCGACCTCGGTACCAAACTTGTTATTTTGCTGATCTACAAACAGGTTTTTTGTTTTGGTTCGCTGCCTTAAGCTATGCAACCCGTTTTACATTCTAAGCACATCCGAAAATTGTTGGACCAGGGAAGCTGAGGTAACACAAAGATAAATTGCGTAACACACAAACAGTAGCAGTCACGCATTGTTTATTTCCATTCGCCCATCCTTCTCTAAGGTGTGTGTGTGTGTGTGTGTGTGTGTGTGTGTGTGTGTGTGTGTGTGTGTGTGTGTGTGTGTGTGTGTGTGTGTGTGTGTGTGTGTGTTGTGTGTGTGTGTGTGTGTGTGTGTGTGTCGTGGTGACATTAAACAAATGCTCCTCCTAGCCACATACAAACGTTTAGCAGCCTTTCAATATGCCCAAAAATCTCTGGCCTTCAACTGTTTTCTTCGTTTCCATATTGTTTGTTTGTAATTTTACGTCCTCCAACGTTATGTCATATCGGACGATGAATGAAACGGGTGAAATGATGCTCAAATGTGTCCAGGGTCCATGGAGCTTAGAGATACCCGACATTCGTCTTTCAGGATAAGGGAAAACCCCGGAAAAACCTTATCCAGGCAACTCACCCTGACCGAGATTCGAACTCAGGACCTCTTGAACGTGAGGCAGACTTGGGCGTTCCCATATAAGAGCGCGTGAGCCTCTTTTAATTACTATACGTTTTCAATAAGTAGAATAAGTTTTCAATATTTTATTTCATACAAAAATTACTTACCAAGATTTCATTGGAATGCAAAAGAAAAAATAGAAAAAGGAAATTTGGTATTTAAGTTCAGCAGTTTCTAAGGATACCACAAGAAGATTTTCAATAAACCTCCCCCATACAACTACCCTTTTTATGACATTTGTTTAAAAAAAAAACTGTTTCTTTTTCAAAAATGGCTCTACGATTTTGATTAAAATACCACAAGTTTAAAATATTTTTATTACAAATGTAGCTATATTATGAATTTTCTGGGCAGTGTCTGAGGTCTTCATCTCGGTTGACTTTATCACAACTGGTAAACTTAAGAAATAAAATCTAGTACACAAAACACATGCAACTCAATTTATGTCAAGTAAGTTTTTTGTGGAGTGAATAGTTCCCAAGATCTTCCTTGTTAATTGTTTGAGTTCTATAAAATTTAAATACTTTTATCAAATTGGAAGTCATTTGTCTTTTTATCTCTTTGTCATACAAAGAGGCCTTCACAGAGCGACCAGCCTTAAAACATTTGACTGTCACTTAAAATATACTATCTTCCCATGTATCTACAAGAAAATAAGCAATAAGATAATGTTTATCCTGAAGTAAATAGAGGAATAATCTTTTTATTTTCGATGTACAAGAGTAAAGTCATACGCGTGCATCAAATTTTTCGAAAAGGCGTTTTGTGTGTGTGTGTGTGTGTTTGTGTGTGTGTGTGTGTGTGTGTGTGTGTGTGTGTGTGTGTGTGTGTGTGTGTGTGTGTGAGTGAGTGAGTGAACACAGTTAAAAACAAACATGGATTTTAAAAAAAAACACCGATGTGAAATTATCCTTTACACAGAGCATTAAAAACATTAGATTCTCTTAAAAATTGATCTAACAATTTTAATTAAAGCATCATAACTTAAAGTTATTTTCATGATAAAAATGCCTACTAAAAATTAAAATATGTAAATATTATATAAATCATTGGATAATTTCTGACACATAACAGATCGACGATTACAACAATAATCCTCAGAAATGACGAAATTATTTAAAATGCAGAGATATTAGACATCGTACAAATGGATTTTAATATGAGAAGTGAACCATTAATCACAATAAGCGTCAATTCTTTTATAAACAAATTTTTAAATGAACTTTTCCGCAGAAGTGTATAAATATGTAAAATAAAATATTTTTCCTCAAAACTATTAATTATATCTGCATGAAACACACATATAAATGTGATAGAGCAGCATGAACATAATTTTGAGAAAAAATGTTTAAAAATTTCATCTATGTGAACAGTTAAATATTTGTTGTGTACTTAATTTTATGCCGTACTCTACCGTTTGTAATAAGGTTTCTATGGATAGTTCATTTAAAGAACAGAATACCTCTACGTTCATTGTTTTCAGTTCCCATGTCATGTGCACGAGTACCCTTGACAGAAGCGCGCGCTTCTTTATGCCGTGGAGGCGTCTTGATGCCCCAAAAGGAGATTCACGATCCAAGTAAACATAGCGTAATTACGTGAGATCCTTTACTTTTTTACGCGGTTTATTCCGCAACAGAAATTGCGTGAGGTGAATTTTCCGAGTCAAGTTAAGGTCAGCTAGTGACGTCAAGATTGCCACAACCAGTTTGTGAAATGCGTAAATGTACTTTTTATGTTTATTGTATTTTTTTTACTATATCAACAACTTAAAAATAGTATTTATTACTTGGAAACGCATTTATTAACTTGCCTTCTTGTTTCGGTGTTAGTTCTAATTTTGCAATTACTTGGCATTTAAGTTCAATGACTTTCAAGAATGCGACAGCCCACATCGGTAGCGTAGATGGTAGCCTCTCTGCATAACGTTTAAGACGTCCCGAGTTCGAATCTCGGTCAGGGTGAGTTACCTGGATAAGGTTTTCTCCGGGGTTTTCCCTTATACTAAAAGATGAATGTCGGGTAACTCTAAGCTCTATGCCCGCCTCGGTAGCGTGGTGGCAGCGTGTCTGCTTCACGTTCAAGAGGTCCCAAGTTCAAATCTCGGTCAGGGTGAGTTACCTGGATAAGGTTTTCTTCCGGGGTTTTCCCTTATCTTAAAAGACGAATGTCGGGTAACTGTAAGCTCCATGGACCCTGGCCTCATTTGAGCATTTTTTCACGCATTCCATTCATCGTCCGATATGACAACGTTGGAGCACGTAAATTACAAAAAAACTCTAAGCTCTATGGACCCTGGGTTCATTTTGAGCGTCATTTCACCAATTCCATTTATTGTCCAGAAACACTTAAAGTTGGAGGACATAAATTTAAAAAAATGTTACACATGAAGGTTTTAAAGGAAAGCCCCATTCCAAATAAGCATTTATGTGCAAAAAGGTTCATATTTGTTTTCTTTTCTGAAAAGTAATTATACTTTGATTGTAACACCATGTGTATGTTTAAGATATTTTTATGATATAATACATATTTTTTTAAGATTCTGGGAGTAGTTTTCTTTATTCTGGATTACCTTTATAAGAATTGGCAAACTGTGTGAGCTAAACAAAAATGCAGACCTTTTCAGAACGAGATTTATGTCAAATTAAATTACTTCGGTTTTACATTTCCGAGATATTCTTTGAATTGTTTTGACTTTTCAAAAACTTTAACTTCCTTCCAGTGGCGAGTCGATATTCAGTTTGTGCGTGCGCGCGCAAGCTTGTGTGTGTTCACGCAAAGAGAACCGAATTTCAAAGCCATCACAATTCCAGGTGATTCTGTAGTAAATAAGTTATTTTTACAGTTCTTGCTCCAATTTTTTAACTAAGACTGACGGTTTAGCGAGTTAATTACATTTATTTGGTATGTTTGCGTGTTGGATTTGAGAGAGAACAGTTGTTACTCCCTATTTGCATCGGTTTTACAGAACAGATTATTTATGAAGCGAAAATTACTCTCTGTGTATCATGTAGGCCTGTTTCATAGCCTGCTAAACTAACCTCCAAGCGAGCACAGGATGGGGAATTCAAACCTACAAAAAGTAAACACGATGTCCACTGTTCAATATGTTCTCGGGAAACAAGCCAGGTGAAAACACCATTAGAAATCGCTCCCATCATCAGGATATTTTAAGAAATGTTATAACCACAAAATAGATATAACACAAATATCAACAAAGACAAAACACTACCAATACTCGCATCACTGAACAAAAGTTAACTTTTTAACGGTAAGTTAACTGCCAGGTCAGGAGATGGCGTGAGCGTAGAAAATTAATTAGGTTAAAGAAACGTAACTATTTAGCTTGATGATTAAGCTGTATAGATCTGTGCTTCTTAAGCCGACTGATTTCCATTTTAAGGCTGGTTTCCAAGAGGAGCTGAACTGAAATCCAGCATCACGACTAAGCGTGCTCCTCTTCTCTTGGAGGAAAGGGCCAAAGCCTCCTTAACTCTCCACTCCCAGTAACTTGCATTTTGCCAAAATGGTCGTCTCCCGAAAGTGGTCTCTATGGTCGTTATCTAAGCAATGCTCTGCCAGTGCAGACTTCTCAGGTTGCATTAAACGAATGCTCCGTTCATGTTTGTTTATTCTGGTAGCGATGGTCCTTCCGGTTTGTCCTATATACGGTGTCCCACATTCACAGGGAATGCGGTACACTCCCGGAACTTGGAAGTCAGTTTGTCTTTCACCACTCTCAACAGATGTTTAATCTTCGGAGGTGGCTTGTGGATGGTCCTGATGTATTTGGCAAGAATTGTACTAATTCTGCCGGATAGATTGCCGGTAAACGGGATGCAGGCTGTAGCGGAAGGCTTATCTGACGCTTGCTGTATTACAGGTTTCCCTTTCCTAGCTTTGGTGATCGAGGCTTCAACGTCATATTCGGAGTAGCCGTTTTGACGGAATGTGAGTCTTGGGTGCTGTAATTCTTGTTTTAAGTGGCTGGGATCAGAGATAGATACAGCTCTGTGGGCCAGTGTATTGAGAACTCCCAGTCGTTGAGACTTATGATGAAAACTATGAGCGTTCAGATAGAGATCGGTGTGTGTAGGCTTGCGGTATACAGCATGCCCCAGGGTACTGTTGCTGTTTTTTGAAACAAGGATGTCCAGGAATGGAAGAGTTCCATCCTTCTCCACTTCCATGGTAAACTGTATTTGAGGTCGAAGGCTGTTGAGATTCGCAAGAAAGCTAGGCAAAGTGTCTGACCCATGTGGCCAGATTATGAAAGTGTGGTCCAAATATCTATAGGAATGAGTATTATATTCAGGTGTTATTTTACGATGTCCACTTTACACGCTAACCAAAAGTATGTAGAAAAACTAATGGACATTCACAACAAATTTGTCCTATTGGAACTACCACAACAGTATCTCCAAACCAAACTCTAAGCTGTGCATGTTCCGTCAATCTTTTTGCACGAGACAGCAATTATTAAGCTATTGTTGTTTTAAGTATCACAACTTTCATGATCCTAGTTCCAATTTCTTTTTCACAATTTCTCTCTCTAATGTTTCCAGTTACTGAAATAATTCGCTGTTTCATAAGGAAAAATAACCTATTCTGGGAAGCCCAGACCTTTGGCATACATTTTACAACTCAGAGTCCGTCTATAAATTTCTAAGAATTCCTACCTCAAATTCCAAGAATTCCACGTCTGCCATAACTAATCTGACAAACTTCTCTTTTCACTCGCATAACTGTCGGAACTATTTCTACAAATTTTCCTGAAAACCAGCCATCGCTAATTATTATCGTACTTAATGTCCTCTTAACTCGAGCCAAAATGTACTCATAATATGTTGTCAAACCTACAGCCGCTTTACATTTAACGCAACTTCACAATATATTCATAATTAATTTTATAAGTTTAAATGGGCTTTAATTTATATATCAAGTGTCTATACTAAACGCAAACCGGAAGCACCTCGGCACGTGAACTGAAAGTACCCACGTAGCAAACGTGCCCTTTTCACCTCGCACTATAGCTGCTAGTGAACCTTCTCGATTGTGATTTCTAAGTGTGTCTAACCCTATAGCATCCTCAAAACTTTCCATAACTTGTCAAACACAGCTGGTATAAATATTTGCCTTCCGTGTGACCTCCAAAAATACACCACGCACGTCTCTGTCAGATGCCTAAAGAAAGTCCTTCTCCTAATACTTCATTGACCTTCTACTTGTATCGATCAAGGCTGTCAAGCCATATCTCCCTTATATAAAATCCTTTCTAATCCTATAATCTTTATAAAATTAATACCTCCGTTCCTCATTTGTTCTCTCAGTTTACATTTATAAACTAAAATGCTACTGGTCAAACGAGCTATTTTTCTGCAATTTTTATCTCGATATATTTAGATAATGTTCTTAAACATTTTTAGACATTTGATGTAAAAGTGGCTATGTTAAAACCAGAAAATTCTTTCGCCCTGTGCTCAAAGGCGTTTAACAAGTCGGTAATGCCAACTTTGGTTTCTTGCAGAATGTGACAATCGCCTCATTCAAGAAGGTCGTGAAGCTGAGTTAAATAATCAAACTGTATAAAATGTGGGTCAACATTTCATTTTTCTCAAAGGATGAGTAAGTTTAGAAAAAAACTTAATCTATTATTTAAATTTTTGTTGCGTTATTTTGTCGTTTTATTATTTCTACTGCCTCCCTTATGTAGCATGTTGAGGTTTTGTAAAAGTCATGTTGTCAATACTGATGTTACAGAAGGCAAATGAACATCGCAACCTGATGAATATCATGAACATGAGAAAGGTAAAGAAATTTCATATATTTATACATAATCTTATAATATACCTATAAATATTCGGGACTGTTTAAAAACAGTGTGTGATGCACGGAGTAAAAGGATTTTTTCTTCGTAGGTCTTGACCTGCTGTCTCGTTTCGGAATCACACCTACTCACAAAATAAAATCTTACATTTAACCTTTTTACCATAAATAAATATTTCTTAATAATAATTCACTTTCCCGAGTTCGAATCTCGGGCAGGGTGAGTTATCTGGATAAGTATAAACTTGGAAGAAGCGTAGGGACAGTGAAGCACAAATTAGTGCAAAAGTGAATCGAGAAGATATTGACACATTGCTTCACTCACACTGTTTATTCACAGGAGATGTTTCAAGAGCTTTTGCTCCTATCATCAGCTGATACTCGACTAGTGCAAGTTGTAGTGGAGAAAGAGGAGAAAGAGGAAACCACTAAAACTTGCATTAGTCGAGTATCCGCTGATGATAGGAGCAAGAGCTCTTGAAACATCTCCTATGAATAAACAGTGTGAGTGAAGCAATGTGTCAATATCTTCTCGATTCACTTTTGTACCTGGATAAGGTTTTCTCCAGGGTTTTCCCTTATCCTGAAAGATGAATGTGGAGTAACTTTAAGCTCTATGGACTCTGGGCTCATTTGAGCATCATTTGACCCCTTCCATTCATCGTCCGATATGACGAAGGTACCTTTTATCTCCGCCATGTTAAATTTGACTTCTTTTTTTTTTTTTTTTAATTTACGTCCTCCAACGTAACATTCGTCTATCAGGATAAGGGAAGACCCCGGAAAAACCGTATCTAGATAACTCACCCTAACCGAGATTCAAACTCGGGACCTCTTGAACGTGAGGCAGGCACGCTACCATCTACGCTACCGAGGCGGGCTTTGACATTTTCAATGTACCTTTTCTGAAGAACTATGAATAATGCAGCAATGATTTTTTATCACATATACTTACACAATTGGGCAATAGAATGACATTTTTGTGACTATAGAGTATTAAAAATGTAAGTGTAATAATTTTTTAATAGTAATACATTTTTGGTGCACTTGAAAAGAAAAAAATATTATCAGGTTCCTTGATAATAACATCTAAGTGTTGAAAACATGTCAATTTATAAATACATGGAAAACAGTCTGTGAAAAGTTCATTGCTCTAGGATAAGTAGTTTCAAGGTTAAGGTACATAAGGCTTACAAAAACAAAAGTTACGGGAAAATGGGTTTAAAGTTTTACAGTACTCAAAATCTGTTAAAGCATTCCTACCCCATACTCAGTGCTGTCATGATCTTCTCTACTCCTCTTGTTCCTTATCTTCTGTCCTAGCGCATTTATAGATGTCTTCTGTTTCCATATCAGCCTTGGTAACACGATATTGATCCATTTATTTAAAAATTTTAGAGCTAAAAGTACTTTTGTTTGGAACAACACAATCATGTGGAGTTAAATCCTCTAACTTAACACTTTTATCATCCCTAGGTGTTGTTCAGTTTTCAAATCCTTAGTCATTTTCACAGTTTTCATTATTTATATTCGCCTTTTTTTGCTACCAGGCCCTCCAGCCCTTTTTCTGAACACTTTAGCAGAAGATCTAGCCATTTTCCTCATTCAATAACAAAACACACGTTTAGAATCATAGGATGAAAAACCAAAATCACACATAAAATGAAAGAGCAAAAACAAGCACGTTTTGCAATAGCTGAAAGTGTAAAATGCAGAAGAAAATATCCCTAAATATATAATATCAGAGAAAGTTCTAAGAGGAGCCAAAGAGTAGAAAGGGGGCGTGACCTACACTGCAGCATGTGATTTAAACCCACTTTTAGGCTCTTTAAATAAGTTTCTGGTGCAAAACAATTTATATTCACATAAAACACACTTCAAGCTATGAAAATAAAAAAAATGATATTTTCACCATTTTTAAAATATCTCTCCTTAACGCTGGAGGACATAAATTACAAAAAAAAAAAATTCTCTTCCCAAGGTTACCATATTTATACACATGGTCGCGACGCAAAGATTGTTTCAGGAGGCGCAGCTATTGTTGTGAAATGAAAGTGCATTGTAATACGTTTTTGCCTCGGATGACCAGCCTACGTAATCAACAAAAATGCCCGGAGATGCATATAATTATAATTGAAGCTTAGTTGAGGAGCAGATTCAGCAGCTTCTCTTTTCTGTTCCATCGTCTGTGGTCTTGTTTTGTGACTTAAACAGCAAGAATCTCGCGCCACTGCTTCTGCTAGGAGATGTATTGTTTCGGCGACCGACTGCGACGGTATACTTATTTTAGCCTCAAAGATTCTACTTACAATCCTGTTGACTTATTGGACATATTAGATGTGGCACTGCTGAAGTCAGCTCTAACGTACGTACTGTGTTGCAGAGATGAATTTTGATCACTACCCTTCGTTTTCACATCCTCTCTTATCTAAAGCACGATGAACTGGAAAAGATTTCTGGGACAATTGAACCTGGAGGGACCTGCTCTAATATCCATGCTGTACTTTCGTTTTTCATGAAGACTTTAAATCAGTGAAAACTGCAAGTTGTATGTCACATCATCACGGCAATACTGCACATCATCAAGGGCTTGTAGCACTGTTGAAAACCAAAAATAAAGTGCGCCGAGAGTAATTTGTATATTACCTTGACAGTGACAAAGACTAAATCAATTATTTCGACAAACCCGGTGAGTTCTAGATGAATATCGTTGTGTGTCATATCTGTAATGCTTGTCTAACCTTGAGCCAGAAGATCTGACGAAACGAGTGCTGCTATTATCCCAGTCTTAAAATTCCAGCATCACGTGTATGAATGAACACGAGGCTGCAAAATACAATCAATTGGCTGATATTTTCCAAACTACTTTCACGTTTAATCCCGAATTCTCAGTTCAGTCCAGTTCAATCTGGATGTAGCTCTGAGAGCTATTTCTCAGTTCCAGAGAAACTACACTTACTCCCGAGAACCTTGACAGTTTCTTCACAACATACACACTACAAAATTTCATGGCACAGTCCTATCTGAAATATTGTTTATATAACATCAAAATTTACTAAACCAATTTTGAAAATTCTACCACTGTAATCCTAGTTAATTTTGGCACTATAAAACACTTCTAGTGCCATCTCATAAATTAATAAAGTATACAAAAGCATTTACAACGTCCTTGTAGCTGCACATGATCTTATTTATTTGTGAAAGAACGCGCTTGTAAAGAAAATATTGGCTTTTATTTGAGAATACCATGACGAAATTAGTTTCAAGAGGTCCCAAGTTTGAATCTCGATCAGGGTGACTTACCTGGATAAGGATTTTTCCGGGTTTTCCCTTATCCAGAAAGACGAATGTCGGGTAACTCTAGGGTCTGTGGACCCTGGTCTTATTTGAGCGTCATTTCACCCCTTCCACTCATCGTCCGATATGACTTAACAGTTGCTACACACGGAATATAACAACAAAATTGCTGTACATTTTATTACAAGGAATTCACATAAATGGCCATGACCTAACGCAACAGAAGACACGATTTAAAAATCGACAAGTGATACAAATTGTATTTGTTTATTTAACCACTATCAAATACTATAAATGCGAAAGTGTGTCTAAACTAATGAATAAGCTTCAAGTATGCACGGAATTTCCCGAATGCCAAATATTCTCGTGTAAAAAGTTCTGAATTGTTTCCTTTGTATTTTTTTAAACCAAGTTTGTTAACAAACATGCTTTATGCAAAACTTGTATAAATATTTTAAATCAGAAAACCATATTTTGCGTTATCTGATAGGATTATTCTTCTGGGTGGTTGCAGGCTACTTGTTTCCCAAACAAATTAATATAGTTGCCTGAAAGTGGAGAATATTATTTAACTGTACATGTTAAGGATTTCTGAAGTGTGTAGGATTAGGATTAGGAATTCATTACGGTGGGGATTCGGTACTTAGGCCACCATGCTGAGCCGATTGTTCCTATGCCCCCAAGTGGGGCATCCCCGGGAGGAAAGATGAGGCGAAGGAGACAGAGGGCGGCCGACCCAAGGAGTCACGACAGTACAGAGGGCAGGGTACCTACAGTTTACTTGGATAGAGACTTTCTCGACAGGTCAGGACAACGAACTCGCTCCCCTACTGCGGGACGGCAATGGGCCCAGCAGCCGAGCCCCAAACGTCCCAGTCAGGCGATCCGAGCCCCAAAGGTCCCTGGCTGGTTGGCAGTCCCGAAATGATCCCAGAAGAGGAGCGAAGACCGGCAACCGACCTACCGGAGGAGGAAGTAGTTTTCCTCAGAGCATAACATCCTGCCATGCACCACCGAGACACCCGCCGACACTTCTACCCTGAAAGAGTCCACCAGATGAGAGATGATGTGAAATGATAATGGAATGAAATGGAGGGAAAGGAAATTCGGGGGATGTAATTAACCAGCACTCGCCTAGCGACTCGGGAAACCCCGAAAAACCCATGGGTCAGGTACGTCGGCCACGAGAATCGAACCCGGGCCTCCCGAATGCGGGTCACAGACGAAACCGCCTGAGCCATCCCACTCGGTTCTGAAGTGTGTAGGTCATGTAGCCTTTATGTCAATAACTATTGTACCAAAAAGTATTTTTGAAACCAAGAAGTAATTATATATAATGTAGCATTTCCAGAACTTGAAAGATCGTCGGGTAGAATTTAAAGACGTTCTGTGTATACTTCACATCCTTTAATTGAATATCGAGGAACTTTTTAGAACCCTCTAGATTAGCAGACGATAATTTCATAAGGAACATGGAAAATTAATAAAGGTATTCATTTGTTATTGCAGTTTAAAAGGTCAACCTATAAGCCAGCTTGTATTTATATAATTTTACGCAACTGAGAAACCATACGAGACTAACTTACTCTTGGAAAACCTAGAACTGTTTTTACATATACAGTTTAGTCAAATATGTGTTTTCGAGGCATTAACCACTTGTGCAGTATTATTTGTGCGTTTGAATTTTCCATAATTTTAAATAATAAACTTTTAATACTAAGGTAGGTGCATATAAGAACAGATGATTGTCATATCGCCACCTATAGGGTCTTTTGCTTCTGTTACTAAATGCGTCTGTTGCATGAACTGTTTAAAATAGGTAAGTAGGTTTTTACAATGTTAACACATAATTTCATGTATTAACTGCTTAATTTTTTTACCGTGAGCAATAAATAATAAACTATGTCTTATATTTCGTAACTTATCTTTTGTCTTTTAATAATTCTATTTTGGAAACATATAATCTATTTTAAGTAAAATTAATAACTCTAATTACATTCACATATACTGGGCATCTGAGGTGACGTTTTAACATTTTTAGCTGTGCTACATTTATTGGACGCTAACAGTTTCATATCAGGTTTCGCTGTGAGTACAGAAACGAACAAAGAAATCAACATGGCTTTACTGGACACATTGCATTTCTTACCATTGCTAACGCGATGAGTTCATTATATTGGCTGGTGGTTAAAGTCGTTGCTAATGAAAGTTTTTGCAATATAACATAACTCATCTGAAATGTTTACTGTATTGCCATTTCGCTTATAGAGCTAGTTGTATGTTGCAAGTGATCATTTTTGCACCGTCTATTTCGAAATTCCTGTATATACATCATATTCTGCCATGGCAACGTCCTTAACACAGATTATAGCCGTGTGGTAATAAAATTTTATAGCTTTTATTACCCTGGCATACACCTTTTCTTGCTTGCAAAATAATATTAAAGTATTACCTATACTAATTATTGCCTAACCATGGTTTTTAATTACCTACACTATGTAACAGAAAATATAACAACACTCATACACTTTGAACTAATGGTGGATAGGTTAAAGCTTTTGGAAGAAGATATTCTGAAAGACATAACTAAACCATATGTAGAGAAAGACAGCAGATCTTTTTGTCGGAAATAATCCAGAACTATATTCTCATTTTAGAAAGCATTTAAGGGAGTTCTTATGCGTTTACTATTTCTGAGCTTTCAACTTTGAAGTACAGATAATTTTGTTATTATTGAAACATTTAGATCTGTAGTGTGTACCCGTGGTAAAAGATAACAGTAAATATCTGTAATAAATGTATAAAACAAAAGACAAATCGCATTTGCTAGATTGCTACAATTAGAGGAGACTCGAATCTAACTGTAGAAACTTCCGTAAGAAACTGTTATATCCGTTCGTTATGTTTAAATATTTGACTGTCTCTCTATAGTCCAGTAAGATTCTATGTACTGCGAACAAAATGTGCACTGAAACCATCTCGATAAAAATTTATCTGAATAATCGAAATTAGAAATGCAAGTATTGTCTTACAAATAAATATAGAAAGACATTATAATGGTATAGAATGCAAGACATCTAAGTATGTTTGAGTTATTCTGTTCAAGCACAAGTACAACTCGAGCCTTTTTTTTTTTCTTTTTTATAAATGTTTTTTTTTCTTCTTCTGCTTCTTGTATTTAAGGGGGTTCAAGACCTGTTAAAATTTCTTTCTAACGCCAGCCACGAACACAGCAAAATGGAAGAAGCCTAACTTCGAGCTACGACACGTATACACGAGTAAAGTCTGTTTAGTTAACGTGTGTGTAGTTCCCACTCATAGGGACCTCAAGGGACCTGACCTTCCCGCCCACTAATGACCGTCATAAATCTATCTCCACACTTCAGAAATGGTACACTGTCCTTGAGGACCAATAACAACCCTGATTTTCTTAAAAGCATTGGTTTTATTAAAAATTGATCCATGATTTATTTATAAATTAATAATATATGTCTACTCCACGTGGAGTCTCAGTTGCCAAAGTTCCAACTTCCAGCTGATCTGTTTCATTACGTGCAGAAATTCGTTGTCTGTCACGACGTGGAGATCGTGGGAGGGAAATGCAGTGGTAAATGCAAATGAAGTAGTAGATAAATTTCAGTCAAGTGAAAATAATCAAAGTAAAGACAATAGTGTGAATAACTGGGCCGAGTTATGTTATTGGAAAAGCCTCAAAAAACAAAGTTTCAACAGGAACTGTTTCTAAGCAAATTCAAGCGCTTGTTTTGAACACATATAAATATGTGCTGACAAATAATCTTGGTAAGGGGTCATGCAATGGTGATAAATTCTGGGTATTCACAGAAATACAGTAAGAAATATTGTGACGAAAGGAATACCAAAGACGACGATCAAGTGTGAAAACAAAAGGAAGCGTTTCTCTAAAGTAGATAATTTCATATACGATTTAATTCGTCAAGAACTTTATAGATTCTATGCAAAAGGGAGAGCACCCACCTTAGACGAATTGGTTGCACATTTGCAAGAAATTTGTGATTTTCCTTATGGGCACTGCACTTTGCGCGGCCTCCTAAAGGAGCTGGGTATCAAATACCGCACTTCGAATAAGTTAAGGGTTATTATGGAATCCAGTAGAATTGTAGCTTGGCGATATATATCATCAAAACTAAGAAAGTTTTGCAGTAATGGACATAAGATAATTTATTTAGACGAAACCTCGTACGATACCCATGATGTATCGAGAAAGGTGGCAACGTTGCGGAAAGGTCTGCGAGGAGGCGGGCCAGGGTTGTAAAACGATTATAAGGGTTCGTCAAAGGCAGCGGCCGACTGCACATGCGTTAACTAGACTTTACCGCAGCATATGGATTCCATCACAAGATCTGCAGACGAGGACACCACCATATGTACCTGCACTCTTAGTGGTCACTTTTGTGGACAGTATCACATACTTTCATGCCAATCAAGGACTTACTCACTGACGGTCTACGTAAAAGACGATCCTAGTTGACGAGCACTGTAGGTAGTAGTGTATTAATTCATATGTACACATTGTGTTCAATAAATCATATATACTTTTGATTAAAAATCCACAGTTTTTCATATAACACTAGCTGATCCGGCGAACTTCATACCGCCAATAAAATCTGTCCGAACTTATCAATATAAATAAACTAAATTCGGATTAGTTACTTATTCTGCTATTTGGGGTGAAGTTGAAATAAAACACAATTATATTTTAATCAATTTAAAGCTTTCTGATAAACAATAATTTTTTTGTTTTGTATTTTTGTGGTGCGTAAATACATAAAGATGATGGCTTTCCGACGCGCGAACACACGACGTATAATTTGTACATGAGAAAAACAGGGAAACTCCAAGTTGATTCCGTAAACTTCTAAGGACTGCCCTTGCGATGTATTTATGGTCATCTCAAAGGCCAAACGCACGAGAAATTGTAGACGCTTAAAATCAAAGGGTAAATTCGCTGGAATCATCGGAATATGCGGGATCACGATGTCCTCTCCCTTATCCTTTACCTTGATGATTGTTGCCTAGATGATGTTATTCATTACCTTTCTCACAGTTAGTCTCGTTCTATTGCACAGTCGTGGTTGGTTAATACTACGCAGAATTATCACAACCGATCCTACTTTTAATTTTAAATTGTGAGGTGGGATTCCAGGCAATTCTAATGCATTTATGAACTCTGTGGGAAAATTGAGTACGTCATCCTGGTTTATAACTGTGTCAACTGATTTGTACGAAAACAACTACCCCGGAAAAAACAGACACTCTTGAATGCAATCCCGATATACGAACACGACTATTACTATCAGCTGCATCTCGCTGTTCATCAGTACGGTCAGCACGTGTCGTAGCTCGTAGCACATTTGACTGACTTCTACGACCTAAATCAGGTCGTCATATCCTAGGCACAGTAAAAAAGTTTCCACAAAAAAATGTAATGAATTTTGTGTTAATTCAATTCACATTCACGAATTCACAAATGATGAAGAAGGTGTCCAAGGATGCGCCAATATTTGACAACAATTGTCTGTGGTCTAATATTTATAGTGTTCAGAAATTAATATTGTGTCTAATCTTCGAAAGGTATATCATGCTACATAAAAAATGTCAGTGGTGGTAGCGTGTCTGCCTCACGTTCAAGAGGTGCCGAGTTCGACTCTCGGTCATGGTGAGTTACCTGGATAAGGTTTTTTCTTGGGTTTCCCTTATCCTGAAAGACGAATGTCAGGTAACTCTAAGCTCCATGGATCCGGGCTTATTTGAGCATCATTTCACCCATTTCATTCATCGTCCGATATGACTTAACGTTGGAGGACCTAAATTTTAAAAAAAAGTCAGTCTTCATAACAAACGGTAAACGTTATTTAATAAAATATGGTAAATGGAATAACTTTGAAGACTTTGGAAAGGAGTGGAACATTTTCTAATTTGTAATGCTTTTGTTTGTTAAAAATAAAAGAAGGTGTATGTGTTCAGTAAAAGTTTGCGTTATGTACATTTATATTTCTTAATAACTCGGCCATTTATCACTTCAGGTTTTTTTTTCTCACAGCTTAAATCTTCATTGGTCTTATACAAATATTTTAACACAAAATTAGACAAATTGGTTCAGCCGCTTATATATATATATATATTTCTCTTCTTTTTTTTAATTTACATCCTCCAACGTTAAGTCATATCGGACGGCGAATGAATTGGGTGAAATAATGCTCAAATGAGGCCAGGGTCCATGGAGCTTAGAGTTAACCGACATTCGTCTTAAAGGATTTCTCTTCTTGGTATATGCAAAAGATAGAAAAAGTAAACACGAAAAGGGGTCATTTGTGAATAAACTGGGTCTAAGTGCAGATGTGGATTAAGTTGCCCCAAGCAGTAATTATTTCGGTTTGCATATTATACCTTCTGTGTACTTATTTGCCCTTTGGAGTGTCTTAGCATCATTAGCTATGTAGGTACTAGTCTTGTGGAGTGCTTAATGACGTGTTAATTCCCTCGGGTGTCTTACAATACGGCCACTGCTCGTAAAATCTGCTATTTGCATTTTATGCCTCTTAGTTACGTAGAAGATCTATAAGTCTCTCTGGATTTATGACACCGAACACTACAATGAGACACCGAGTCATTCACCACGTTACTAATTTCAAATACAAGAAGAAAATACATTAAGATACAGTTGTTTTAGTTTATTAAGTCATTAGAGAACATTTACCTGTTTAGCTTTGTAATGTCTAGTAGTTTAAGACATATTTATACAGGAAGTAAGTAGATATGTGTTGAAGATGGGTACCGTGTAATCATACTTTGTTAATAACAGTACGATTTACGTGTTAAGGTATTTCAAATATAAAGTAACAATTGTATGGATCACATAAGATAAGGTAAAAACAAAAGCTAAATACATAACATAAATAGTGAAGCTGCCCATAATTCAGCCAACATCAGTAAATTTAATACATCGCCTTGTTATGTGATGTCGAATTATTGAAAACATATCAAAGTGGGGTAAACGACGTGTCCGTGGATGTTCACAAGTGTGACAACCCTCTAATCTTGGAAACGTGGTGTGGACTGGGTGATCTCTGTTGAGGAAATGTTGTTGATAAGAACCGTTCATTTCTAAAAACACCGTGCTATAGTGCATTTATGTACAAGACTACCATTGTTGATTCACACTTGATGATAGCCACAATAAACAACAGCGGATGACTACAGGTGTCAAACACGGACATCGACTTAGCACTTGATAAACTACAAGACATTTAAACATTAAAAAATTAAAAAGAAAATCTCGGAAGAAAATCGCCTTTCCATCACATCGGGAGAAACACCTGAATACCTACAGAAATTTAAGCAATTACAAATTACTGAACAACTAAAACTAATATAAACGGATAACAGGGTAATGGCCTTCGTGGTCCCCTAACCACTTTGCAGCTACAGCAAAATCTGTAATAAAACTACATCTACTAAAGGTTGGCACGATCGTCATACATAGAAACATAATCTTGCGTAAGAATAGTATATGTAATCTATATACAAATAAATTATAGTGTGTAGAAAATAATAAATTACAATTTCATCTACAATATGTTAACAAAATAAATAGTATTGACTTAGGTTCAAAGATATGCAGAAGGTGGAAGCCTAGTTAAATTTTTGAATGGAAGTGTGAAAAGTTACCCAGGTAATTCAATTAACCAAGAATTAAGCTCACCTCTGTAGCGTAGGTGGTAGCGTATCTGCCTCAGGTTCTAAAGGTACCAGGTTTGTATCTCGTCAAGATAAGCTATCTAGATAAGATTTATTCCGGGGTTTTCCCTTACCCTGAAAGATGAATGTCAGGTAACTCTAAGCTCTATGGACCCTGTACACATGTGAACATCATTTCATTCATTGTCTGATATGAATTAACTTTGGAGGTTTACCCTTATCCTGAAAGATGAATGTCTGGTAGCTCTAAGCTCTATGGACCCTGTACACATTTGAAAATCATTTCATTCATTGTCTGATATGAATTAACTTTGGTGGTTTCCCTTATCCTGAAAGATGAATGTCAGGTAACTCTAAGCTCTATGGACTCTGTACACATTTGAACATCATTTCATTCATTGTCTGATATGAATTAACTTTGGAGGTTTACCCTTATCCTGAAAGATGAATGTCTGGTAACCCTAAGATCTATGGAACCTGTGCTCATTTGAACATCACTTCATTCATCGTCTTATATGAATTAACGTTAGACGTGTTCCCTTATCCTGAAAGATGAATGTAAGGTAACACTAAGATCTATGGAACCTGTGCTCATTTGAACATCACTTCATTCATCGTCTTATATGAATTAACGTTAGAGGTGTTCCCTTATCCTGAAAGATGAATGTCAGGTAACACAAAGATCTATGGAACCTGTGCTCATTTGAACATCATTTCATTCATCTTCCGATATCACTTAACGTTGGAGGTTTTCCCTTATCCTGAAAGATGAATGTCTGGTAGCTGTAACCTCTATGAACCTTGGACTCATTTGAACATCATTTCATTCATCGTCTGATATGAATTGACATTGGAGATTTTCCCTTATCCTGAAAGATGAATGTCTGGTAACTCTAAGCTCTATGTACCCTGGACTAATTTGAACATAATTTCATTCATCGTTCGATATGACTTAAAGTTCGAGGTTTTCTCTTATCCTGAATGTTCTATGTACTGTGTAGTCATTTGAACACCATTGCATTCATCGTCCGATATAAATTTAAGTTGGAGGTTTACTCTTATTCTGAAAGTTGAGTGTCTGGTAATCCTACGCTCTATGTACCGTGTACTCATTTCAACATCATTTCATTCATCGTCCGATATAACTTAATGTTGGAGGTTTTCCCTTATCCTTAAAGATGAATGTCTGGTAACCCTAAGCTCTATGTACCGTGTACTCATTTGAACATCATTTCATTCATCGTCCGATATGACTTAATGTTGGAGGTTTTCCCTTATCCTGAAAGTTGAATGTCTGGTAACCCTAAGCTCTATGTACCCTGTACTCATTTGAACATCATTTTATTCATCGACCGATATTATTTAACGCTGGAGGACGTTAATTAGAGAGTGAGTGAGAGAGAGAGAGAGAGAGAGAGAGAGAGAGAGAGAGAGAGAGAGAGAGAGAGAGAGAGAGAGAGAGAGAGAGAGAGAACTGAAGTCGTATCCCCTTGTATGGTCCACCACAGTGGTGCATGGATAGTATGTCTCCTTCACAATCAGTTGTTTGAAAGTTTAAAGAGGACATGGTTATTATATTATGCATTCTCTTCCAATAATGAAATGAGTTGTTAAGAAATGTATGTTGCCACACTTTACCCTATGGGTATCTGCAAATTCCCTTCGACGGATCTCACTAATTAGTCGTGTATAACATTTAATATACAACATGTGTTTGCAAAACCTAGCCTGTTGACCCTTTTCGCCAAATGGTCGGCCGTAATGTTACGATTAATACGACATAGGCCATTTCTTAAGCTGTTGTATGTGCCATTAGCTACCGCCAGAGGCGCTGTTTTAAGCATGTAATTGCGGGCACTAAAACACAATGTTTATAATTCTCATGCGGATAATATGTTCCACAAAATGGGGCATGGGTCAAGGCTGTGAATATTTTCACAAAGGGAAAGCATGCGGTTTAGACAATGCAATGATTTCACAGAGCACTTTACCTTCAGTTAAAAAGTCTTATGTTGCAGTCCCATGAGTTTGTTTATCCGCTAGCGCTTATTAATTTCTCTACGAGTGTTCAAAGGAAATCATTTTGAGTTAACCGTTATCAAAAAGGGCAAATGTGTAACAAAATAGTTTCTAAAGAAATATTTATTCTGATAAATATAAGTAGGTATACCAAATAAGTTTATAGGAGTTTGTAGAAACCCGACGTGAATTAGCAGTCTTCTTTTTCTATCTCTTCAACAAAGTATTTGACAACAGCTTAATTTTCAAATTCATTTTATGTTAATCGATATAAAACATTTGCAGAAACGTTTTGACATAGATTTTGTTATGGTATGAGGGAATACATAACGAAGCTTTTAAAAAATAATCCATTATATCGTCACACTATTTGCAACATATGACAAACATAAAATTGTAATTTAATCTTTCAAAAACTGTTTTAAAAGGAATGGTAATTTCAGATCAATAGCAACGAATATATTGGAAATAATTAATGCCAGAAACAACATATGATTATGTTATTGAGCTCTGCATTGTTTATTTAATACGTTTCTGTGTAACCCTTATAGTTTACTATTTAAATACATTAAATTTGCTAAGAACGAAAATGACTTCAGCATAAATTTCACTTAAATATCTTAAACTTATGATATTTCAATTAAAATGTATTCAGTTTTTGAGTAAATAAAACATATTGAAAGGTATTTATGTAAGAGTTTGGCGTAAGTTTGTTGCCCGATTTCTCCAACAGATGTTAAGACTTAACACGAGCTTAGCAATAGTTAAAACAAGAATTGCATTTCTCCAACAAGTATGAGCTTAACATTCGTTTTGAACCTCTTGTTAAACTAACAAGCCAAATTTCTGTTGCTAAGTCCTTAACTATTGTAAATAGTCAATATGGTGGTCGTGAATACAGCTTTTGATGTCGATTTGCTACATTTAAGACCGTCTAAATGGCATTAGTAATAGAGTACGGCCTATGAGGAGAAATGGTTTCCAGGAGCTATCAGAAGAAAATTTTCTACTGAGGTATAGACTGTCGAAACAAGTTGCTATGAATGTTACTGCGAAATTACAAGATAGGTTAGATAGAACATGCATCGAAAGGAATATGGCGATCTCGCCTTTGCTTCAAGCATTAATAACTTTGCTATTTTATAATTCGTTAAATTATGTGGATAATACACTGTCCACCTGCCGTCTTGAAACGTTCAAGTCACTTGTCCTACTTCGCTCCTCGTTTTAAATTTACGTAATACTGAGTTAGAACATGCATCGAAAGGAATATGCCAATCTCGCCTTTGCTTCAAATCAACTTTGCGATTTTATAATTCACTGAATTATGTGGATAATTCAGTGTCCACCTCCCATCTTGACATATTCAAGTCATTAGTCCTTCTTCGCTCCTCGTTTTAAATTTAAATAATACTGAGAACATGCATCGATATGCCGATCTCGCCTTTGCTTCAAGTATTAATAACTTTGCTATTTTATAATTCACTGAATTATGTGGATAATTCAGTGTCCACCTCCCGTCTTGAAACGTTCAAGTCACTAGTCCTTCTTCGCTCCTCGTTTTAAATTTAAATAATACTGAGAACATGCATCGATATGTTGATCTCGCCTTTGCTTCAAGTATTAATAACTTTGTGATTTTATAATTCACTGAATATTGTGGATAATTCTGTGTCCACCTCCCGTCTTGAAACGTTCCAGTCACTTGTCCCTTTAAATTTACCTAAAACTTACGAAGTTGTTTCTGCTTGTAGTAGTGACACATACATTTGAATTAAATTCGTTTCCAATATTTTTCCACGTGACGTCTTTCTCTTTTACATTCATCGCATCCGTCCTCTCATTTTCCACGATATCCTCATACTTCGTCACCAGTTCAATTAACAATTATTTCTCCATCGATGAGAAATTTGTTTCACAGCTTTTGTTTATGATTTTGTTCACCCACCATTTTTTTCAGCTGAGTGCATACGAAAATGAAAACAAAAGCTCACCGCAGTACGTTCAGAAATACGACTCACCCATAGCCTTCTATATCTGTGATATTTACAAGTCCCTTGGTGTTAACACGGTTTGTTAGCATTTTCAGAAAACAGGTTGGTGAAATGCAAGAAATTTAACACTAGGGCTAGCGCTGTGAAAATTATTACGTTACATTTGTTAATGTCGATTTTAACATCTGTTGGTGAAATCGAGTATAATTTGTTATTTGGCATTAATGATCCAGCGTACTACGTTAACTATTACTAATAATACTGTGCATAAATAAGCATTATTCAGAAAGAATCGTTAGTTTTTTAGCTGAGACAAAACCCATGTCCAAGGTGTTTTATAGCATGTTGTGGGTTTAAAGTTTGAACATTACGCAGTGAGAAGTTGGTAGCCTTGCGTGGCTTGGTTTCGGCTTCCAGCGTATATCGGTAAATATGAGGTAACCCTTAACAACTCGAGAAACCAAGATCATGTAGTAACTGTAAAAGTAGTTGAAGTATTATTATCTGTATTTCTAACATTCTGTTTACCTCTTAGTTTCTCTCTGGAGAAAGCAATTATTAATGAAAGCAAGTGGTTCTAATTTTTATGGACGGTAAAATTTGGCAAAATGTCCCCTCTAAAATAGACTTAGCATTAACTCGCCCACGAAAATAAAAATAAATAAAATAAAATACTAATAAGTCAACGCTATACATTTTTATCTTACATATTCATATCGTTTTATTATGAATAGATAATTAAATTTCATAAAGCTTTCCCTATGTTCCTTCAACTCAGTTTTCATCCAATTATGCGTACACTTCCATTCACGTTAACAAAGACCAAACAATTATGTATATTTTTATTGCAAAAGTGATATTTATTTAAAACAATGATAGGCTGTATAAATAAACTGGATATATATGAAAACAAAATATTTTAAAATTAGCATGAAAAATCTATGACGCAAATTTGGCTGTTGGCATGAGATAAATGACAACAATAGTTTGGGTCGTTTGGTTTAATTTTGCGCGCAAAAATTTGCTCTTTTAGTAGCGTACTCCTGTACATACAACTGACTTCATAAACTCACTCGTGGTAACTCTCTCAGCAACTCGTTTACTAACTGACTCACTCGCGAGAACATCCACTGGAATTTTCTACAGAGTTCTAGAATGTTCGAGGGGTGAAGAGGAGAGTCAATGTTTGCCTTAGAAAAAACAAAGAGTATAATTTCAGCCAAACTTATACTCACACAAAACCGGTGAGAATTTGAAGAAGGGACGATTTTCCAGCTCCTGAAGGACCCATGATGGCGGTTAATTCTCCGGACTTGAATGTGCCAGATATGCTCTTCAGAACCTGCTTTTTCCCTGTAAACAAAACAAACACATATTGTTAGAAACTGCTGCTTGAAGGAGCGCTTTACTGAACATTTCACTTTGGCCAAAAGGAAGTCTCAAACACACACATTTTCAAAAACAAAATAAGAAAAACTATATACAACTTCATACTGGGCAGAGTACTCAGTTTTAATGGAATGGATTTAAATAGGTATATGCCTTTTTAATTACTTGCACCAGAGGTTTTATATTACATAGACTTTTAAGAATATTAAATTGCTTCACCTCAGAGCAAGTTTGTGTATTATATGTTCTTACAGTTTGACAGATATGTCCTGTCTACTGCGTTGACTATCAAATCCTTTGCTCCTTTAATTTGATAGCGATTTAGTGTTTCTGTATGCTGTATTATTTTTATAATTAGTATATATATACTATTATAGCTTTCAACATATTGCAAAATGTAAATAAAACATTTTGGGATAAACTGGAAAGGTAGAATTAGACAAACAATCCTACGCAGAGTTGGGGTTTGGTGGAAGACTCATGATTGAAATTCTATGACATTACATTTTCAGTTTAATTGTGCCTTTCCAATTATCGTGTTAGGGGATTTCGTGGGACGCACGCTGCTCCTAGGTTCGACTGCATTGACTTTCCTCTCTAATCTTGGGGTTTTCGTGGGTTTCCGTAATTGATAGGCAAAATATTGGGGTTGTTTTTCATCTAACACTATTTTCTTTCTATCATTTACATTTCATACGCATCCATCAGCTGCACTTTTAGGTTATTTGTATATGGCAATGCCGATGTTTGCTGCAAGCAAAAAAAGTATCATCCGAGAACACTAGGAGTCCGATTGATTGGACGGGTCGTCATCATGCTCTCTTGAAAAATTCAGTAATGTGATGATTTCGATCTTCGGGCGTCTCTGTGACGTGCGCGCCTGTGACCTGTAACCTCCTTAGGTTCATCATTCCATCACTAATTCAGCAATTTCCTGTAGATGTCAGTAGCGAGTTTCACACCTTATGTATCTATCTTCAGTCTGCAATCGGTATGCAAGGAAGAACAATTAACATTAAAATCAGATTATTTTTTTGAATGTCTACTATAACACGTTTTCTAAGCTACCTTTTAACTGGTTTAAATTTTAATGGAAAATGATCCTTATCGTTTTAAGAACATGTACTTTAAAGTCATACTTAATATTTGTCGAAGCTCTAATTTTTTTCTGTGGTGTTAAATGTAATAAAATTTAAAAAGTATATTCAATATAGAGATATACCACAAAAGTTCTAATAAAGTACATTGAAACAGCTCTAAATGAGGCATGAGAGTTTTATAAGAAGTTTTGCATCATATTTTGTATAGACCAAGGAACAATAATTTAAACCAAAAGAAAAAAAAGTGATTGTTCACTGTTTATAACTTATTTTTCCATTTTTTTATTTCTCATTAACTTATTTTCACTCCATGTTATCTAAAATAGGAGATGTACTAGATTAGCCAAAATACAATTTCTCTATTTCGCGAGAAATATATCTTCAATCTACAAGTCTCTGTGTACAGCTTAATTAATAAAATCGTATTTTAAAATTGCAAGGATTTGGCCAACAACTCATTATATAGTCATTTTGGTATGCCTCATAATTCGGCCTTCCACTGCGTGCGTCATTTTTCCAAGAGTTCATGAACAGGTTTGAACTTTATGGTCCATTTGGAAATGTTTGAAAATGATATGCAGTGTTCCGGCCGACCAAGGTGCTGGCAAATTGTGTATAGCCAGAGTGTTTTTGGTCCATGTCCATCCTTAGTTGAGTTTAAACGCAGATAGCTATTTGATTCACGACTTAACAGGTTAGATACTCTTTTTAAATTGGGAGAGATTATGAGGTAGCATTATAATCCTCTGCATTGCAGTGTCCCTTAGAATGTGACTCATTGGTGTGTATTTGTGTTCCGTTACACTCTTATTTACGAAGCACTTAATAGCCTAAAATATTCGAAATTTCACAAGTTTCCCATACACTATTATGACTCTTCAACAATGTATGTTATTGTATGAATATTTTCATCAAATATGTATGTTATTTAGAACAAAACACTGCTGCAATCTGGGATCACTCTGAGAACTTCTCAAATACCCCCCCTCTATATAGTTTTTCAAAACAAATTTTAAAATTTTTATTTAGATTACAAATATACAAATTCTAGTATTTGTAAGCAATCTTTAAAGTCTTGTACATTCTCACTGAATTTTATATAACTGGACACTAATATAAGTTAGATGAAAACATACCACAAGAATGGAAGGTCCCACTAAATATTCTGACAAATAATTAGTTTTAGCATTAGCGGTTTCCAGTGTATTCTTTGTCGTGTATCTTAAATATTTTGCATTCCTGTGCTCATTGGAGTAAAATGTATTCGAATTGTGATATAAATCTCAGTAAAGTTTCATCATATTGTATTAAATCAAGTCTGTGTTATCTAATTTGGAACAATTACAAATAAATAACTGTGATTAATACATTAATAGCCCTTCAAATGGTAATTTGTAGAGAAATTAATGAGAGTTTTGCATTAGATATGCTATTAGGTACTTGTTATTTAATTGTTCCACAATTTGCTGAGTAGAGCTTTCTCGACAGCGATTTTCAAAATCCTAATACTTATTTCATAAATGAGTGTTGCAGGTGTGCCACTTTTCCTTTCCTTGACATGCATTTTCTAGTGGGTTTTCTTAATCCTCGCAGAAGAAAGTTTGTAAAAGCCTTATTAATAGGTATACCTAATAATTATTAATGCAGTAATAATGTCAGCTAATAACACTCATTACTCGTTAGTAACCTTGAAAGCATAACTTCACTGTAAGTGAATGGCTTTCCTGTAGATGTTTCTTACGTGCAAGTTATATTTCGCTTAAAAAGCGAATTTGTGCAATATTTTAAGACGTTTCTTTACTGCTTAGAAATGCGATTAGTGGATAAGAGAAAACGGCCTCTAGAATATTTTAGAGGTTAGCAACCTGGTTAGGGGTACATAGAAACTATTACTACGATGTTACAACATAAAATCCGACATTTTGTGAGTCTTGGTGTCATTTTCTTCTTTGTACAGACGCAAGAAAATGCAGATAGTTGCGCCAGGACGGTTTAATTTCCTTATACCTGACCAGCAAGTTCGGCGCAAAGGTATATAAGCCTCAATGAAAAATGAAAACAATTTTGCCACATGAAACGTAGGTGGTTTTATATAACTCTCCAGTATTAACTTAGGCATTAATCGATCCTTAATGATGTTATTTCCTCTCTCTCTCTCCCTCTCTCTCGTACACACATACTTCAACAATTTTAATCTTCCTTTCATGCATTTACAATACTCAAAGTAGTATCTGAAACGAAATACTTCTATCTTTCATAGATTAGCGATAGTTAATATAATATTAAACTGCGTGGTATTTAAAATTAAGTGTTATTATTAATGCTGGGTAGACTGCTTAAAGGCAGGATTATACGTAATTACGTTCATCGTCACCTGTCCCGTGTGGTCGGTGGAGGGAAACGTGAGTGTTCATCAGCAGGTAAACCTGACCTTCGCTTTCACTAGGCTAAACTAATCGAGCATATACTTTTGAGCCTCTTGCCTCTCTAACCTCCTCGTCCATCCGAAAACTTTTGCACTGTTGTGTACCTGCAACTTGTATGCTGTGGTGGTCATACTTTACGACGACAGTTGCTAATACAATAAAAACTCATTGGACGATAAACAAACCAAAGAACTAAACAGTGAGATGGGTCAAAGTTTTCACCCTCCAGTGAAAAGCACCTTCATTTAAACGCACCGCATAGAATAATTGCAAAACGCCTAAAGATTGAAAAAATGACGTGGTAAAAAGTGCATAACTATACGAGATCTACATGTTTGTTTTCTCTTATTCTTTGTTCTACAGGTGCCTCCAAGATAAATCAGAATAAAAGAGGATTCGTAGGGTATTTACAAAGAAATCAAGATGTAGGTACATTTAATTCTCCATGTCAATATCACATTTTAATTAGACTCCTGCAGTCTTCTGCGTAATTACAACAAAAGTTTTATTGATAAAGATCTGTCAACATGTATCATATTTAGGAATAATTTTAAAATATCCACACGAGTAACATATACATGATTTTCACTACCTTCTACCATCAGTTTTCTGTCTCTTCCACAAACTATTTTTAAAATAATATTTTTGTTATTTACGTCACGTTAATTGAAATAAATTTTAGCAGAAATAATTTCTTAAACAATAGTTCTAAAATGAACTAAAATAATTTTAATGAGCGGCCGTTTGTTGACTTTAAAGTTCTAATTACTTGCACATCTATAAGAAACAAGGGGATATCTCAGCAAGAATGAGCCTCAAAAATATTTATATACAAAATTCCGATAACAGCAAATATTTTGAGGATGTTTAATGCCAGTAAAAAGTTACAAATTGCCCTTTTAAGGAGAGCTACATTTCTGTATAGTATATTTTTATTTATTTCTCGTGGTTTGACAGTTAAATAAAATTATACGAAATTCACTCAAAAAAATGAGGTGTTCACATAACATTCACTGAAAATTCAAGAAATGTATTTCGTAGTCAGGCAAATATCATCAAAACGTTAGTGAAATTTTTGAGAAAATTAGGAGGAATAGCTTTACTCATAAGAGGATAATTTGGAATGTGGAAGGATTTTTCCAGAAAATGTTCAGGTCGCGACTTTGGAAGATTATGGAATCAAAATGTCATTCCATTTACAATTTCTGCTCAAGTTTTATTCATCATTACTTATAAAACCAACGACTTTCGAAGATGTGATTACATATATTAGCAAGAAAACCACAAAGACAGACAGGCAGACAGTTATTAATGACCTTAAAGTCCTTCGGGAACATGTCTGCTCTCAGTCAACATTAACTATTTAAGGAACAAATCTTCTGCGATGGTTCCGGTTAGCAACTTATGTTGAAGGTTAACACAGTCTTCAAAGAAAACATTAACCACGTGTCCTGAAGACACCAACACTTATGGACTGTAGATGTGAAGAAAATCATTACATAATGAACTGATTCTAGCATTACATGTTTCAGAAAGAAAAATAACTGAAACGTTTTCCACTTTATCTAGCACCTACTTGTGACAAAAATATTTATAAGTCTACACTACTTTATTCGGAATGGATTTATATAACTAATAAACCATAAGAGGTATTTGTCACATAAAAATGCAGCTAACTATATAAATAGGCCATGGAAATTTCAATAGTTATTTATGATACAAGAGTTAAAAGTAAGAGATTAATTTTTGAGTAGGTGTGATTCCGAAATGAGACCGCAGGCCGAGACCTACGAACAAAATAAAATCCTTTTAACCCGTGCATCATACATTATTTTTAGACAGACCTGAATTTTTATAGATTTATTATAGATTACATATAAATATATGGCATTATTTTATCTTTATGGTCATGATATTCATCGGGTTGCGATGCTCATTTGTCTTGCGTAGCATCAGTGTTGACAACATGACTTTCAGAAAACCACAACATAAAGGAGTCGTGGAAATAATAAAACGATGAGAATTACATAACAAAAATGTAATTAATTAATAGATTACAACTTTTTCCAAACTTACTCAACTTTTGAGAAAAATTAATCACGGACTTCTTGAATTAAGTGATTGTCACATTCCGCAACAAACCAAAGTTGGCATTGCTGGCGTGTTAAAAGCTTTTGAGAAGTAAACGATAGAATGTCTACTTTTAACACAGTCTTGATACTAATAGGCCTTTTAATGAACTATCTGAAAACCGTTTCTGCACGTACAAGTGCAGCTAGAAGAGCTAAACGTTCAAGAGGTCCCGAGTTCGAATCTCGGTCAGGGTGAGTTACCTGGATAAGGTTTTTCCCTTATCCTTCAAGACGAATGTCGGGTAACTCTAAGTTCCATGGACCCTGGACTCATTTGAGCATCATTTCATCCAATTCATTCACCGTCCGATGTGCCTTAATGTTGGAGGACGTAAATTACAAAAAAAAAGGAGCTAAAGTCTTCTGCCACTAGAGAGAGTTCCATCTCCGGACCTGACAATATCAATGAGTTAATCATTTACTGTATGTGGTTGATTACTCATAATATTTAGAGGTTATAAATTTATTGCATTCCAAAATAGTTCAATTTATATTATTCAACAATACAACTTATTTTAGATACCTGACGAACTCCGATTTATGTTAGAACAACATATATGACTACTGACCAATATATAAACTGCAATTGTCATTGGATATATTAATTTATCTCCTGCATTGGATTTCTTTTAAGAAACACGATTTCTATTACTCCGCGCAAAATCTGCACAGGATACGCACTTGATACTTAAAAATGTTTAGTTTCAATAAACTAATTGGTTTATATTTGAAAATAATGAAAACATAGCAGCATATTGAAATTAAATCATTAAATTTATACATAAGCCCACTTTAAAAGCACTTACATAAAGAAACGATGAGATCTAATTTATTTTCTTAGGCTGGATTTTCATTGGTAAGGGACCATATATGTAAATTACCATTTCAAGAGCATTTTAACGAGGGAAACTTATAATGTAGCTTTCGTCAGTATGAATCACCAGGCATTTGACAACTTTGAATTGATTTCACTGACACTTCCTGATTATTTTTTAATTTACTGCCCTTTCCTAAATGTTCGGATCGTCGAAAATCCTGTTGTTGTAAACGAGGTACCGCAAGGCTCAATAATCAGCAGTGGTGAGGGGTGAATTTCAAAGCGAGGGCAGCTCCAACTACTAATTTTCATTAAAATAAAAGAGAATCATGAATAATACATATGCGCAGCCATCTAAAATGAGCATCAAAACAATTTTTGCAATCTATGATAACCAGATAAGCATGAAGCTGTGTCATACATATGTTCATTGAAGTGGCGCATGACAGTGTGAATTGTTAATCTAACGTGGAGAATGTATGCATTTTACATACTTTTGCTAACACCTTAAAACTTCACAATAATTTCCAATTTGTCACCACCAAATGCAAATCTACGTAAAATACTATTAATAATGCTACTGAGATATACTTAGAGTTGTATTTAAAAGCGCCACATAAAACAAAACTAAAATAAAATAAACATTTCGGTCAGGGTGAGTTACCTGGATAAGGTTTTTCCAGGGCTTTTCCTTATCCTTAAAGACGAATGTAGGGTAGCTCTAAACTCCATGGACCCTGGACACATTTGAGCATCATTTCACCCATTTTATTCACTCCGATATGACTTAATGTTGGAGGACGTAAAATTTAAAAAAAAAACAGGCTGCAGAGACTTCACGTGACAAAATCTATCGGTGCTTCCTAACTATCGAAGATTCGAGATTGTTTGCACAAACCAACGAATCATGGTATTCAAGTTTAGGAATGCGAAAATACAGAAATATTCAGAATTGAATAAGTTCGCGGAACTAGTCGCTCGAGAATTATGCAGCAGCTGTCCAATTGTCCGCAGCACCACTGATGTTTACAAATAAATTTTGAAAATGTATCCAAAAGAAAAACAATTTTGGGATGCATTTTGTGTTATTCTTCTTTATCATCTGAAATTCTTGGGGAGCTCATTGCACGTTTTGCCACTGGTAATCAGGGTTATCTTATTCCATATAGTTCATATTGTAAATCATTAAATAGTTTGCAGAAGACTTAATCATTTTTCTAAGGGAGGAAATAAAAACTGTACAAGCATTATAATAGGAGACACACAAAATACTTAACCATACAAAAAATCAAGGTTTAACAGAAAAAAACGCAGTGCATTTGTTTTAATAAAAGCAGAAGTAGTATAAAGAGGAGGTTGCAACAATGGAAACGAAAGTCAAGTAGGTCCTTGAAGTAATCTTTGATCAAAAATTCGCATGTATCCCTCATTTAACAGCCTTGAAAATGATTAAAATGGAAGTCTAAACCTCATGCTACCTGAAGAACCAGAATGAACAATGTTTTTGTGGTCTTTCTACAAAACCATTTGTACTTAGAAAGTTTGCGTGTCTGCCTCACGTTCAAGAGGTCCCGAGTTCGAATCTCGGTCAGGGTGAGTTACCTGGATAAGGTCTTTTCCGGGGTTTTCCTTTATCCTGAAAGACGAATGTCAGGTAACTCTAAGCTCTATGGACCCCGGGCTCATTTGAGCTCCACTTCACCCATTCCATTCATCGTCCGATATGACAACGCTGGAGGACGTAAATTACAAAAGGAAAAAGAAAAAAAACTTAGAAAGTTCTTCGTGTATTTCTTTAATTAATACATGGCACTCGAAAAACCTAAGAGCATCCAATTGCAAGTCGCAAGTCTACATATAGAAACAAATGATATGTAACCTGCAATGGGAAGAAAATTAACTTTAAAATATGCAAAGAAGGTAATGGCTACACCTCACCCAGAGATACATGCATATGTAACTCCAAATGAACCACACCTAACTCTTTTACATATCTATTCAAACCTCTTGTCAAAGAGTTGTTATTATTACACACCTCAAGTAAATGAATCCAGTCTTTAAGTTAGGATAACCAAAATGAGCCGAACTTTGTTATAATTCCAGCAATCAAATTAGACGAAAAAGCCCTCAGAAATACTGACGAATGTTCCATAAATTATTTCAAATTTATCACATTTTAACACAAATGCACGTTTTCCATAATGATCTTCATCGATAGATAATAATTTAAAAATGAATCACATTGTTACATACAGTATACAGTATTTTCTTGTGTACAGAATTCATACTAGAACCATTTCAAGTCAAATGAAAACAAGTACATCATCTTTTTCTAACTCAATTAGTGGACTGCTACCTATGGACTGGACTGCCTCCCATTGAAGCATGCCCATCAACATTAAAGAAAATAATAAAAGAAATGAAGTAGTTGTAGCGTAGATACCATCGCATTATAGCATTAAAGAGGACGAAGAAGCAAAAAGAAGGTACAAACACACCCCAAATAATGCAAAACAATCGTTGCCACGAACATGAATTAAAACTACAAGAACATTGGCGTCATAAGTGGCTGTCAGAGAGCCCAAATCAAAACAGGGAAAATGTTAAATCTTAAATGCATAGGTGGAATGGGTATCCGAAAAGTTTACGCAATATGTATAAAAGTAACGACTGCTAACATTATTCGTAGACCATAAAGATAACGTAATAAGCAGACACAGCAGTTACATAATTACAGCATCCTAAAATGCTTATCCTTAATAGCTGCTTCACAAGATGAAGTTAATGTGACTGCAAATGAAACAAAATAACAGTATCACTAGTCATGCATATAATACACAAGAAACCGTGGTAAAAGTTGTTAGTACTTCCTACAAAAATAAAAGCAATAAGCTGTAGTAGTATTGCATTAAAAAGAGCCCGGGATATTTCTTTCACTAACCTGTTTCGTTTATTCTCAATGAAAGCCTTGTTTTTATATTAAATCTTTGCATTTCGTTATGCAGATAAAATAAGGATGGTCAAATGTTTAAGAAAGGGACGCTATAGTAGCCACAGAGAGGTGTCGTTGAAGAGTCATCCTTGTCAGAGGAGAAGGAGCCTTCGACCTTTTGCCATTCCGAGACTCTGTCCCTTACTGGCGTTATGGCAGATTTGTAATAATATACGGTGGGTATATGGAGTTTTTTATGAAGTGTCACAAGTTTTAGGATGAAAGAGAGGACATGCTTTTAATTATAGGAGACTATTGTGTTATGATGGGCCTAAGATAAGTCTGGGACGTTTGTAGGTTTCCCGGGGTCAATGTCATATTCTCCGAGACATCGAATAAGCTGTTTCACGCTATATGTCGGTCTTAAAATTCCTTACACTTTCTAACTTTCGTTAGAAACAGCTGAATGTCGACAAGACCTTAAATGAGTAACACATTTCCGAAAATAATCATGTCTTAAATATATTTAAAATAAAATCTGTTTTAAAGAGTTCTAGAATTTCATCAAGCGAGATGGCATAGGTGGTTTCTGCAACCCACATTCGGGAAGTCTAGGTTAAATTCCCGTGGCCGACTTACCTGACCCATGGGCTTTTCACAATTTTCCAGGGTCGCCAGGTGAATGCTGGGTAGGTAAATTACATCCCCCGAAATTCATGTTCCTCCATTTCATCTCCATTATCATTTCACATCATCTATCATCTGATTGTCTCTTTCAGGGTAGAAAGTGTCGGCGGGAGTCACGGCGCTGCATGGCAGGATGATATGCTACTGGTAAACACTTCCTCCTTCAGTAGGACGGTCTCCGGATTGGTCTGGTGGGCCGTTTCAGAAACACGGTGGGTGGAATGCCGGCTATACTGGCCTGCCGGGGAGTTTCCAACCAGTCAATTGTAGATATCCTCCCCTCTGCGCTGTCGTGACTCCTTGGGACAACCACCATATGTCTCATCTGGCCTCATCCTACCTCCCGGCGATGCCCCACTTGGGGATTAGATACAATACACGAAGACTGGAACTTTGTGCGGAATCCGCTCGGTAGCGTTATCCATTCAATCTAGATTTGTTTGTTTAGTACGTATTCGTTTTCCGCTTAATTTTTATAGGTTTATACAAACTTCCATTAGAAGAAGTGGAAGAAAATTAAAAAATATATATTTAATTTGTCACAAATCCTTAAATATATGCTATTTTATTCAAAATCTTAGCCATTTTAAACAAATAAACGATTTCTAAAAATTTTCCACAGTGCACGGTAGCTTAAGATGGCGGACACTCTTCAAAATTTTGTGTCGTTTCTTTAGAAAGTTTGACATTTATCTACCTTATGTTTTGACTTATTTTGCTCACAGACTATTTTCTCCTTAAAAATGCTTTGGGTACCTGTAGGGTATTCGGGGAGCTTCAAAGCCCTTATTTTTGGTGAAATGTTGATCTTGAATTTTTGGATGGAAAGCAATTACCTTCTCTGACTCGTAGTATGTGGTATAGAACGTTGAAAGTTCCAAAACACCAGTATTCTTCAAATATATGACACCAACATTTTCAGGAAGAACATCGCCCATTTATGTGAAATATCCCCGTAACTTAATTATTATTAAAACCGCAACAATCATTTTATTTAAACACTATAGGGTTAAGATATTTATATTCTTAATTTTCTGTCGTTAGTCTATGAAGTCCTCCTAATTATGAATAAATTAATATACGAAAATGTTTTCAAATACAAAATATTCTGGTGAGAAGCTATAAATAAGCCAAATGAATAAAATACAGTTAAACCAGGTGCGATAAAATAGGAGAAACTACATAGAGGTATAAAATCACGTTTCATTGCCAATGTAAAGAGAAAACAGCAGGCTTAGAAGATGGGAAACTTCGTTGAAATCGACTTAATAAAGTGGTGTCTCTGATAGTCTGTTCTGTTTACATGACCACGAAAAAAAAACAGAATCGCATAGTTACTTAGCAATTGTAAAACTTCTAAACAACTCAGTTGACAGTACAAACATGTAATAAAATGTATAATTAAACAAATTGTTTATTTAAAAACTATGTATTTTAACCAGTTCTACATTTTTGGGTGGTAAGACTTACATGTCTCTCTTGCAGTTTATAGAACATAAGAAATTCGTTCAGAATGAAGAGAAATTCACAGACTACTCCTAAAGAATTCAAGATAGAGAATGGAGCGTTATTATAGAGCCATTTTCAACTGTTGTAATCACTTCCTTTAATTGTAAAACAGTGTGATCTATATAAACCTGAACCGTGTCAATAGGCCATAACTTTTGAATCAATAGTAGGACACACGCGCAGCTTTCGGAGAATATAATTCACAATTGGGAGATTACATTACACTATTTACATCTCAGACAAAATGTTAGAAGTGTCCTCCACCAGTATCTATACATGTTTTCACTCGTCTTACCATATTCTCTGAAGTTTTATGGAGAGTAACCTCGACAATGTTACTTATTTCGGTTCGAATGAAATCCTTGAGAACATCAATTGTCCGTGGCCTGTTCTTGTACACTCTATTTTTTAGATACCCCCACAAGAAAAAGTCCGGTTAAGTTAGGTCAGGGGATCTGGGGAGGCACAGACCTTTTGAGATCATTCGATTATCAAAGGAACTGATTACAAGTTCCATGGTGTCATAACATGTATGGGACGTTGCTCCATCTTGTTGGAAATAACCTTCTCTCAATTCAATATCATCTCTGTAAAACTTCAGAGAATATGGTGAGACGAGTGCAAAGATGTATAGATGCTGGTGGAGGACGCTTCCAACATTTTCTCAGAGATGCAAATAGTGTAATGTTATCTCCCAATTGTGTATTATATTCTCCCAAAGTTGCACGTGTGTCCTATTATTGGTCCCGTAGGGGAGGGGATCCGTCCCCTGCAGCTGCCGAAGTGCGGGCGCTGTGGACCCTTAGCACTCGTGGTACCTCTGACGTTACTAGAGGAACCTCGGGCCGAACTGCCGAGTCCCTCCCTTAGGGGAGTTGTTCGGATTGGGTTGGACTCGAGGGGGCAGTGTGTTCCCTACACCCACAGGGAATTGGGTACCTCCGGCCAGGCTACGGCCGCCCGGAGGGGGTAGAGGGTTGCCTCATAAGTCCCGGGTACTAGCCTGCAGAGCTAGTAGAAGATGTGCTAGATCACCAGGCGGCTCCACCGAGGTTTTCGGTAGTGTTCCCTGCGGGGTTGACGTGCGTAAGTGGCGTATCCACTTCCATCCCGTCTTGACGTTGTGCTCAGCGTGGGGGCTTTTTAAGAAATGAGGTATTGCCCTATGGAAAGATCCCCGGAGTATCCATCGCTCCCGGGTAGAAGGAGGCCCGGGTCCTTGGTCCTACGGGTCCAGGACTAATGGGAGTAGAACCTCTGCACTTTACTGTCCTATTATTTGTTCAAAAGTTATGGCCTATTGAAATGGTTCAGGTTTATATGGATCGCACTTTACTTGCCCTAAGTGCACACTGCATTCTATGTGCATGGCTAATATCCGCCGTGTTTCTCCTCTCATAAGTATTCCATGAGAAATAGTGGTGACGTTTGTATTGCAATGTGTAAATATAGCAAAGTTTAAAGTTCAAAATAACTAACCCATCCAAAACAGTTTAATGCCCCCCTTATCACGTTAAAGCTCTGTCATTTTCAACTTTCCTGCAATCCAGGAGTTTATATCAGTTTCTTTTCACATCATTGTCAAGATACTGTACCTGGCAAGTTTTTGTTTCAGCTCTCGAGGGAATTTTGGTACTTGTCAGTTCGCGTCGTAAATTACAGGCTATCAACTCAAGAGAACAAGTTTTTCAACCAGTGTGTGTATGATCATGAGCAAGGTCAGGTAGCTTTTTATTTTGTTGATAACATTGACCTTGATGAAGTAGGCATGGGAGTTTCCTGGCATAACGTATTCATCTACGTCTCTGGAAGTTTGTAAAAGTTCGACGCATAAGAAATAACTAAATGAGAAAGTATTTATTGCTATTTTTTATTTTAGATATTGGGCTAATTATTTCGATCAAAATACATATATATGAAATATCTGCGTGGCAATAAAATTAATATCTTGAATTTTATTGGAGTCGCCTGTGAAATCCACTTCATTCACAGTGACTTTTGTATAATTTATAAACCTCAGAGAGTCTTGCTGCAAATAATCACGTTAAAGCAAACAATTTATGTCAAATACATATATTGTGGCATTGACTATTTCCTAAATACTCTTTATAAGTTTTATTTTTCGAATGCTTTTTAAGTTGTGTATTCGTATTTTCTGGCGCTGCAGACACAAAGTCATCAGCGATGCATTTTTTTAAAAAATTCTGAATATCATTTAAGCTCTCTGTAGTTTTCTTATACCTATAATGAATGTATAACGCGAATAGTTTATTTCAGTTAACAAAATAATTTGTATTGAGTAGACAAAGAATCCTAAGCACATTTTTTGTTTTGTTTTGTCAAGTTTTAACCTTAAAACTTCAATTTATGCTTGGCTATTGCAACCGAAAACAAGTGCCGAACGTTATTCACGGAACAAATGAAGTACAAACTTGGAATATTGGGGAAATAAAATTATAGATGAATATCAGTGCCTCGATTAACTTTCAAGCAGTGCTGTATTGGACCGGTACGGTCCGGTACGCCGTACCACCTAAAATTTGAACACGTTGTAAGCGTACCGTCTAAATTCGTGAAGCGATGGTTAGAATTAAAGAAAATCTTAGCACTAATCCGGAAGGGCAACAGCTTTTATATTAGCCATAAAGCTTCTTGGTAACAATGAAGAGTCAGGCGGTGCGAACCGCAATTCCTAAGTGACTTTTGGTGAGTACCACCTAAGCTTTTTTCCAGTTTGGTGAGTACCACCTAAGCTTTTTTCCAGTTTGGTGAGTACCACCTAAAGCTTTTTTCCAGTTTGGTGAGTACCGCCTAAACATTTTGTTCAACTACAGCGCTGCTTTCAAGACAACCTTAAGCGCTATTTCTCTTCATTGTTTTTATGTCACATGTCGGAAAGTCATTAAAATATTAAAAGTTATTCTATTTTGTCATTTTCCTAGCAGTAATAAATGTTTAACACAACTCCTCGACCATAATTTCAGTGCTATCCTTCACTGTTTAAAAGTAGCAGAGTATCACAACACAAATCATCATTTTCCTGACATCAGTGTAACACACTAAAGTGTAAACGATATCTTTGCAGTAATGTAATAACTAATAACTGTAAATCACTGATAGTAACGAAGTAAAAGCTGCAACAGCTACATAATGAAGTAACAGTTGACAGTAAAGGCTATCTTGTGATTGATTAATCACAGATCATGTGAGAGCCGTCTGGAGTGTAACGACCTATCTCCGTGACGTCCACAGGAAGTAAGGAAAAAATTAATTTAACGGCCTTAAGTAACAGTAAACTTCTTGTCAACTGTTTTTTGTAGAACTCAATAATGAAGAGGAATTATGTTCGTAACACCTACAGAATTTTAAGAGGCACACTAAACTGTATTTAATATAAACATTACGTTATTTAAGGACTAATCCTTTTCATTTCTCTAAAACATGCAGTATTAAAACACATGTGTGTATGTGTGTGAACGGTAAACATAAAAAACAAACGGTCGGTTTCAGTGGCGAAGCGTGACTTTCAAAGCGAGGGAAGCTCCAAATAATAATTTTCATTAAAATAAGACAGAATGATGACTCAAAGAACTAAAGCTACTCTTCAGTGCCCTTTCTATTACATAGTCACACCTAGGCCCTTCTTGCAGTGCAAGACTGTTCACACTACAAGCAGACACATTTCTACTTTCCCTCTCCACTCAACGTTCCAAATTTTCCCTAGAGCTGGCCCACACCGCGTGAACTGTTAGTCTAACATGGAGAAAGTACTGTATGCCCAATACAGGAATGCAAGCTAGAGGAATGTTTAACGTAATCACGTTTCCTCTCTCCACGGTGTTTATGCTCCCCTTCCCAGTATAACAAGGCTGTTAGATTCGTTTAAAATACGCAAGTTTTGTCACATAACTCACCCATGCATAATTCTTATCTCTACAGCTACTGCAGCAAACATTAGATCTGGCAGCATGGGTGACTTATATGCACTCTCACACACTCATTTCCTAGTAAACAGATCCGCTACCAGAGCAGAGAAACAGTTCAAATCCCTCCCCTCTTCATTCGTCTCTTGCCTTCTTGTGATGGATATACAGTATACAATTCACAAGCTAATAACTTAAAACTGCACATGAATTTCTTATTTGTCACCACTAAATACCAATCTACGTAAAAGACTATTTCTAATGCTGTTCAAATATACTTAAAGTTATATTTAAAAGCGTCATATACAGTGGAAAAATAAACTTTTCTTCACAGCTAGAGAGACTTTACGTGACAAAATCTGTCAGTTTTCTAACTACCGAAGAGTCGGCGGCTACTCCCGGAAACCCACTAAGCATGGTATTGAAGGTTACAAATGCGTAAATACAGAAATATTCAGTATCGAATGGACTCGCGGAAATGGTCACTCGAATCTAAACAGCTGTTAGATTGTCTGCAGTACCACGGATGTTGGCGAATAAATTTTGAAAATGTATCCAGAGCAAATAAATATTGTTTGGCATGTATTTTCTTGTTTTTTCTTTTCTGAAATTTTTGGGAGAAGCGGAACTTCCAGCACTTCATTGCACGCATCGCCATTGATCGGTTAGATACATCAAATTTAGTATTTAAATTCAGAATTTTGCAAGGGACAACACAAAGATTTTTTTAGAAGTCGATAAGAAAAGTGATCCATTTAGTATTTCATGACTGTAATAAAAGTAGAAAATTCTTTCATTCAGTTCTCAAAAAACTTTTAACTCGCCGGTAATACCAACTTTGGTTTCTTGCGGAATGTAACAATCGGCTCATTCAAGAAGGCCGTGAATCTTAAGTTCGGAAATAACTATTTAAAATTGTAATAATTGTACAATAAACATTTCGGTTCCTCAAAATAAGTTTGGAAGACATCTGTAATCTATTAATTAATTAAAATTTTTGTTACGTTATTTTCATCGTTTTATAATTTCCACTGCCTCCCTTATGTAGAATGTTGTGATTTTGTAAATGTCACAACACTGATGCTATGCAAGGCAAATGAACATCTCAACCCGATGAATATGACCGTAGGAAAAGTAAAACAATACCCTATATGTATATATAATCTATAGGGGAAGGGATAAATATATGGGATACCTTTTTTTGTTTAATAAATTTCTCATTTTTTCATATTAATTAAACAAAATAACTTTAGCAGATAGCTTGGGATGTATTTTAATAGTTCCTAGGTTTTGGAATACATATTACTTTAGGAACACTTCTAAACTAGGGTAAATACAAAATTTGACAGTTTTGGCTCTTAAGATTTTGGGGTAGAAATAAGGAATAGTCCATCTGTTTGAAATCTTTATAGATTAAACCAAGTAATGGAACATTAAGAATACATTATCAAAGGAGACACTGTAAAATATAAAAGTCACTCTTGGGAAACACAAAAAACCACAAAATAACCCGTTTTAGTTATTAAAGTTCATACTCTAAATGATTTCACTTGCAAAAGCTACACAGACATTGTCCTGACACATTTTCTCTGACACTTGTGATTGCTTGCTGCATAGCAGACGCATCCCATTGCTTTCGGCCTCGAGGAGATCTGTTAGTCTTCCTTTCTGAAGCAATGCCTTAAAATAAAACAGGTTGTTAGAGTAGTTAAATACTATATCTTAAATACTAGTATTCCATATTAGTGACACAACCATCTTGAGATTCAGAAGCTCAAATAAAATCTTAAAATAATTTTACGGGGACGACAATATGCCATTTTACAGGTTAATGTGTTAACTAAATGTCAGCATAGAAAATATATTAACAATTTATGCACTATAACCAGACATTGGATCCCGTAAACCTTAGCAAACAATGTACGCGCACAGGTACCATACAAGGTCAGGCGCGACATCAACAAGCGTCCGTGTCAACAAGTATACCAAAGCACTGTGTGTGTACATTCCGATACAGATACAAAATGTAATCTACGTTACTATATGCCATCCTCCTCATTGCATTCGATGAAGGAATTACAGTGAACAACCATGTTCATTCGTAAATTTTCGAATGTGAATTTTCTACACCTCTCACTGAAACAATATAAAAATATTGGTAGAAAGTTCGTTCAACACCACATGACGTTAATGGTGCATATGTGTAGTACAAATCATTTTCACATGTTTGTCAGAGACTTGGTTTATTTCTTATATTACATAGCACCGAAAATACAGTATTTTTGTGTTGACAATTCATTTTTTGTTCGTTTGGTAAATGGTGCATTCTCTATATTGTTAAGTTTTGCAGACACCTCCTCGTCTGCTTTTAGACAGCTCGAAAGTAAATTCTTCAAGTTGATAATACCCAAAACTTTTGATTTATAAAATGGAGATTGTACAATAATTGTTGTGAAAGCAATGCTATTAACACGATATGTCAAACACCTTGCACTCCCTGGAAGGCAGATCTACCAGCGTGGCTAGCAGTAGTTGTAATGAAACTAAAGTTACGCGTTGTGAACCGGACTATCCCTGCATGTTGTCCTCGGGACTGACGTCAGCAGTTATATACTGCGAGACTCGTCAACTTCCTATCCCTTTAAAGGTGTACGGGCTCCGATGTCTGACAATAACATTAATGAAACTGAACATAACCAACCTGCAACAAGTTTACTTCCTACTAAATTCTTTCTAAGAGCTTCACTCACTCGCAATGGCTGCCTATTGCAATATGAACGTATTACACAGCAGTCTGAAGTTCCTTAACGCAGTTTACAAGAAGCTCACTATAGTTCAGCACTTACAAGATGTGAAATCATGGTATTCCATATTACTACCCCTATTCCACATTTGTACCTCTTCCTATAATACATCTATAAACATTCAGGAATGCCTAAAATAGTTTATGATTGACGCAGCCCCTGTCATCTGGGAACACTGAGACGACATATAACTTGATACCAGAAAGACATTAACATAAACAAAGGAATAAATACAAGTAAGTGACGTATACCAGAATAGATTTATGCCATAATGCTAGCATATGGAAACCGCCACAGTGACAAGGCCACTCTATGAAGGTCAGTAAACTCCCTGTGTAATCCCTGTAAACAAACAACCCTACTCTATTATTTGTTTTGCCCTCAAGGCAAATTTGGCGCCTCCCAATCGGAAACCAACCCATCGTTAAAATCCCATGTGTGCTTCTAACAACGGACTATAAGATTTTGACCGACGCGCAGAACGCATGCTTTCGCATAAATTTTTGCATGCGGACCGTTAGAGAAAGCGTCTCTGATATCAGGTCCGAAACTGCAAATTCTGAACACTGATGTTAAGTGGGGATAGTTACCAGCCAATAGAAAATTGATATTTGTTCATGTAATTTTGCAAACTCCGAGAAATACCTAAGGTATGGCGGAAAGTAGGTTTTGCTAGTAAGAACACTTCGGTCCTGATTTCTACGTGAGACGGACGCGTAATCGGCGCCGCCCAAGAAGAACACCTTTGCGCCATGCACCGAGACAAAGTGCAATATCTAACAGTCGCTCCAGTGAGAGCTAGCGCAAAGAGTAATATATAGGGAAGACGATAAATATATCCGGTTCGACAACGCAGTGCTACTTCCCCTTCTCTTCACGTCACAATATTGACAGTGACGTTAAACACAGCGACCTCACAGACGACGACTTAACGGTGGCGAACAAAGGAGCCTAAGGACAATAATGAACTTCTGTCTACCAGATTCGAGGTGTCATCATTCAACCCACAACCAGTCAGGACGCACCCACTCCTGAAGTACAGATGTGAGTTCTCATGCGGGAGCTACATGTCTCCTCGAACGGTTACAATCTCCCTTCCTTTAACCTCCTCACGCCACCTGATCCTTAGTTGTGAGGCGTTGAGCACAAGGGAGAGCTCGACGTGGTTCGCTACGGGCCGGACCGCCTCATGATGCAGGAGTTAAAAGAATTTTATTTTGTTCGTAGCTCTCGGTCTGCGGCCTCGTATCGGAAATGAAATGTGTAGTGTTTAACGCCCGCTTTTACTACATATGGCACCGCAGGCGATGACATTAAATGCGAGGATCTACTCCCATTAGTCCTGGACCCGTAGGACCAGAACCCGGGCCTCTCGGATATATTTACCGTAGGACAGTACCTATTTTATAAACTGCCTCCCCCCTCCCCGCCTGCACACAGCAGACAGGACGGAAGTGGATACGCCACTTACGCGCCGGTCCTTAATGAACCAGCTACCAAAAAATCCGCAGGCGATGACACTGAGATACATGAGATGAAGATGGAGCACCGGTGGAATGAGATGGCGGGGGAAACCAGAGATCCCGGAGAAAACCCGCACCAGCGCCGTGTTGTCCACCACAAATCTAACTTTGCGGTCGCCTGGTATCAAACCCGGGCCGCCTTGGTGAGAGCCCCTAGTTTCGGAGTCACACTTGCTCATAAATTAAAATCTTCCTTTTGACCCTTGTAACTAAATAACTCTTCAGGAAACGCCCCCTTTGCAAATTAAGTTGTATATGTATTCTCTTTTCAAAAGCAATTTTGATTAAAATATCCTATTTTAAGAAACTTCCATGAAAAATGGAAGATGGCATTCAAGGTCTTCATTTTGAAATACTTTTGCATTACTGGTAAAGCGAAAGAGATAAACAAAGCCTTAAAAGACAACAACGCAAATCGCGTTAAAGCAAGTGCACGTTTTACATTAGACTATATCCATGATATTCCTTCTTATTGTTTGAACTCTCAATACTTATATAGAGCGTCTGTTTTATGGGCCGGCTAGAATCACAGAAGGACACCACTTATAACCAGTTAACACTTATTAGTGCATGTTTAATACTTAGTGACGAGTTTAGAATGGAAAATCCACCGATAAAGTAGACAGCACGCAGAACACGCGATACAAGAAGGCAATAAAACAAACAACACTACAATTTTCTCAAATGGGTAGTCGTTATTCTTTTTTTCCTCGTGGTTATGCAATGAGCATGAGATTTCAAAGTCAACACAACCGACTTGTTCCGTAGAAATCTAACCATCACCTTCGCAGGCGTATCCTACAACTAAATGTGCAAATGTGATTTTAAATGTCTGAAATAAGAAGAAATAAGTAAATTAGCAAGTTTCTGTAAACAACCTTTTCTGAAGAGTCTAGGGAAAGTCATATGAGCACAATATATCATATTATACTAGTACTAATGTACATGTACTTGTATGACAGTAAACCCAAAGACTGTGAAGCGAAACGACGTGTACAAAATACACAGACACGACACAAACACTGTGTGTCGCAGTGAAGGGACGCAAATTGTCACAGAATTTTCTTGTTTTCTTCTGAAATTCTTGGGAGAAGCGGAGCTTCCAGCACTTCATTAGTTAGGTCTCAAATACTTTTACACCGGACATTCTTATAGTGGTTTCGGCAACTTCTCCGCTAAAATGTATTCTGTTTATTAAAAGTTTCAAAGTCAGAAACAGTGTCATCCTTTCATTGAATAATACACACCCAAGCATACCCTGAGATAGGTCTCTTGGTGACTATGGTCCCAACGAACGCCACCTTAAGCGGTATCGGCTTCCCTGCATAGCTTGTGTATATAACTGGTAACCCTAAGGTCATTCTACCAACTTAAGATTATTCCTACCCAAGAATTGTCTGGATTGTTCTAATCTAATCAATTTCTTCCTAACTTTTAACCCAGCGGTGCACTGGCTGTTGCACCTGATTTCTCAACTGTTGAGGAGCTTAGGCTGCCTCCCTTCTTTTCACCAATCTAAATTCAAACCACTATCCTGCAAAGCCCACATTCCCGGCATAAGTGGTTAAGACCTTTCTAGGACAGATACACTCATAACAAACCACAGGCTGTCCCTCAGCCTGCCAACAGAAATGAATGAATGAATCAATGAATTAATGAAACCTAAAAGCAATGATTTCGGAAAATAATACATTAAACTGTCCATACAAACAAACTCATTTATAACTAAAACATATGCGAACTTCCATTGAGCTTCATATCAGTCAGCAGTAAACACATTAAAATTGAAATGATAGTGGGATTAAATAGTAAACCATTAGATAAGAGTTCTTCAAAATCAATAATTTCTTGTAGAAAATATTTTATTAATTCATATTCTTTCAAAGAGGAAAGAATGTGCATTTTATTGTGACTTCAATTGTCCAGCAGCTTGTATATCATCACAAGCATGAAACCTGACCAACACATTGAGCATATTTCCCTGGATGTAATCCATTTTAAAATTAGATTCACATTGCAACTACAGTGCGACCCATATAAAACTGAACCATTTCAATAGGACATAACTTTTGAACCAATAATAGGACACATGTGCAACTTTGGGAGAATATAATACACAATTGGGGGATTACATTACACTATTTACATCTCAGAGAAAATGTTGGAAGTGTCCTCCACCAGCATCTATACGAGTTTGCACTCGTCTCACCATATTCTCTGAAGCTTTACGGAGAGTATCCTCGCCAATATTACTTATTTCGGTTCGAATGGATTCCTTGAGAACATCAATTGTTCGTGGACTATTCTTGTACACTCTATTTTTAGATACCCCTCAAGAAAAAATCCGGTGATGTTAGGTCAGGATATATTCGATTATGAAAGAAACTGGTTACAAATTCCATGGTTTCGTTAGATGTATGGCACGTTGCTCCATCTTGCTGGAAATAACCTTCTCTAAATTCGATATCATCTCCGTAAAACTTCAAAAGTTATGGCCTATTTAAATGGTTCAGGTTTATATGGATCGCACTATAGCTGTTCACAAAACTAATGTGAAGACAACTCCTAGCACGTGATTTACTCCATGTGGAACAGATATCGATTCCTAATGATAAAAGGGGGTTCAAGCAACTCTACTCCAGACAATAAAGGAAATGGCGGTATGGGGAATGGCCAGATACGTTGAGTATTGTTGCGTTCTTGTTTGTGATGTCAGTCTAATTTTAAAATAGCTTATACACACTCATTCCCCAACTCCATAACCATATGAAAACCATCCTCATTTTTGAAATCCATTACCGTTTCTTGTAGATTAACACATTTTGTAATCACTTGTGAACTTATTTTATTAGCTACAACAATAAAAAAGCTCGATTGACATGTTACTGCGCAGGATCATACGATCTTCGTTTACCAGCATTAATTTTCATTTTATTTTTTAACAATTCTCAGTATAAATTGGCACTGCTAGCTTCGATTTTAGATTCGGATGTGCTAGCATTTCTCCTTGAAAATCAATAAAACGTCCTCTAGATAAGTAACCTATGTTGAAGAGTTTCTATTTAAGAAAGCAATGATAGATATTCCATTATAATACATAAAACGATATGACGCTTGCCACAAATCTATTTACTACATGACAAAGCGAGAAGACGTATCGGAAAAAAGTCGCAATTCAGAGATGTTTACCTCAGCTTATCGCACATACACAGTGAGTCTAGTGTATGTACACTCTGTTCAGATATAATCATATCTTCTGGACAGCAATGTGTTGTACATCGGCAGGCGCGAGAAAGCATATCATATAGACACACGCAGCTTCCAATATTTCTATTTGAGCTTCATAACTTACTGTACGTCAACTTACTAATATTTCGCTCTTCTAATTGCCCAAATAAGACCCGATAAGGGAAGATCGCAGCGCTGGTCACCTGAAGGTCAGTACTTCTCAACGCTCTGTCGAGTAAATACACTGATGAAATCAAGGACATATGCACAATAGCTACAGGCATTTTTGTCTCGAAAACATTAAAATCGTATTTCTCGAAATAAATTATTCTTGATGAAGCGTAATTCCGATTATCTGCTCAGGCTATGAGAAACCTATCTCAGGGTATGCTTGGGTGTGTATTATTTAATGAAAGGATGGCACTAGTTCTGACTTCGAAACTTTTAATGAACCGTCTACACTGTAGCGCAGAAGTTACCAAAACTACAATAAGAATGTCCGGTTTTAAAGTATTTGATTCCTCTACCAGGCGATAACACGCGGTTCTATTACTGAGGCAAGATTGACGCCTAATGCTCCTTGTCCCACCAACGATCCAACCAAAGGTGTCTTAGATTATGTCCAGGATGTGTTATTTAACTTCAAATTCTCCTAATAACCTCTCCTTTGGTAATGATTCTAAGGCCCCTACCCCTATCCTCTAATCACCTGTTCTCACCTCATTTCTACTTTTTTATATTTGCTGCTTTACAACTCAGAGTTCGTCTGTAAATTTCAGAGAATTCATACCTCACTTTCCAAGAATCCCAAGGTGGCATACATCATCTGACAAACTTCCCTTTTCACTCTCGTAACCGTCTGAGCTATTTATACGAATTTGCGTGAAAACTAACCGTCGCTAATTATTGTACCTAATGTCTTCTTACCCCAAGCCAAAGTGTACTCATAATCTATTGCCCGCCTCGGTAGCGTGGTGGTAGCATGTCTGCCTCACGTTCAAGAGGTTCCGAGCTTGAATCTCGGTCAGGGTGAGTTACTTGGATAAGGTTTTTCAGGGATTTTCTCTTATCCTGAAAGACGAATGTCAGCTAACACTAAGCTCTATGGACCCTGGCCATATTTGAGCATAATTTCACCCATTCCATTTATCGTCCGATATGACTTAACATTGGAGCACGTAAATTAAAAAACAAAAAATCTATTGCTAAACCTACAACCGCCTGAAAATATTTATATTTAATTTTATTATAGGCTATAATTTCTTAATTCACCCATAGTTCCTGTATCAAGATTCACTCTGTAATTACATTCCAAACAAGAGTTTCGTGCAACGGCTTTTCAACTGCGAGTTTCAAAAATGGAATAATTTGCTTCTCTGATTTAATGAAGCTAAAGGAATTACATTTGACAAACTAGCTTCACGATTTTTTTGTGCTCTTTCACACTTTTGTGTGTTCGTACCCTTTGTGTTCTCTTAAATATTTTTATAAGAAATTAGGTTGTAAATAAGGCAACAGCAAAATTCATTATAGCAAATTATTATTATTATTATTATTATTATTATTATTATTATTATTATTATTATTATTATTATTATTATTATTATTATTATTATTATTATTATTATTATTATTATTATTATTATTATTATTATTATTATTATTATTATTATTATTATTATTATTATTATTATTATTATTATTATTATTATTATTATTATTATTATTATTATTATTATTATTATTATTATTATTATTATTATTATTATTATTATTATTATTATTATTATTATTATTATTATTATTATTATTATTATTATTATTATTATTATTATTATTATTATTATTATTATTATTATTATTATTATTATTATTATTATTATTATTATTATTATTATTATTATTATTATTATTATTATTATTATTATTATTATTATTATTATTATTATTATTATTATTATTATTATTATTATTATTATTATTATTATTATTATTATTATTATTATTATTATTATTATTATTATTATTATTATTATTATTATTATTATTATTATTATTATTATTATTATTATTATTATTATTATTATTATTATTATTATTATTATTATTATTATTATTATTATTATTATTATTATTATTATTATTATTATTATTACTATTATTATTATTATTATTATTATTATTATTATTATTATTATTATTATTATTATTATTATTATTATTATTATTATTATTATTATTATTATTATTATTATTATTATTATTATTATTATTATTATTATTATTATTATTATTATTATTATTATTATTATTATTATTATTATTATTATTATTATTATTATTATTATTATTATTAATTATTATTATTATTAATTATTATTATTATTATTAATTATTATTATTATTATTATTATTTATTATTATTATTATTATTATTATTATTATTATTATTATTATTATTATTATTATTATTATTATTTATTATTATTATTATTATTATTATTATTATTATTATTATTATTATTATTATTATTATTATTATTATTATTATTATTATTATTATTATTATTATTATTATTATTATTATTATTATTATTATTATTATTATTATTATTATTATTATTATTATTATTATTATTATTATTATTATTATTATTTATTATTATTATTATTATTATTATTATTATTATTATTATTATTATTATTATTATTATTATTATTATTATTATTATTATTATTGTTATTATTATTGTTATTGTTATTGTTATTGTTATTGTTATTGTTATTGTTATTGTTATTGTTATTGTTATTGTTATTATTATTGTTATTATTATTGTTATTATTATTATTATTATTATTATTATTATTATTATTATTATTATTATTATTATTATTATTATTATTATTATTATTATTATTATTATTATTATTATTATTATTATTATTATTATTATTATTATTATTGTTATTATTATTATTATTATTATTATTATTATTATTATTATTATTATTATTATTATTATTTTCGCATTTTCAAGATATTTTCATGACAAATAAAGTGCATATTTTGAACTTCCTGGAAATGATCCGTGAATCCTCTTCGTCGAAAGGCATTCTGTATACTTTTACACACCGATTAATAGAGAAATGTACTACACAAAACATATATCTGTTTGACACAAAAGTTATTTTAAATAACTTTGTGGCATCTGACATTTCCAAGGTATCAATTATTATTGGATTGTGTGCTTCAATACGTCATCTTTAAGTACCGACGCTACTCAGTTGTTTCTCGTGATGCAATGGAAAGGTTTTAAAATTCTGAGACCACATTCCAACTAAATGTTAAATGAAATTTATTTCTTTAAAGTTTGTCTTTATTAACATAAAATAGATGAGGGAAATTTTCGAAGAATATTTGTAGATTATTGGCAGAAAGTATCTTTTGAACAAGTTCAGATTTTCTGTTACTATCCCATGGCACACTATATCTTGATGATGATTTAGAAGTTACATAATCGGCGGTGAATAAAACGTTTGTGAAAGCGACTTTAGATGCAGTAGTATCAAGGACTTTGGTTGATCTTCTAGTGGCTCTATAGACCCACTTATTTTTGCGATAAAAGGCTAATGAACTTAAAAGTGCATACACTTATACAGATTTATTCGCCTCTTAGAGGTCATTTAAGTCAGCTGATACTATCAGTGTCTCTTAATTGAAACCATTTATACTACACTGTCTTGCCGATAATTTGAAGGACTGGTCCTAACTTCCGCAAAGTTTTCATCATATCCAACACGGTATTGTAATGAATACTTTCTCAGGTTAAAATATACTTGAACTTGCTTGAATGAAGGACATCAAGGTTGGTAGTTTGACTCGAGTAGCCAGGAACATGCTTTAAATAGCTTGTAGCTTGTTCAAATCGTTCAGTGATTAGTCATTCCTGTATTTCAGAAAGGTAGATTAAGGTACCAAAGGTACTAAAATGTTTATATTGCAATCCAAAAGTACATTTAATGCACTTACATAATATTAATAAGATTAAATAAAATACACAATGAAGATACAGGAAAGAATTGAACCAACTAAACTACGCAGACTAGTTTGTGATTATAAATCACTTTAAAAAATGAGAAAGACTTATGGGAAGATGAAAGGAGCAACTGTGAAGGCGATACAGACAATTTGCTTTGTCCATGAAGTGAAGAAGAAGGAACTGTTTACGTGCAGTACCTAAAGAGAATGTAAGGACCCCGAAAAAACAAAAGAGTTAAAGACCCGAGCGTATGTTTCTGTGCTGTGAACACTATAACTAAACGAAAAGTCTTATAAGTACTCCATGTAGTATTCAGGTTCAAATACTTGACGAATTTCAAAGAAATCTTCTCACTCCAAAATACCCTTTACGTATAAAACTTTTCGTTTTTTATAATCCAAAAAATTACTTTTTAATGATTTCAGTTAAAATACCATATATTCGATGAAATGTACATCTTGATCTCTGTACGAATAGGACATAAAATGTTCTTCATGCTAAACGAAAAAACAAGGCAAAACACGAAAAATAAGACACGTAAATAAAATCTTAAAGCACACCAAGTAAGTCAAAGTTTTTTTTGGGGGGGGGCCATTAAACATCTCTAATGTACGAGGTACATTCAAGTTATAACGCCTCCTATTATTTTCAGGACTGGGAAAATAGGAACTTCTGTATTTTTTTTAATACACGTGGACTCTTTGTGAATGCGTGACAGAGATGGCAGCACTGTACAGTACATAGACCTCCAGTGGCTGTGACGAGAGTTAGAACTGTTTTGATACTTAAAATTGCGACGTTTTCATTTCAAGAACAGCGTGTAATCATCCGTTTTCTCCATTTTCGTGGTGGGACATCTATTGAAATTCATCGCCATATAAGTGAGGCATGTGGTAATGGTACCATGGATGTGTCTAACGTGCGTTCCTGAGTACGACAGTTTAATGAAGGTAGAACAACAAACCAAGACAGTCAAGGCCTCGCACCAGCCGGTCTGACGACATGATCCAGCGAGTGGAGAATGTTGTTTTGGAGGATCGCCGATTGAGCGTTGCAGTCATCGTCTCCAAAATTGGCATTTCCATGGGATCTGTGCACACAATCCTGCATAAAGATCTGAAAATGCAGAAAGTGTCTGTGTCTTCCAGGTGGGTGCCACGAATGGTGACGGTGGGTCTGTGCGCTTGGCAAATTGTCAGACGATGTTGACGCATGATGACGGCTTGAATGGAACATCTACACGCTGTTTTTGCAATGAAAATGTCGCCATTTTAAATATCAAAAACCGTCCTAGCTCTCGTCGCTGCCACCTCTGTCACGCATTCACAAAGGGTCCACGTGTATTTAAAAACAACAGAAGCTCCTATATGATCCCAGTCCTGAAAAAATAGGAGGTATTATAACTTGAATGCACATGTATTTGATATTGGCTTTCATATTTATTATTTCTACAATATTGCTTTCTCTAGTGTACTTAATAGGTGTACAAACTGCTTTCCGCTTAAAATTGTTACCTAGTTTCCACCGGAAATAAATACTTTTTTTGATAAAAATGGGCCCTTTTAGGAAAGATAGTCTAGGCTGGTTTCAACAAAAGAGACCCAAATATAATGTATGAAAATTTCAGGATGGGTGATTCTCAATAAATATTTGACGGATGTATGTGAATTTGTCATTCGTAGATACAATTTTGTAAGTGGAATAGTTTAGTTTTCGAAGCATTTTTTGGCATACAGTGTGTCACTTTAAAATCAGAGGACTCATTTTTAACGTCCTTTTATCCCCTGCACTTAACTGCTGTTCTAGACAAAATGTCCAATGTTCAAAGTAAAATACATTTACGACAATATTTTTAGAACGTTAAATAAACTAAATGCATGTGGCACATAATAGCTTAAACTTCTACCGTAGATTTAAATAACATTCAATATATACCGGTTGACAATTGTAGCTCAATCGCTGTGCGAGAGGTTTCTGATTCGGTTTCCCGATGGCTTTGATAATATTTCTGTAGCCTGAACGAAGCTGCGAAAATGTGTATAATGTCTAAGAATAAAAACTTAAAGAGGGTATAATTAAATAAAGCGTCTAGCAGAACGTTGGGAGGGTTTAATGATATGTAAGCACGTCGAAATGTAAACCGTGTGGCAGCCCGTGTGTTATTTGGATTTTCCTTGTAATTATTCCTGCGTAAGTAGTTCATTAAAATAATTAAGGATATAACGGAAAGCACTTTAATTGCAGTGAGTACAGAAACAAACAGTGAAATAACATTATATGATATTTATCGTAAATCAGAGTATTAAAAGCACATCATTCTACGGAGTAAATAGCAATATATAAGCAGTTTATGTGTTGTGTTTATTGAAACATCTTATGTAATCGACCTTGGTCTCTTAGCTGATCAGACCTTGCATTGTTTTGGTGTATTCCCCGACAAATGTCTTAGACATGCGATGATGAATCAAAATCCTTGCAGCTATGAAAATAAAGAATTTTTCATCTAAAGGGAGATTTAGATTGAGGGGCTTTTCCCGAAAATCTTCATGTTTCATCTGAAATACCAATGTTTATTTCTGACATCAAATGTTTAGATAGAAAGCAATGCTTCTTCTATCACTATAGATAAGTAGTTGAATAAGTAATAAAGAATGAGTATAGAAAGATATGCAAATGTAACATTTTCTCTCTATTGCTACCGCCACTCGCAGAATACCAAACCATGTCAATACCATAGCAGAGAGAATAAAAGTATGGTACACAAAGGTAACCTCACAACTGAGATCATCTATTCAAATGATGATGAAACATCTAATGCAAGAAAGAAACTGCCCAACTAAAATCATTTATTAGCAGGCACCTTTTTAGAGTTTAATTAACCCTTCTTAGTGAATATGGCACGAGAGATAGTGACAATGATGATGGATAAAATTTAATTGGGAAAAACATTTTAAACGAATACATTCCAAGCTGAAGCAGCTATTTATGTTTGACCCCAGACCAAGTATTATTAGTGAATATTGTGGTGTTGTTGGAGATATAAGGAAAATAAAATAAATATTAAAATATATGTCCAATCAAAATGTCTAATATATTAGAATAAATAATTCAAACTTTAGGTTTAATATCATTAATTATTTTATATATTTGAATAAATAATAAATATAATTAAAATTAATGCAATTAAAATTACCAAATGAGATATTAAATCATTAGTTTGAAATCACTTGTGTGAAAGTGCAGTTGTGGTTAAAAGGAAGACAAGAAACATATTGTGACTTTGTGGGTTCGTAGAATTAAAGATCTAGTTTGCAGAAATTCAAAATGCTCTTTATTTCCGTAGAAAGACAGTTTGTACACCCCTTACAGGTTCTGAAAGTGACGTGTCATACACGCAGTAGTCTTTGGTTGCTTCACCACACATAAACAAACGAATAAAATTACTCGCAGTACACTTCAAAGGTACACAATTAACAGTTCTCCATTTTCAACTCATAACTCCATTAACAACTGACCCATCGTTTCTCGAAAGTTGGTGAAGTTTCTCGAAAGCTACCGAACTAGCGCGATCTTTCGTGATGTAGCGAGAACACCATGGAACTGTCTCTGTCTCTTTCTCCCTCTGTTGCTCTCTCTGGGCGTGACTTGGGCGCTATCTGTCTCTTTCACTCCCAGCTTCTATCTATCTCGGTGCTCGTCTAAGCAGTAACAAAACAATGCCTCACAACAATATAGTTTGCGATGAGAGATTAATGTATAGAGAAAGAGAACGAATGTCAAGGTTGACGGATTCAACATCCGGTTGAGGCTTTGTAAAGAAACATTTGTTATCTGTGCAACGACGACGTATTCGGAAGTATTGATTTATAATTTGTGTTGGTTAAGTAAATAATCATCTGCACAGATGTATAAGTATTATTATTTTAATAATTTGGAAATAATAAAATCCATCAATTCGAGGCTACGTCCCAAATATAAAGTTTCATACTCACCGACTGAATTGAACCTCAGAAAGAAAATTAAATTCCTCATTAAACTATTAGAGATTCAAAAGTAATAATAACAAAACACAAATGAAAGGAAATTATCAGACAAAATTAAATATATAAATGAGAAGTATTTATTACAAATTGGCGTTCCATCAAACGACAAATAGTAACACGTAACTTTAAAATGTATTATAAAGCTTATATTTAGGGTACGTCCTCGATATTTGCCAATTATTCTCAATCAAAGAGGTCGATTCTGATGAGATAAGAACCGCAGACTTTCCATGTCTTAATGACCTGGCTGAACTCGCTTTCACTAAAGAATACGATACGAAATTCAACTACTCCACTGAGACCATCTGCCCAAATTACGCACATATAAACAATATGACCGTATCTCGTTAAATGGGCTAAACAAAGGATATCAGACCTTACGTCGACTCGTAGGTTCCTGAGTTTTTTTTCAATGGATACAAATAGGCGTGAAGGTTTATATAACATCTGCCGCAGACGTTTACTAATCTCCAACCGACCAAATATGGAAGGTGTTTTTATACCTTAATTAGCGTCTGATTTGAATAAGAAAGTGAGAAACCCACGTGAATGATTGATCCTCTGCTACCACGTGATATGCATTTTATTTTTATAACAAGGGTGCCCAAATGTTGTTTGTGTTATATGCTGTGCTTGTCTGTACAATAAATGATAAATGATTCTAAACTTTTCTCCTATTTTTGCCCCAGGCCTAAAATGCTGAAAAGTGTTTTTTTTTAAATGCCACAAGGAGGTAGAGCTTTTAACACCACCCACTCAGACTAAAAATGGAAGTGGAATATATTTTTATGACACTTTATTGTTATCAGCGTTTGCTTACTGTAGTGAAAATTATAAGTACTCGTATATTAATGGGATGCCTTGTATCTATTATCATAATGTCACAAATAATTCGAATAATTCGAAATGAATTCGACATGCAGGGAGAGGATAACGTTAAAATTGTTATACAAAATGTCGAGAAAATAGATTGTACACAACAAATGTCTTCAAATATATGTTTATTAATAAAATTACCATATTTATTCGTTTGATTTATTTTCGTCCGGGCCTCCTGCGTGTGCTTTTAAAAGTGATTATTGTCAGAACCGTTGCTATGTAGGTAAGAAAACAACATACTAAAGCCAACTACTGCGAATGTCTGAATGAATACTGCTATTTACAAAACATTTGCAGTTATCTATCTAAAGCATTATACAACGGCTGTTCAATAAAGAATGATCACATTTTTTTCTTCCTTTTTTTATTTTTTTAACTACGTACCTTTACTCATCCTCATAATTTTGATGGTCTTTCTCAAATTAGAGTCTTCTGAATGCGATGCACTTGTCCCAGCATTTCTGCAAGTCTTCAAAGACATGCTGGAAACCATTTTTGAGAGATCCTTCAAAATCGCCTCCACAGCCTTCACCACTGCTTCTGATGATGGATAATGCCACCCACGAAGACGTTTCTTCAAGTTAGAAAATAGAAAAATATCACATGCGGCTAAATCCGGACTATAGGGAGGGTGAGGGATGCACTTCACATCGATTTTTGCAAGATGTTCAGCAACAACATTGCCAATATGCGGCCGCGCATTATCGTGGTGCAGTATCCAGCCTGTTTCACGGAAATGTGGTTCTTTTTGGCCTGATATGGACTTGCAATGTTTTCAGGATATCCCTGTAGTATTGTCCAGTTACTGATGAGTGTGCAGGTACAACATGCTGATAAACCATCCCATGAATATCGAAGATGAACATGGCCATAACTTTCCCAGGAGAAGCAACCACTTTTGCTTTTTTGTGGGTTGGTGATGAACGAGATTTCCACACTGAGCTTTGCTGTTTGCTCTCAGGAGCAAAATGATGTAGGCAAGTTTCATCAGCAGTGATTACGTTTGAAAGAAACTCCGAATCTTCCTCTAGCATCAACTTTAACTGCATGCAGACCTGCATGCGAATGTCCGTTTGTTCGGGAATCAACAGTCTTGGAACCAATCGCGCACAAACACGTCTCATGTGTGATGTTTCTGTCACCAACGTGTGGGTGGCACCCAATGAAAAGTTCAGTATTTCATAAAGTTATCTTAAGGTAATTCGTCGATCCTCTCTCACAATGGCAGCAGCAGTGTTGATGTTTTCTTCCGTAAGAGTAGTAACTGGAGCACCCGGTCCACCTTCCTTTGAAATTGATTGTCCCCCCTCTTAAAACATTTTAAACCACCCTCGAGCTGTGCTGTAGGGAAGAACAGACTCTACATAGGCCTCCTGTAACATTGTATAGGCCTCAACTGAAGATTTGTTGAGATGAAAGCAGAATTTCAAAGCCGTATATTGTTCCTCGTGTATTACCTCCATTGCAGTGGTAGGCGATACTGAAGATGTCTGGACTTGCCTGGTTCTCACAAGCGGGAACCAGGAGTACCAACAATGAAACTACTACGACGTGGTTTTTTCACAATAAGCTAACGGAATATAATAAGATTGAATTTTATTGCGAAAAATTATGACCGTAAAAAGTTACCATCATTCTTTATTGAACAACCCTCGTATAACAAAATGTATTAAAATTTATTTTCTTTGCTCGCAGAATAGCTACACTGCACAAATATTGATGCTCACGATAAAACTTCACTTTTGTAATTATTATGCAATTCAAGTATTGCATATTCATTATTTTAATGAACAAAATTTTCCAGATTTCCAGCAGAATTATTGCATGACAACAGAGACGTAATAAATCGCATTTACATATATACCACTAGCTAGCTTGGGCCTACCTACATTGCATGGTTAGCCTTTTAAAGCTTCAATGACGAATTTATTCCGATAATTTACATCTCCCAGTTATAAAAGAAATAATTGTACAGTGATCTACAGCAGCAACGGCCAGTCTTGTTTCCTGTGTTAATTAGGCCACTTTGTTGTTCCACCTCACTTTCTTCTTTTATGCATTGTACACTTCTCCTTGATTCATTCGCAAACAAGCATTGGAGAGGTCTGTTTTTTTTTATTTTAATGAATGCGTCATACATCAACGAAACGTAGGTGGAGGCAAATCCCCTTTCCCATTTCGCATAAGGTTGGGCATGAATGATAAGGAGGGTTTATAGTGAAACCTCTCCGTTACCACTTATAATTGCAGTATAGTACATCCCTTTTATTCCAAATAACAAAAAAATCCCTCAGTATTTTTGCAAAAGGAAGTGCAATATTAGAGGAACGTCCGACATTCTTAATCTCCGCCCCAAACCCCCCCCCCCCGACTAACAACGAAATAATTTAATGAAATTGTTGGTTCTATTTTTTTATAAAATAAAAAATAGCGTAAAGGGTAGCTTTGTGTTGGGGATTTCCTTAAAAATCCTGGTATCAAGATAATGAACACAATTGTAAGTTCTATAATTATCAGACTTCTCATTTTGGGGCTATGTTCACACACGGAGTATGGCTGTATACCTAAATAGTTTTGGGTACACAGCATGAGTCAAGTTTGTCCACCCCTGCTACACAACTACAAAATTAGGTCAGTGATGAAGGGTACAATTAAGCTACTCCATTGATAGTGTACACTACATTCGTGTGCTACTCTATATTTTATGTTGATTATATGATCATGTTGTCAATCAAACTAACACCATCAGAACCAGGCTTCAATAACCATTTGTTTACAGTGCTAGGGTGAACTTCGGCAAACATAGGGGTTTACTGCAATCGTCTACTGCATTGAACAGAGCCAAGAGCATGTCGGCGCTACTGGCAGGCAGGACAAGATCCTGATAGGTCAATTTTGGCAGGGCCAAGCATATCCTGGTGGGCATAGTTTTTTCTTTTTCATTTACGCCCTCCAACGTTAAGTCATATCGGACGCTGTATGGAATGGATGAAGTGATGCTCAAATGAGCCCAGGAGCCATAGAGCTTAGAGTTACCCGACATTCATCTTTCAGGATAAGGGAAAACCCCGGAAAATCCTTACCCAGGTAACTCACCCTGACCGAGATTCGAACTCGGGACCTCTTGAACGTGAGGCAGACACACTATCATTTACGCTACCGAGGGGGGTTGCTGGGCATGGTCTTTCATTTTTATGCATTTGTACATCATTATTCACGGGTTGCTAATACGCTGTATTTATTTATCTTTTTTCAGTTTTCTTTAGAGACAGTCCATCTATTCTGGTAGTTTTCTGGAACGTGACTGGCATTTTTGACCTAGGGTCACAAGAATATCTTAAAGTATCCAAAACCTATGGTAAAACAGACGATGTTACTCATAAGTTTCTGAAAAATTGAAGAACTGAGGTATAGGAGTATATAAAAGATTAACCCGAACATCCGCGCAGTGTTCTCCTTTCATTACAAATTTTACTATTATTAATCTAAGATCTTCTTCTTTACATTATAGGTTAGTCAGGATAACGTTTTCTTTGGAGGATTTCAAATTCAGCAATGGTTTGTTACAAACAATATACAGAAACAAATATCCAATTTGTTTATCACAAATCGCACTGTATTAGAAATTAATTCAAGCTAAAGAGAAGTAAATTATAAGAGAAAAAAAATCTTAAAAATGTTGTTAGAGAACGCACTCCAACAAAAATACAGAGGAATACCTTGAAATGTAACAGAATAGTTAAAAAGTTCTTTTCCTGAATTTGTCTTTGGTAAATGTTTTTATGGCTTCAACCGACACTCGAGCATTAAAACTTAAAGGGTGCTTGGGGTGAAGAATTTCCTTAAGAAATATTGATTCTTACATGAAACAGAGCATAAATATGAAATTTGGTACTGCCTAGCTATGTTGAGTAATGATTTATATATAACACAGTCTTGTTTCTAAAAGGAATATTCTCTTTTTACAGAACCTCAAAACGTCTTTTTCCTGAAGTCCTGTTGCCAAATTTTTGGGCTAAGTGCAAGATTTCCTCTATTTAAGGTAGGTGAGCGATAAAAGAATTGTAAATTAACAAAAATGTCATCAGTTGAGCTTCGGTTTGGAAAAAAGAAATATTCGGAAAAAGCTACTTCTACGAAAAAGTAATAGCATTTCAAATTTATTTTAATTAAGTTTTATGATTTCTCAGTTATACAAAATTCACTAACAAATAATACAACTTCAAATACTATTCATCAAACAAATTTAAGGTACACTATTCCCCCTCATCTCTCTCAGTAAATTCCTTTTGAAGTGGAAGATGTTTTCTTTATAGAAACATATAGTGTGTAGACTCCAGTACTTATTTCACCTTCAGTAGGTAAGTGGTAAAGAAACTAAAATATCAGAAATAAATACATATATTACCTACGGGTTCAAAAATGAAAGAGTTGTTTTTTCTCTAAATATCTAGAGATAATTAAGTTGAGAAGGTAAACCAGAATGTCTCTATGTAATATAAAACTAACAATTACGTCAGAGTAACAAAGACCGGAAATTCCGTACCTTGTTATTAACAAGTTTATCAACGCAGACACATACACAATCATTTTCTCAAATAAGCCTTTTTTATTAGTTAGAATTCAGTAGTTCCTATACGTGCAATAGATAAGTGATAAAATGCTATGTAATTAATGTAATGTTAATTAACTCCACGTAATGTATTATTTAGAGATACGAAATGCATATTACAGAGAACAATTGCTGCGAAACTGTAAGTGACTGTTTGGAAAATGTTACCCTGTAATTTGACTGGAGACTGCTTCCAAATAAGTAAACACCGGTTGCACGTGTAATGAAAGAGTCGAGATTACTAGTTAAGTGTTCTTGACCGGTCAACCAGAATTATGACAAGAAACCTAGCGTAAAAACGTGACTGCTATGATTTGGCTAGCTCTAGAACGTTCGATATGGCCAGGTTGCAATGGAAATTTCAGCAACTCAACACTACAGTAAAACCTCTTTAACCCGGACGACCGGATAACCCGAAATAATTTTGAGAAACAATATTATGTCAAGCGTAGTAAATGAAGACGTGTTTTACAGACGCTAAATTGCTATTCTCAGAAGGTACTGATACCGAAATTAAAGGATTGAAATAAGTAAAGGATCATGATGGATTTCAAAGGAATGTTGGTTCTTTGTTCCAACACGTGCAGGGGCAGTTGAGTCGAATAGCAGTTGGGGTGAATAGTTGTTTTAACAAAAGAAACGTAAGAAACAGTGTCCTTAGCAAAGTTCTAAAGGGTAGCACTTGACTTTGTTGAATAGGGTATTCTTCGGAACCTTCATAATGGCGTGACAAAATAGTCACAAAGGCAATCTTTGGTTGAATAAAGGGCTTCGAGAAAGTGAAAGTTACGCACACCCACGAGCAACTGGGGTCATTCAGTCTTCGGCGTGAGGCCGATTAGGGCGGTGTTTTTCTGTCTTGGTCGAGGGCAGACCAGAAGCGATGAGATATGTTATTTTTCGGTTCATATATATGTGAAGAACGAATTAAGTTATCGAGTAATAAGCATTTCATATACAGTAACTCTAAAAAGTAATATATGGGTAACCTTTGGTCGGCAACTTCAAGTTTAATGTAATGATAAAAGAAGCAGTCATTAAACCAGTTTGAAACGGGCATTCCAGTGTCATTAAAACTATCCTTCTCATACATACTCAGGCATACCCTGAGAGAAAACTCATTGTTTTACCCTGAGCTAAACACTATTTGCTTCAAACTGTAGCGTCAACGTGGAACTGTGCGACACACATTATTTATTGTATCAGTACATTACGCGAATTCTCTTGTTAGCGGGTGAATTCATTGCACTCCCCACCTGCTTGGGACCAGGTTGGAACAGAAACTTTGATAAGGTCATGAACAAAGATGTGGCTTGGTGTGTGTGACTTGACAGAAAACAAGATTGAAGAAGAAGAAGTATGGAAGAAGATTTTATACACATTTTTAGAAATATCAATGGCTGTTCCGATGTTAATGCAGAAATTGGCCATTGGTTGCGAATCCACAATGGAGGAGGTTATAAACCCATTACAGAGGAAGGTATTATTGCATCATGGAGATTACTGCAAATGAAAATGAAGACTATTCAGATTCAAACAGTGTTAATGAACCAGCTGTGGTTGTAAATTATGCACAAGCATCAGTAAACAGAGCAATTTATGCTTTATTTCTAGAGTCAATCCAAAACATTGCCAAATGAACTTCTAATGCTTAAGCAGATGTGAGATCGCGCTGCTCGTAAGCGATACACTAAACTGAGACAGGAGAGGCTCACTGCCTTTTTTTACTACCGACTAGTCTGTGGTACAGTCCCAATACATAGGCTATTACAGTACATGCAGTGATGTGCTTTTAGTTGAAAGTGTGGCGAAGGCATATATTGATAGCTGATAAAGTGTTACACATTTATAGCTGGTTTGAAAGCTGAACTATTTAAAAATTAATATGGATTAATGTCCCATAGAATATGTAGCTTCTATTTTTTTGTTAAGTTCTTTGTTACTATTATTTCTTGAGTTATAGTGAATGTCTGTATCTTTATATGTTTCATATATGTTATTCTTGTACGGTAATTCATTCCTACTCTAAAAATGTAATATAAGTATTGTTAAGGGCTGTTTGCCATCATTTTATATATTTTTGTACTGTTCCCTAGCATGAGCTATGGCTCTGGGAACCTTTTCAGATAACAATAAATAAATAAATAAAATAAATAAATAAATAAACAACATTAATAATACTTCGGTAATATTGTACATGTTTTATCGTTTTTCCGTAATTCTCGGATAACCCGGTTTTTCGTTCATTCGCATCAGCTGTTGTCCCAATTGATCCGGACAAACGAGGTTCTACTGTACTTCCTGACATTATGCATAACATAGTCTATGGAGATTTGATTCCTAGAGTTTAACATAAGCAACAAATAAAAATGCTGAAAAAATAGAATACTAAACAACAAATTTTGCGTTTTACTTTCATGTCTTATTTAGAAATCTCCCTTTTGGATGGCAGACTATAACAATTGTTAGTCACAAAAAACTGGCATACACAAACAAAATGTTTGAAAATGCTGGTCTTCGAGGTAACCTCTTAAAATTGTAACGTTTACTTTAAACATAATCACCTATCAGAAATTACGCTTACGTAATGTTGTATCTATTGTTCAAATAGGGGGACAGAAGTTTCTTGCAACTGCTGCTTCACGTCTATAAGACGAATGTATACAACTTTCATATAAAAATCAACTTAACTTTTCAATGGTGCACGATAGAAGTCAGACAAATCTTTTAGATTTTGGAAGTGCAAAGCATTAATGCGAGCAGGTCTTAAGTAAAAAGAATAAATCATTTAGTTTATTGGGACAACCAAGGTGAACCACTGTAGTAGGTAAACTGGTGAAGGAACATCCAAACTTGTGGTACACACATAGACTTTTGCACACGGTAAATTTCCAGCACAATTTGAATTCCAAGGTTGAAAAGGTAAACAAAACAACATCTAGATTGGTATATCTGATAAAGCATTTTAATATACATACATCTCTTCTGTTCCCAAATATACTCTCATTATAAGCTTTCAATTAAGTATGATTTAATGGTTATTTATAATTTTGAATTAATACAAGATTTAGGTCAGGAGACAAAATTATAAAAAATAATTTCCGCAAAAAGTTAGCAAAATTAATTTGTTTTCTCTACCACTTAGCTGTGGTAAGCAGAAAAGGCAAGCATTTGGTTTCATCTACGAATGTTACATCAAGATTTTTCTAAACATGTACCATTTTGGTTCAGATTCTACCAAACTCGTTAAAGAATATTAACACATATATTTATGTGTGTGAATAGCTCACTCAAAAGGAAATAAGTACAAAACTGGTATTTGAAATCTTCAAATTGTGAAGCATTAAGATTTTGAAGAAAATATCTGCACTCCAAGTTACACCTTACATTCTCCCCCCCCCCCTCTCTCTCTCTCTCTCAAAATTGATTCCAAAGTGTTTTTAATACCACAGTTTGACTAATAAAAATAAATTTTAGATTATTATAAAGATAATGGTTTTTGAGGTAAGCAACAAATAAGAATCAACCTTTACAACAAATCTTAAGTTCCAGATACACTGGATGTGCAATAGGCTCAGAGAAAGAAAGAGATATTAACCTGAAGCTCAACATTTCTTACCATATGCAGAAGATTACACAACGCTTTAAGAAATAAAACAAGAAATAATACAAGAATTAAATTTTGTAAAACAATGGCAAGGCCAGTGCTTTGGAAATGAAGCCTGGGTTATGACACAGAAGATGGAAGCTAAGATACAAGGATCTGAAATGAAATTCTTGAGAAGAAGTAAAGGATGTACAAAACTAGACACTATAAGTAATGATGTAATAAGAACAGAGCTGAAAGTGAAATCTATAAATGAAGAAACAAAACACTATAGAAATAAATGGCTGTTGAGTTGAAAGGATGGACTATGCCAGACTTCCGAAAATAGCAGTAAATTATAAACTAGCAGGGAGAAGTGATGTGGGCAGACCTCAGAAGAGATGGAGAGACTTACTGGAAAACCGAACAGACAATGTGTCTAATCCATGGAGTGAAGGTTATTAGTATTGACTGATTCCGTAGCTCAGTCGGCAGAGCGCCTGCCGCACTAGAGGTCCCGGGTTCGATTCACGGCTGAGAGTGGGGATTTTTCTCCAACCAAGATTATTCACCATCTTCCCCAGAGTCTGGAAGTATGAATGGGAGTACGAATGTGTGCGTGATCTGATTAAAAATCCAAAATATACTAAGCCAAACACCATCGCCAATAGGCGATACTTTCCAGAAGTAGAACGGCCGCCGATGTAACCATTATAGGTAAAGATGGAACAATGTTGTAAATGGAACAAATTATTATTATTATTATTATTATTATTATTATTATTATTATTATTATTATTATTATTATTATTATTATTATTATTATTATTATTATTATTATTATTATTATTATTATTATTATTATTATTATTATTATTATTATTATTATTATTATTATTATTATTATTATTATTATTATTATTATTATTATTATTATTATTATTATTATTATTATTATTATTATTATTATTATTATTATTATTATTATTATTATTATTATTATTATTATTATTATTATTATTATTATTATTATTATTATTATTATTATTATTATTATTATTATTATTATTATTATTATTATTATTATTATTATTATTATTATTATTATTATTATTATTATTATTATTATTATTATTATTATTATTATTATTATTATTATTATTATTATTATTATTATTATTATTATTATTATTATTATTATTATTATTATTATTATTATTATTATTATTATTATTATTATTATTATTATTATTATTATTATTATTATTATTATTATTATTATTATTATTATTATTATTATTATTATTATTATTATTATTATTATTATTATTATTATTATTATTATTTATATTATTATTTATATTGTTATTATCATTATTATTATCATTAACATTATCATTATCATTATTATTATTATTATTATTATCATCATCATTATTATTAATATTAGTATTACTATTATTAAAGAGGAATTATATGAACTTGTACTGGATAGAATGTAATACATTACTTTTTGTTAGAACGTAGTTTATAATAAATACATTTTGTGTTGTGTTTTCGGATTACTATTAAGTTGAAATTTTCTATAGATATTCATTGAAATTCCACGGCAAATGTTTTTGGTTCTCGCCATGTCATACACATGGTAGACTTTCAAAGGCAGTACTATCTCTAAAAATCTGACTATACCTTCATATTCCTCTACATTAGCTGGCATTAAATAAGTAATGAGCCAATTTATATTAACATTTATCTCAGGTAATATAAGTATATAGCAAAGGATGATTTTACAGTAATGGTTTGTAGAGCATTGGGTAGGAAATGTCATGTAAAAATAGCGCATATAAGAAATTTGATGACTTTAACTTCAAGTGACCTTTGTAATTCCATCCTCTGTCAAATATTTCCTCGTGTATCACAATGGTTCTAAGGTCCATCTCGCACCTGGCCTTTCACCTTGACCTTGATGAAACAGATAACCCTTACCAATTTTTTTATGTTTATCTCAATGGTTCAGATGCTGCAACTGTCCCAGTTTTCGGGAGCCACTCCTTATCTGAAAATAGTCGTATTTACCAACAGCGCAACTATTCACAGCAGTACTTCGTGAATTGGTCCATGACTCCTACATGCAACTGTCTTAAACTACACGTCAAAATTTTACATGGTGAATATTTGTTAATCTATCAAGCGCTTACTTATGGTAGGTATCGAGGTTTCAACAAAATGTGTGTACTCTAAAACAAACAAAACAAAAGCAGTCGTATCCTTCATTGGCTGAAGAAGACTTCGTTGCTGTCCCACTTCCATCCAGTAGTAATCTATTCATATCCAACTACTATATCAGAAAATATTTCCCATATAAAGCAAGTGACATGTTAGGAGTTGGTTCCGCTTTACTTCTGTGAACACCTTAGTTACGACCTTAATCTACTTATAAAATGGTGTATAGGTTCAGTCTATGAAACATTTCTAGAGAAGCAGATTTAAAGGTAGATTAAATGGCAAAAGCTGCACAGATTTACATTTTCTCTTTTTTCAAACTTATAAATTAAATGCTTCTCTTTAATTCTATAAATACTTTGCTATACAGTTGATGTAAAAGTAGCTCTTTTAGTACTTCATGACTGTGTTCTTTCGTTTAGTGCTCAAAAGCTTTTAACACTTCGGTAACACCAATTTTGGTTTCTTGCGGAATGTGATAACCGCCTCATTCAACATGACCGTGAGCAGAGGCAAGAGTTTCTGCTTTTAGCGGGTTTTCGCGAATTTTCGCGAATTTTTCCTTTTTTAAGAATAATATTTTTTAGCGATAAATGAGAAAATTTCTGTTTATTTTAGTCTGCATAGAAAAACTTAACAGATCCAATATTAGAATTTCAATCTAAACAAAAACATGCGACTCATCTTGTTTTTTCCGGAATTAACTCTCTGAGAGCCAAATGTGAAATATTAGAGAGTGGTCATTTTGGAAACAGAGTAAGTGCACTTTTAGATCCTATCATAGATCCCAGTGTTAGAGAAACAGTAGAAGAGAATCCAAAATTTTGCTCTCGTATGATTTTATCTAAATTAAACTCCATTATGCAAAGGGATCTGACGATGTAAAGCATAAAAGCTTTTGTTTCAACCTTCTAGGCTAGATACTAAATCAAGTATATGTGGTTTAAATCATGTAATGGCAGCATTTAAACAACTATATGCATTTGAAACTAGTGGTATCACTTGTGATTCTGATTTGCTTCTTTGTTACAAAGAGTTTTGTGACATTGTTGAACAGCAAAGCCATGATGGCAACGATAACAGATTAGATGTAGTAACAGCAGTTCTGGCATTGAAGGCAAAAGCTAATTCTTACCGCAATTTCTGTGAAACGCCCCTTCAATGTCTGGTTGCCGATGTCAAACTCTGACATGGAGAGATTTTTCTCTACATATAACTTAGTTGTGACAGACAAAAGAACAAGTATGAAAAGTGAAAATATCACAACTTGTTGTATGCTGCAGTTTGGCGATGTCTGGTGTGTAATATTTTATTTGAAATCAGCAAACAGTAGGTAACATGAATAAAATAAAATGTTTTAATTTGGAAAAAAAGGGATTTTAACAGTTGTGCCACTCTAGTTACCTGTTACTTTTCATTTCAGCCATGTCACTACTCATTAATTCTTCCCGAAATTTTGCACGAAATTAATGCGAATTTATAGTAAAAAAAAGCCCAAAAACACCAATTAAAATTATTAATGCGAATTTTATAAATAATTTTCACCAAAATATCTTGCCTCTGACCACTCCAAGATAATTTTAATCTGTTAATTAATTCAATTTTGTTACATTATTTTCATTGTTTTATTATTTCCACTGCCTACCTTATGTAGAATGTTGTGGTTTTCTAAAAGTCATGTTGTCAACACTGATGCTACGCAAGGCAAATGCAATACAATACCATATATTTATATATAATTTATAACATATCTATAAGTATTCTGGTACTTTGAAATTATTTTATGATGCTAGGGTTAAAACGATTCTATTTTAAACCTTGTATCATAAATAACTATATCGTTATCTGCATAACATTTATATTTTAATTTTATTTTTAAAGGGTGTCTGCCATTTTTGTTATAACTTCCACACCACGTCACAGAAATAAAGCATTGACTCGTACACACAAGGAGTTAGGTGCACTTTAGCACATTTTCAAGGGAATTTCTGTTTAAAGAAATCTTGGTAATATTTTCAAATATAACTTATGTGCTCTCAATCCATATATATTTTTAAAATATACTTGTTTTCTCTAGTTTGCTTTCCTGTGAATTACATTTTTGGACATAGGTTACTCGTTTTATCAAACTATTGAAGAAGTGTGAGGTCTACACATTATTCTAACCAGTTCCTTTAGGTAAGACACCTTGTGGAAAATTCACTTAATCAAATGTGATAATCCATAGAGCAATAAAACAACAAATATTACGTCGCGAAGACTGATGTGGCTTTTGTTATGTGTTTGCTTACATAAAAAGATTACTTCGTAGCAAGTGTTCGATACTGAAGGTGTAACCTACAAGGAAAAACAGGCAAGCATGTCAATAAATTATATTCACTTTTACACTTTGGTTTGCTCATTTTAATGTTAGATATTACAATGCACTTTTATAAGTACCATTTGGCGACGGGACAATTATTAGTTGGAATAGATGAGTATCCTGTTAGATAATTACAGTAGATGCAAATTTAGACCTTTTTACCTTACTTTTATTCATGTAACTATTTATAATTTAACAAAATACGAAAACTTACGTAGCGAAATGGAGGTGATACTGGTGAATATGAAGAACATATACTCCTAGACTACCAAGTTGGAAAACTCATATAGTCTGCGACCATCGATATAAAGTCCTCAGATGTTAATTCAAAAACTATCGGTTCGTTGGTTAACGAATGTGATTATCATTAGTACAAAAAGGAATATACTAAAATGTCATTGGAATATTTTGGCACTGGTATAACACGTGTAAATAAATTAGATCTTCCTTTATTTTGCTGAGATTTGGTTGGTAATTTGCGACAGATCATTCTGGATATTTGATAAAAGACGTGTAAACAAGGAGAAATATAGTCAGTTTTCCTTAGTTTCTGAGTAACAGTTATATATTTTGGAGTGCACAATAAGACTTTGGACGTTTTGAAGGTAATATGGAGTTATTCTCATAGAATTCTTTACATTGCCCAATGACTCATATTACCGATTTTTTCTATGTGCTTCTCAGTGTTGTTGAAGGCTCGTTCCTCTTTTTTGGGTGTTCTGGTCCTCCTTGGTTTCTCAGTATGAGAAATGCTTTTTTTAGGTGGTTGTTTCCATAGAGTGATCACGTAGCCTTTGAAACTCTTCTTATTGGCTAATTTGTCTATTATAAAATTCTTAGTATAAAACACCTTTATTAATTTTAATTGCAATAAGTTCATTCACAGTCATAGATGTCACCTGTGTTGTGAAATTATTATGTTGTTTTAGAAATTGTTATCAACTGACTCTGAATGTAGAGGAGATCAACAACTTGAATAAAGAATAAACTTACACATGTTTGTTTATTAGTATCCCTAACCTAATATACTGTCTGCAACACCACGCATAGAGCTTTACAGATAATGTATTGGAACGTTTGGCCCTTTTTGCGAGATGGTATCCTTCAGTTGCAGAGGGATCGTCGGAAGTGTCAGGAAAACTCGTTCTTCAAGGTAATCCTACCACCAGAAGTTAACCGGATTGAGATCAGGAAATTGTGGAGGCCACATTGTTGGAAAATCCCTACTAATGACACGAATGTCAAACATTTGCGTAATTGTTTTGCAACGGTGTAGATGTGGAGGGGAGCGCCATCTTGCATGAATTTTAACATAAAATGTATTGAAAATTAATTGTTCGTTCACACTGGCCGTGTGTAGGCTTAAGTATGGAAAGGTAGAGTCAAACTGAAAAATTCAATACCATAGCCGTGATTTGAACCACGGATCTTCTGGTTTCCGTCCAGCCGCTCTAACCCTTGAGCTATTATAGCCAACGTGCCAACATGACATTAAATTCTCCAACTGACTCGTGTTTTTTTCCGGTAAACCACTTAGGAGTCCTCACAAACACATAATTTAGCCTACACACGGCCAGTGTGAAAGAACAATTAATTTCCATTAATTGACATAATAGTGGTTAACTATAAAGCCCGGGCCTTAAAGTACCTACAATATAATAAGTCGCCATTAAGGTAGTTGTCTCATGTGTTTATGAGGACTCCTAAGTGGTTTACTGGGAAAAAACACGAGTCAGTTGGAGGATTTAATATCATGTTGGAACGTTGGCCATAATAGCTCAAGGGTTAGAGCGGCTGGACAGAAACCAGAAGATCCGTGGTTCAAATCCCGGCTATGGCATTGAATTTTTCAGTTTGACTCTACCTTTCCATAAAATGTATTACCTGGAACGAAACATGCACTTTATTTTTCCAGTATTGTTCCAACCACGGTTTAGAGCAGTCAGATTGTAGTCTTGTAGGTTGGTAGTTGAAGATTTGTCTAGAAGTTAGTTCTTTTGGCTTCTTTTGTAAGTGCTTTTTACACTATGTCAACTAAGTCTAAGATGGTCTCTACGGCTAATTGCATTTGAATATCATCATTCCTTATATTTTATTCTCTTATGCAGCGTAAAAATATCAATTCAGCTGCTTGAAGTTTACTTTTATACTTTATTATTAGGTTGCCTACGGGTGTCGAGGTTGCGTGGAACTTCAGGAATTCCTTCCTTTCCTTCCTTTAATATTAGAATTTCCTTAAATTTCTTTTAAACTGGATTTAAGCAGCTTGATGTATAAAACTTACACTTAAGAATACTTTAAAATTGTGGCTTTAGTTACGTAAAACTATTCATTTTGATACTTTACTCAAATTCATTATTTCTGGCGTATATTTACATCTTAGTAATTATGCTCGATGTTAAGACGAACGTGTTTCGGGATCTGTGGCCTACAAGCCTGCACATTAGAGGTTCTTGCTTTCCCTTTTGCTGTAAATCGGCTTAACAGACGAGATTTCCTTGCGTAGTGAATGAAACGTGTTGCTAATAAACCTTAGAAATTCTGCAACTCACTTGTTTGGAAAACGTGTCACGTTCATCGACCACGTGTTCATGCGTAACTCCGGTAACATTTGGCACACACAATCTGATTAGATCACATCTGCCTCGTGTTTCTAAGGAAAGTACAAGTCAGGGACGAAATTGCATGCAATTTAATGTTCTCATCATTCTCGTGAGAAAGCTATTCTTATTCTTAGAGTGGGGGGAAAATACTCAGATTCTTTCTCAAGAACAACGATATTTTTCATGATAAATAGTTGAAAAAAGTTTACAGAAACCTGCTCTATATGGTCTAAATAAAATTTTGTACCATAGTCCTAATATTTTCTCAAAAATATCCAGAACATTTAAAAATATTTACATCATTAATAAAACGTATGTATCTATTGAATTTTCCATTTAAAGCCTGTAAAAGCCTTTGAAAGCCAGTGAATATTTTTGTTGAAATTTACTAAACTAGAAGATATCACTAAAATAAAATTGTACCTAGACCTTTTCAAAGTATAAGTACATATTTTTGAGGAGTGGGAATTAAATATATCTACTATTGACAAAACAGTCGTTCTTGTTCATTTAGATTATCCAATACTTACATTTTAAGCCCTAGCACATTCTTTTATTTCTTCCTTAGAATCTACAAATAACTGTATATTTAAACTTTGTTCCACAAATATATAAATAAGGTTTCATAAGAATATTTTGTAAAATAAAAGTAAACAAAAGCCGATTAAAGATCAAACATTTTGAGACGGGATCAAAATTGTGTGCCTCAAAATAATTCAGATATGTATCGTCTTGCCAAGGAAATCTGATATTTACATTTATATCAGTGATATCCAGGATTTCTAATAAACATTACTGCTAGAGTTTCAAAATAGTAACAATGTTAGGTCTCTTGTGCAGCAAAGTTAGATGTAATTCAACACTAACGTGTTGATGTCAAGGATATTTCTTATAGGTACAATTCTCAAGAGAGGAGCACACTAGCTAACGTAGAGGGTAGACATCACCATGAGCTACTGTGTGCTATTGTTTCCTCTTACCCCTCTAGAGAGCAATTCACTATCATATTTTCGAGAACTGAGAGGTACAGATACAAAACTGTCTTAACTAAATATACTTAGAGACCTTAACTAAAGTTCTATTACGTCCTACGACGCTAATTCATATCGGACGATGAATGAAATGGGTGAAATAATGCTCAAGGAGTCCGGGGTCCATGGAGCTTACATTTACCTGACAACTCGTCTTTAATGATAAGGGAAAAACCCGGAAGAAACCGTATCCATGTAACTCAACCTAACCGAGATTCGAACTTGGGAGCTCTTGAACGTGCCCGCTCGGTAGCGTAGATAGCAGCGTGTCTGCCTCACGTATAAGAGATACCAAGTTCGAATCTCGATCAGGGTGAGTTACCTGGATAACGTTTTTTTTTTTTTCGAGGGTTTTCCCTTATCCTGAAAGATGAATGTCTGGCAACCATAAGCTCTGTGAACCCCGGACTCATTTGGACATTATGTCCGATATGACTTAACGTTGAAAGGTTTTCCTTATAATGAAAGATGAGTGTTTTAGTAACTCTGAACTCTATGGAACCTGTACTCGTCTGAACATCGTTATTTTGATCGTCCGATATGACTTAACATTGGAGGTTTTCCCTTATCCTGAAAGACGAATGTCGTGTAACTCTAAGCTTTATGGACCCTGAACTCATTAGAACATCATTTCATTTGTCGTCCGATATGACTTAATGTTGAAGGTTTATCCTTATCCTAAAAGATGAGCATCTGGTAAATATAGGTTCTACAAACCCTGCACTCGTTTTGAATATCATTTCATTCATCGTCCGATATAACCTAACGTTGGAGGTTTTTCCCTTATCCTGAAAGATGAATGTCTGGTAACTATAAGCTCTATGCACCCTGGACTCATTTGAACATGGACTCTAGTCTCATTTGAGCATCAATTCACCCATTTCATCCATCACCCCATTTAGCTTAACGTTGGAGGACATAAATTTAAAATACATATATGTTGTCTTACAGTTCATGTTAGTCTGCACATTGGGAGAATATTATCCAAAGGTCTTTGTACATGCTAACAGAAATTCTTTCACTTGAAAAATTGAAGTTTGTTTATTATTTACTAAAAATGAAAGATGGGGCTTATGAAGCTTATTTAACTAATGATACGAATGTGTAGTGCTCCAATGACTTTTAATAGATTTACTTATTCATCATTATTATCATTATTATTGTTGTTGTTCATGTGGTCATTATGAGATAACGTCCCAAATTTTGTGCTAAATGACTTCAATAAAATATTGTAAGGTCATGTCAGAGAATTAATAAACTTAATAAAACGAACTATTTGATGCTTAGGTTATGGAAATAATAGCCGTTAGACTTTTATTTCGTCTAAAGAAACAGTTTTTCTACATTACTTATTCTAAATGTAAATTGCACGTGTAATACATAGCTACATATAATTTGCTCGCCCAGCCCTAGTGATAGTGAAGTATAATTACAAGACAAGAGCCCCTTTTTGCGATTAATCAAACAGCAAAAACTGGTTTGAGTCAAGGCTCAGAATAAATATACTTGTTCTGTGTAGAGGTCAAAGAGTATTTGTGAGAAACTTAATTGTTTAAATGGGAAAGCATTTATATTTCTTTGCGCGTAGACTGAACATACGGATACAGAAGCTGAATGATGGACATGCTATCTGCGCAGGCGCAATATTTCACCAGGCTGGCAGAGTCATTGTTTAGCAAGTTTACAAAACCGTAACTAATGTAATGCCTTTGCATGCATTTATGAATCGTTTCCCCAAGCTTTCAGTAAATAGAGGTATTCCACTTCACACTAAAACATATATCAGATTTTACGGGATATCACAGGCTATTCTCGGAACATCTATATGTAGCAGATTTTATTAGATATGTAAACATCTTAACTATAGGAAGTTTTCATGTAAACATTAGAAATATATTTTAAAAAAGAAATATGTAAGAAAGCTTCTTGTGAAACATAGCTTGAAAAGTTTTACCATATAATACGAGGGTGGGGTCAAAAACTAATGCCTCCCTCTCTCTCTCTCTCTCTCTCTCTCTCTCTCTCTCTCTCTCTCTCTCTCTCTCTCTCTCTCTCTCTCTCCTCTCTCTCTCTCTCTCTCTCTCTCTCTCTCTCTCTCTCTCTCTCTCTCTCTTCTCTCTCCTCTCTCTCTCTCTCTCTCTCTCTCTCTCTCTCTCTCTCTCTCTCTCTCTCTCTCTCTCTCTCTCTCTCTCTCTCTCTCTCTCTCTCTCTCTCATCTCTCTTCTCTCTCTTCTCTCTCTCTCTCTCTCTCTCTCTCTCTCTCTCTCTCTCTCTCTCTCTCTCTCTCTCTGTCTCTCTCTCTCTCTCAATTGCCAAGAAAATTGAATCCAATTTACATAGCGTGAAAACTACAACATTGACAATTAATTTGTCACTATTCAATATAATCTCCGTCTTTTTCCACAGTTTTAGTCCACCTTTTAACTAGGGCATGTATTCCAGTGTGGTAAAACACACGGTCTTGCATCCTAAGCCATTGATGCACGGACGTTTTCACATCTTCAAAATGAATCCCACTTCCTTTAGTGGCCCGAACAGATGGAAGTCGGATGGTGCCAGGTCAGGGCTGTATGGGGGTTGAGGTAAGACTTGCCATCCCAATTTCTCAATTTCTGCAGTTGTATAACGGCTGGTGTGTGGTCTTGCATTATCATGCAAAAGAAGAACATCCGCCATAGTTTTTGTTTCGCGAACTCGACGAAGACGTGCTTTCAGCTTTTTAGAGTTCTGACGTATTGGACAGAAATTTATTGTGCATCCCTGCTACAAAAGATCAATCATAAGCACACCCTCTGCATCCAAAACACTGTCGCCATAACTTTTCCTGCTGACTGCTGAGTTTTGAACTTTTTTTCTTCGTTGACGTTGTGTGATGTCATTCCATTGACTGCCTCTTTGATTCAGGTTCAAAATAATGAACCACGATTCGTCTACAGTGACAATCTTTTTCCAGAACCTCCTCTCCCTCCAAATTGAAGCGCTGCAAGTGTTCGGAGGCTATTGTTTTTCTTGCTTCTTTGTTTTGGGCGGTTACATTCTTGGTACCCAACGTGAAAAAACTTTTAAGTAACGCCAGTTGTTGAATTATCATCACACTGTCTTTACTAGGGGAGATAATGGCGACACAATTCACCTGTTGTTACCGGCGATCACCACGAATGATGTCATCGACTCGCTGAATGTTGCATGGAGTCACTGCAGTCACCGGCCTGACGCTTCGCATTTCATCTGCCAATGGTTTTTTTGCTCTTCAGCTTCGTTACAGTGACGAACCCATCGTCTAACAGTGCTGACATCCACCATTGCATCACCAAACACAGTTTTTAACCTTTCGTGAATGAGAATTGGCGTTTCACCTTCCGCAGTCAAAAATTCAATCACAGAACGCTGTCTAATACGAATGTCGATGTCAGCCATTTTGCAAGAGGATGCAGTGCTTCCACCTGTTGACTTAGGAAGTTACTGCTGCAGGGGATTGGAGAAGAAGGTTTGAAGAATTGCGCTAAATTCAAAGTTTTCACATAACTTACTTATTTAAGGGTGGGGGGGGGAAATAGGAGGCAATACTTTTTGACCCACCCTCGTACATTTTAAAGATGTGGAACTATTTGTTCACTTCTTTTTTCAGTTATGCTCCTCACTCCATCTTCTTCCCCTTCCTCATACACATATTGATGATGCAAGATGTGTTATTGATAAAGTGAGACAGTAAACAACAAGGAATTATTGATACATAAATCGCTGTTAAATCTACAGTCCAATAAAAAAGCTTTACACTTCATTGCAGAGCTTGTGATTGTGAAAACAATACTCACGCCGCCAGGAAAGCTACAACCCCTATAAATATTCTTGGATATTCAGTACTGCCAACTTAATTGTAGTCGATGATCGTTCTCGAGTCTGTGCTCGAGTCTGTGCTAGTCGATATGTGTGTCTATAATTCATGCGGCCAGACCCAAGGCATTACTATTAAAATTCAGAGCCTAGATTGCAACAACTGGTTTCACAGTAATTATATTCAAATTACAGAGGCATCAGAGGTTGTGAAGCGTCAAGACCAACCCTGATTTGTACTAACTGCTGCAAAATATGGAATGTCCACTAAAGGATGATGGGCAAGTAACTAAATTGACCATGCGATTCGAAAATGAATTGTATCAAATTAGAGATCGATTAAACAGATAATTGATCGGTTAAAATATATTGTAACAATGAGAGATAACTATAAAAATTCTTCATTTTGGTTCATGAAAGTTGAATGAGAATGCTAAGATAATTAAGAAATAATTTGTGTATTTAAACACATAAACATAGAATATTTAAAAGAAGAAAATCAATGTTAAAGAACCAACTGAATTAACAAGGTTGCAATCAAACTTCATCATTAAAGGAGACCAACTACGGTGCAAATAGGTATATAGAGTACCTAAATCTACAAATATCCACTAAAGAAGATGTCTATGAGGTGATGAAGGGACTAGAGCGAATGCCGGACATATATTAAAGTACGCATAATTGAGGCATTGCATCGTTTAAGAAGACCACCACATAAACCATCAGGAAGTATTTTAATTATTGTCAAATTAAATTCTTTAAACCAATTTTAATAAACATTTCACCTGTGGAAAAAACGTGTTAATTCTTAAAAACATCACTTATATCTTCTAATTTCAATCCCTAAACTGAAAAAAACGCAAAAAAGTAATATATGAGGTACGTCCAGAAGGTAAGTTCTGTTTGGTAATAAAATTAAATTGTGTACAGATACAGAAAAATTATTTATCTACAACTCTTACACTACTTTTCCACATACCTGCCGATATTTTGCATTCATTTGTCATAGCGAGGCACAAGTTTTTGTATACCTTCTTCATAGAAGTTTGCCGCCTGTGTCTTCAACCAGTTGGAAACATTTTCTTACAACTCTTCGTCAATGTTGAAGTGTTGACCGCCAAGGAAAGATTTGAAATTCAAAAACAGATTAAAGTCGCTAGGAGCGAGGTCAGGGCTTTACGGGGGGTGGTCAAACATGTCCCAGCCAAATCCCTGCTGTGTGTAGTCGTGCGTTGTCGTGAAGAAACACAACACCTTTTGGCAGCATTCCTCGGCGCTTATTCTGTATTGCGCGGTGCAATTTCCTAAGTGTCTCGCAATAAACATCTGTTTTTTGTTTGACCACGTGGTAAGAAATCAATGGGTAAGATGCCTTTCCTATCCCAGAACACTGTGCACATCATTTTTCGAGGTGTAAAGATTTGTTTCGGCTTAACCTTTGCTGGGGATGAGGTGTGCCTCCATTCCATTGATTGACGCTTACTTTCAGGGGTGTCGTAAGAAACCCAAGTTTCTGTGTCAGAAATTCTTCGCCGCCTTCATCATAACGGGTCAAAACTGAAGTGCACTACCCATTCGTTTTGTTTTGAGTTGCTCAGTAAGAATCGTTGGCACCCAACCTGAGCAAAGTTTACGGAATTTCAGTTTTTCGGTAACAATTTCATGAACTAGTGATCGTGAGATATGGGGAAATTCCATAGCGAGAGCACTAATTGTAAACTTGCTGTTTTCCTGGATCTTGTCATCAATCGTGTGGACCAGTTGTTCTGTAACCAAAGATAGACGCCCAATTCGTTCTTCATCGTGCACTTCACTACATCCTTCATTGAACTGTCGGACCAATCTTCTCATCATTGTATCACTCATCGCATTTTGTCCGTAAACATCGCAAATTTGCCGATAACTTTCAACTGGTTTCACTTTCCTAGCATTCAGAAAACGAATCACAGATCTGATTTCACAAGCGGCGGGATTTTCAATCAACACCGACATTGTAAACAAGCACAACAAAGCGTACGTAACTAACAGCGATCTCACAATGGCGCACGTTTTTTCTCCTTGATACAGAGCGTCTACCGCGCATGTGCGGAACTGCGATCGCAGCGCTGCAGTGGAGATAAATTGAAACAGAACTTACTTTCTGGACGCCCCTTGTACAAAGAATTTATTTGTGAAACAGAATTTCACTTTCCATTAAAAATACTACGCAGCCAAAACATTGTTTCTTTTCTCAGAAAATGGATATAAAACGATACGAACACTCTAGACTGACCACTGGAACAAAATTATTATCGGTATGATTTATAACCTTATAAACAAATGATAAAGAGCTGAATAAATAAGTCAATAAATATTTTTTCTGTATTAACACTGATGCATAAGACGACAAACGTGAAATAAAGCGATAAGTAAAGAATAATGGAATAGAGAAATAAAGACGCTAAGGAATTGCAATATTAGAAGGGAGATCATTAAAAGAAAATAAGAATTAAGCTTTATATGTATTAAACACGCAGTGAATGATCCTTCACGTGGCCTGTGGCCCGCCGGCAAAGCTGGTGACTGTGTGGCGGTGCTGGCGACAGGAACTTAGTAATTTGTCATGTAAAGTTATTTCTAACATACATAACACAAACGCTTAAAAATAAAATTAAATTACATACATTAAGTTGGGACTGCATTTACAACATTCACATAATAAACGTTATTGGAGTTCTAAAATCAAGGAACCTCCACATGATCGAAAAACAGAAATGCAGTGAGTTATTAGCGGTGAGAAAATAATATAATACTTTTGTTTTTCAAGAAACTATTAACAGTGAAGGGTATTTACAAAATATTTTTCGGTTCTTTTATGATCAATTACTGAGAGAAAACATGCTTTCGCTACCATTCAGCAGGGTTTTACACAACACATACTGCCTACTTCTTATTACATCAAATTCATGAAGTGTCGCAATATGGAGTTATCACTAACAACACACAGCCCCCTAGTTCCCCCATTTTAACGCCCTTCGATTTTGATATCTATGGGGATACAAAATTAATCCAGGAACTTTTTATTAACTTGGTCACTTGGTCAAGAAAAGTACGAGGGCTGTTAAAGAATTATCATAATTTTTATGGTCATAATATTTCGCACTAAAATTCAATCTTATATTCTGTTAGCTTAATGTGAAACAAACACGCCGTAGTAGTCTCATTGTTGGTACTCCTGGTATCCTCCTGTGATAACCAGGAAAGTTCAGATATGTTCAGTATCGCCTACCGCTGCAATGGAGGTAACATGCAGTTAAAGTTGATGTTAGAGGAAGATCGGGAGTTTCTTTCAAACGTAATCACTGCTGATGAAACTTGGCTACATCATTTTGAACCTGAGAGCAAACAGCAAAGCTCAGTGTGGAAATCTCCTTCATCACCAATCCCCCAAAAGCAAAGGTGGTTGCTTCTGCTAGGAAAGCTATGGTCATCTCATTCTTTGATATTCATGGAATTGTTTATCAGCATGTTGTACCTGCACACACATCAGTAACTGGAAAATACTACAGGGATGTCCTGAAAACATTGCAAGTCCATATCAGGCGCAAAAGACCATATTTCCGTGAAGCAGGCTGGATGCTGCACCACGATAATACGTGGCCGCATATTGCCAAAGTTGTTGCTGAATATCTTGCAAAAATCAACGTGAAGTGCATCCCTCATCCTCCCTATAGTCCGGATTTAGTCACATGTGACTTTTTTCTATTCCCTAACCTGAAGAAACGCCTTCGTGTGAGGCATTATCCATCATCAGAAGCAGTAGTGAAGGCTGTGGAGGCGATTTTGAAAGATCTCCCAAAAAATTGTTACCAGCATGTCTTTGAAGACTGGCAGAAACGCTGGGACAAGTGCGTCACATTCAGGGGAGACTATTTTGAGAAGGATCATCAAAATTATGAGGATGAGTAAAGGTACGTTGTCAAAAAACAATTGTGATCATTCTTTATTGAACAGCCCTCGTAAGACATCTCAGAGGGAATTGCAGTTCATGTTTCTAAACAGGTGTCGGAAATGCTTGAGCAACGAAGGGAGATGGTTTCAAATCTCCTTGCTTAATGTATGTGAGTAGTTTACTTTTCTATTCAAGTGTTTGTGTTATGTTTGTTAGAAATAAGGTACGTGACAACCCGTACTATACTTACTGTGGGCTTCTTGTCACCCGCACCTTAGACACAGCAGCCAGCTTCGCCGACGGATAGCACGCCGCGAAAACAGAAGCATTCAAAATTCAGTTAAGCCTCCAGAAAATGTAACCAAGGAGAATAATATGTTGACTGTATATGTAAAGATTTCAGACATTCTAAGTCATGATACCATAAATATGAGTTAGAATCTGTCACCAGAACCAATAACACCAATCAAAAGGCATCTGATTAGAAAAGAAAGTAGAGGAATTCGAAAATGTGCGTGAGAAAGAACAGTTATGTAGCTCTGGGAGCCAGTTCCGAACGGTATCATCACTTCGTGTCTTATCTTGATAATGCTGTAGCTCCGTGATTCAGCTGCGAGAATGTGAATTAGTTCTGAAAAAAAAAGTTTAAGATAAGGGACATAATACTTAAATATCTTTACCATCAATGAATTATATGCTTTTGTTTGAGCGTGGGATTGGAAATCTCGTGTTTCGAGAGATTGTTATAGTGTAGAAAAACAGACAGTTGAAGAGTAAATTACCTGAACTTATTATAGTGTTTATTTATTCCCAACCTTACTAATCTCATTTCCAAGAAACCTTTTCTTAGAGACTATTTTGCATTACGAGAAAAGCTGAGGAGACTGATATGTTCCAAAGGAAAAGTTACTCATAAGCACACTGAAGTCTAAAGGCAGAGTTTAAACTCGTTCTTCTGCAAACTTCACTTAAAGGTACATTTAATCATGTTAATCGAAATAAAGGTTTCTATGAATGGTTTTGTGACGTATTTCTTTACAGATATAATAGCCTTAAGTAATAGTGAGATCTTGCTATTATGTGACGGTTTTGCAGTGTAATTCTCACTGCATGACCTGGATATAAAAAGAAAAAACAAAGAAATTACTTCCAAAATAATAAAGTCTAGTAGAAACTCATTTACCCGGATTAATTGCGACCAGGGCCGATCCGAGTTAACACAAATCCTAGTTATCCGGAGGATGACGGAAAAGCGACAAAAAACATGTTTTAACATCATCGAAATATTTTTAATGAGTTTAGAAATTGCTATCGGCACCTTTCACCTAAATTCACATACACTGTATGTCTGTAAGTCTTTGTATTTGTACTGTACTACAAACTAGTCGCTAGTAAAATGACAGTGAGCTTCTGCTGTCTCAGTTTAGTGTATCACCTACGAACAGCGTGATCTCACATCCGCTTTAACGTTAGAAGTTCACTTGACAATATTTTGGATTTACTCTCGAAATAAAGGCTGATTCATCAACACTGTGTGAATCTGAATACTCTTCATTTTCATTTTATGTAACACTGCATGATGCAATAATATCTTCCTCTGTAATCGGTTTATCGCCTCAATTATTGTCAATGTCTTCTTCATCAACACTGGAACAGGCAAAATGTCTATAAAATATTCATCCACACTTACCTGTTCTTCTTTTTCTTCTTCAATCTTGTTTTCTAGCAAGCCCCACACTACGTCACAATTTTTTCCATTACTTTCTCAAAGTATATCTTCCAACCTGGTCCCAAGCAGATGGGGTGAGTGCAATGAATTTGCCCACTAGTATGAGAATTCGAGTAATGTTCCTACATAGAATAGCAATTTATCGTGTGTCATACAGGTCTTCATTTACTACTCCAAACAATATTTTGATCAGAACTGTTCCGGGTTATCCGAATGTCCTGATTAACGAGGTTTCAGTGTACTTTTATAAAAAATATTTTATGCTTAAAATTTGTACAATGGCTGCACAAAGTCGATAGTTCAATATAGAGGGCCATGTACGGAACCAAGTCATTTGTCTAGGTATAGAACTGTGGTAACTAGGGAAACATATAAAATAACAGTATTTCAAAAATAGTTATTCCGATAGTGATGTTGAATTTCAGTAATTCCTACTGTGAAAAGCAACACTGTGAATTGTTTAGACTCAATCGGGAGGAATTCAAGTTGGTATACATATCCACATTAATAAAACTTAACTTCCCTTTGCTTTGACATTTCAGTTGTGTATTTATATGAAATTAATTTTAACTTTACAATTGAGTGTGGTAAAGTAGAAACTTGTTTTACTTTTGTAATGTTCCACTTTACACAACCAAAGTAGATAAAAATGTTTATTTGATATAAATTAACGAAAGATCTATATTTTTGTGTAGCAGAGTTTTGTTTGTCTCTTACAGTTTACCTATCATGAAAGCCATTCAGAATAAAGAATACTTCAGAGGTAGTCCCAGAAATTTCAAGATATATTTGTTTTGTACATATGGTATTTTAATGAAAATCTTTATACACACTTTTGAAAAAAAGATTTAAATTGTCCATGTAAAAGATAGTTGGTGATGTAGATTTCTTTTCTCTTTTTTTTTTAATTTTCGTATTGCATTCTTGCAATGTGCCGAAATTAAATAAGTGTAGATTTTAACTAAATTTCAGTTTTTCTTTGTATTATGGTGTTCAGACACAAACTAAGGATCTTCCTCAAAGCATCAGTTTATGATTCAAGGGACCTCGTAATTGAAATTACTTTTTGAGTTACGATTAGGACTTCTAGGGAAGGGATTTGGCACCGAAACCTGTAATTTATTGTATCGAAGTCCTAAATGGGGCATCCCTAAGAGGAAGAATTAGGCGAGAGGAGACAGAGAGCGGCCGACCCAGGAGTCACGACAGCATATCTTTCTACCCTGAAAATGGCCACCAGATGAGAGATGATGTGAAATGCTAATGGAGATAAAATGGAGCGACAGGGACTTTGAGGAATGTAATTAACCTACACAGCTGGTGAACCAGGAAACCCCCGAAAAATACATGGGTTAGGTAGGTCGGCCACGGGAATCAAACTCGAGCCTTCCGAATGCAGACCACAGACGAAACAGCCTAAGCCATCCCGCTCTTTTTTTGGGAGGGGGAGGTCAAATGCAATACTTTGTTCTACCTATTCACGTGGTAGTGGAAGTAACAATCAAAGACCAAATTTTCGCAAAACAAATTCAGTTTTCCAACCTAGTGAATATTCACAGCTCGTATGAAGAAATATACTACGTGAATTTTGTTTGCATACAATACGTCTCTGCTTCAATTATGTGCTATTTTACAAAATAAATCCGTGTCTATGGCCTGCCAATGCTGTGACTACCCACCGTTTAACGGTTCGTTAACTTGCAATTTTTATACGCCATTTTTGTAAACCGGTTTGAGCAGACGTCTAGGTAGTAATTTTGAAACATCTGACAGCCATAACCCGACACACCAATACCTCCATGTTAAACATAAAGGTTGTTCTTAAAGAAATCTGCTTATGTATCATATACCTACATTCAAAAACCTGCTACACAAAATTTTCTAGTAATTTTTGATTTCGAATGATAACTTTTGTGCGTTTTCTCTTGCAAAAGCCATTCTAAAAGATTATTGTTACAAGAGGAATAGGAGAACATTGCAGACTTAAGCGATAGTCAATTATTATAAGATATAGTAGCTAAGTAATACCTTAAAAAATCACTTTCTTTTCATGATCAAACGATAAAGAAAAAGTAGATATCCTATTTGAGCAAAATGTTTGGAACTATAAACTAATAACAAGAGATATCTACGAAATCATTAGGTTCATAAAAACTATGAAATGAATCGTGTGTTTTTACAGTTGTAGTAGGATTTTGTTTGTCTGTTAAGTTTTACCAGATATGCAAAACTTATTCAGAATGAAGAGTGCGTTGGCTCAGGCGTTTCCTCTGTGGCCACTGACCCATGGATTTTTTCGGGATTTTCTGGGTAGCCAGGCAAATGCTGGGTAGCTTAATTACATCTCCGGAATTTCCTGTCCCTCTGTTTCATCACTATTGTCATTTCATATTATAGCTCATCTGATGGTCTCTTTCATGGTAGAAATGTCGGCGGAAGTCTCGGTGCTACATGGCAGGATGATATTCTCTTGATAAACCTTCCTCCTCCGGTGGAATGGTTTTCGGGTTGACCTGGTGGGATAGTTTCCGGCCACAGCCGGGGGGTGCCAGTTGTTCTGGCCTGCCGGGAAATTTCTAAGTGGTAAAGTGTAGGGATCGTGCCCTCAGCACTGTCCTGGTTCTGTAGGATGGCCGCCGACTGTCTCCTCTCGCCTCATCCATCCTCCCTGGTATGCCCCTCTTGGAGACATGGGTACTGTCTACACAAAACAGGAAGCCAAGGCAGAGGAATGTGTAACGTGATTACTTTTGCTGTGCGCATGATGTTTATGCTCTTATGATTAGGATGCTAGGTTTACCCAAAACACACAGTGTTGTCACATAACTCACCCATGCATAATATCTATCACTGCAGTTACTGAAATGAGCATTAGATCTGACAGCATGGGTGGCTCTTAGGCAATCTCATACACTCGTTTCATAGTAAACAGATCCACTACCAAAGCAGATAACTAATTCAAGCCCCTCTCCCTTTTCAGGCCCTGCTTGGTATCTTGTGAGTAGACAGTACCATAGACCAAGTTTGGACCTCCTTGCCAAATCCCCTCTTAGCGTAGTCCAGTCCAGTCTAGATGTTATTCCCAAGATATACATTTCATTTGTAATAAAAAAGCTTAAACATTCTGTCTTTAATCAAAATCATTACAGCCATTTTGAATTAAATCAATGTTTTTGAAGAATTTTCCATGTAAAGGGTAGGCCGCATCCTTGGAAGTTGCCAAATTTAAATGAAACCAATTTTAGTCTGTTTAGATCATCTTTTCAGACAAAAGTACATATATAACTCTCACACACATAGGACCTTTTAAGATATCTGCTTCTTTTCCTTTATCGGATTAGTTAACGGAAGAAGTATACATTTTCAGTAAAATTTAGATACCGAATAAAATTGTTGGGTGAAATGCCTAAATGTTATACGATATCTTAGGAAATGAATACTAAAGAGCTTATACTAAGATATTTGCATCACTAATAAAATGTATATCTACACCTTTTCTTCCGAAACCCGTTAAATCGTATTATTCGGAATAAATTGTCTATAACTTTGTATAATTGGGCAACAGTAAAGAGATAAACAAATGTATGCTACCACACAAGTGTCATCAAAGCACACCAGTTATGTTAACCATTTCCGATATATTTTTATTACTGGCTTGAACTTCTAAATTGTTTGTCAGTTTTTGAACTGCTACTATTGTTGAGCACCTCACTCCAGATTCCAACACGCTAGAAGTTTAGAGCGCCCGAACAACTGTGTTACATACATAGTTCGGGTTGGTTTGGTATAGGATTGTAGTAGTCTCTGTAAACATTCAATCACAGTAGCGCACAAAATAAATATTTCCAATTACAAGTTCATAACTAGTAGCTAAGCAAAATAATTTCTGCCCGCCTCGGTAGCGTGATGGTAGAGTGTCTGCCTCACGTACAAGAGGTCCCGAGTTCTAATCTCGGTCAGGGTGAGTTACCTGGATAAGGTTTTTCCGGAGCTTTACCTTATTCATTTGAGCAGCATTTCACCCATTTCATTCATCGTCCGACATGACTTCACAAATTAATTGCATCATATACATAAAGGAATTAATAATCTAAATAAACTGAAAAGAGTAGATTCTTTACAAATCACTGCACCGAACTGCAAGGTGCTTTCGCAACGTATCGAAAGAAAACCGCTTTCTATTTTCTCTTAAAATAAACTTGAATCTGATAATCTTCGTTCTACGTCAGATGAAGTGAGCTGCATAACGGAAGAATGTAACATCAAAGAAATCAATTTTCATATATTTGCATTCATTGTTGCAGTCCAATAAAATGTCCTTTATGACGCATAACCAGAGTTTTTCTCCGAGTCATTTTTTTATTATATTATCATTCCAACAATAACAAATTCTGAATCTGCCTGATTCAGATTTTGCAGAATTCAAACAGGAACCGAAGAGGCTAGGCATTTCTATATCTGACATCGGGATATGTACAACGCTTTTAATGAAATTGTCAAAAGTAATGACTATAGAACATTGCAGTAATCTGATGGATAGAGACAACGTGAAAAATTCAATGCCATGGCCGGGATTTGAACCACGGATCTCCTGGTTTCCGTCCAGTCGCTCTTAACCTTTGAGCTACCATGGCCAACGTGCCTTCCTGACATTAAATTCTCCAGTTGACTCGTATATTTCCCCGGTAGACCACTAGGGGCTCTCGCATCCGAGATACACCGTTTGTGGCGACTTACTATTGTAAGTACTTAAGTCCCAGGCTTCATCATTTAACTCATATTATTTTAGTTAATTGATGGAAATTAATCATTTCTCCACACTAGCCGAATATAGGCTAAGATATTTGATGGATAGAGACAACATGAAAAATTCAATGCCATGGCCGGGATTTGAACCACGGATCTCCTGGTTTCCGTCCAGTCGCTCTTAACCTTTGAGCTACCATGGCCAACGTGCCTTCCTGACATTAAATTCTCCAGTTGACTCGTATATTTCCCCGGTAGACCACTAGGGGCTCTCGCATCCGAGATACACCGTTTGTGGCGACTTACTATTGTAAGTACTTAAGTCCCAGGCTTCATCATTTAACTCATATTATTTTAGTTAATTGATGGAAATTAATCATTTCTCCACACTAGCCGAATATAGGCTAAGATATTTGATGGATAGAGACAACATGAAAAATTCAATGCCATGGCCGGGATTTGAACCACGGATCTCCTGGTTTCCGTCCAGTCGCTCTTAACCTTTGAGCTACCATGGCCAACGTGCCTTCCTGACATTAAATTCTCCAGTTGACTCGTATATTTCCCCGGTAGACCACTAGGGGCTCTCGCATCCGAGATACACCGTTTGTGGCGACTTACTATTGTAAGTACTTAAGTCCCAGGCTTCATCATTTAACTCATATTATTTTAGTTAATTGATGGAAATTAATCATTTCTCCACACTAGCCGAATATAGGCTAAGATATTTGATGGATAGAGACAACATGAAAAATTCAATGCCATGGCCGGGATTTGAACCACGGATCTCCTGGTTTCCGTCCAGTCGCTCTTAACCTTTGAGCTACCATGGCCAACGTGCCTTCCTGACATTAAATTCTCCAGTTGACTCGTATATTTCCCCGGTAGACCACTAGGGGCTCTCGCATCCGAGATACACCGTTTGTGGCGACTTACTATTGTAAGTACTTAAGTCCCAGGCTTCATCATTTAACTCATATTATTTTAGTTAATTGATGGAAATTAATCATTTCTCCACACTAGCCGAATATAGGCTAAGATATTTGATGGATAGAGACAACATGAAAAATTCAATGCCATGGCCGGGATTTGAACCACGGATCTCCTGGTTTCCGTCCAGTCGCTCTTAACCTTTGAGCTACCATGGCCAACGTGCCTTCCTGACATTCCTACCGGGGAAATATACGAGTCAACTGGAGAATTTAATGTCAGGAAGGCACGTTGGCCATGGTAGCTCAAAGGTTAAGAGCGACTGGACGGAAACCAGGAGATCCGTGGTTCAAATCCCGGCCATGGCATTGAATTTTTCATGTTGTCTCTATCCATCAAATATCTTAGCCTATATTCGGCTAGTGTGGAGAAATGATTAATTTCCATCAATTAACTAAAATAATATGAGTTAAATGATGAAGCCTGGGACTTAAGTACTTACAATAGTAAGTCGCCACAAACGGTGTATCTCGGATGCGAGAGCCCCTAGTGGTCTACCGGGGAAATATACGAGTCAACTGGAGAATTTAATGTCAGGAAGGCACGTTGGCCATGGTAGCTCAAAGGTTAAGAGCGACTGGACGGAAACCAGGAGATCCGTGGTTCAAATCCCGGCCATGGCATTGAATTTTTCATGTTGTCTCTATCCATCAAATATCTTAGCCTATATTCGGCTAGTGTGGAGAAATGATTAATTTCCATCAATTAACTAAAATAATATGAGTTAAATGATGAAGCCTGGGACTTAAGTACTTACAATAGTAAGTCGCCACAAACGGTGTATCTCGGATGCGAGAGCCCCTAGTGGTCTACCGGGGAAATATACGAGTCAACTGGAGAATTTAATGTCAGGAAGGCACGTTGGCCATGGTAGCTCAAAGGTTAAGAGCGACTGGACGGAAACCAGGAGATCCGTGGTTCAAATCCCGGCCATGGCATTGAATTTTTCATGTTGTCTCTATCCATCAAATATCTTAGCCTATATTCGGCTAGTGTGGAGAAATGATTAATTTCCATCAATTAACTAAAATAATATGAGTTAAATGATGAAGCCTGGGACTTAAGTACTTACAATAGTAAGTCGCCACAAACGGTGTATCTCGGATGCGAGAGCCCCTAGTGGTCTACCGGGGAAATATACGAGTCAACTGGAGAATTTAATGTCAGGAAGGCACGTTGGCCATGGTAGCTCAAAGGTTAAGAGCGACTGGACGGAAACCAGGAGATCCGTGGTTCAAATCCCGGCCATGGCATTGAATTTTTCATGTTGTCTCTATCCATCAAATATCTTAGCCTATATTCGGCTAGTGTGGAGAAATGATTAATTTCCATCAATTAACTAAAATAATATGAGTTAAATGATGAAGCCTGGGACTTAAGTACTTACAATAGTAAGTCGCCACAAACGGTGTATCTCGGATGCGAGAGCCCCTAGTGGTCTACCGGGGAAATATACGAGTCAACTGGAGAATTTAATGTCAGGAAGGCACGTTGGCCATGGTAGCTCAAAGGTTAAGAGCGACTGGACGGAAACCAGGAGATCCGTGGTTCAAATCCCGGCCATGGCATTGAATTTTTCATGTTGTCTCTATCCATCAAATATCTTAGCCTATATTCGGCTAGTGTGGAGAAATGATTAATTTCCATCAATTAACTAAAATAATATGAGTTAAATGATGAAGCCTGGGACTTAAGTACTTACAATAGTAAGTCGCCACAAACGGTGTATCTCGGATGCGAGAGCCCCTAGTGGTCTACCGGGGAAATATACGAGTCAACTGGAGAATTTAATGTCAGGAAGGCACGTTGGCCATGGTAGCTCAAAGGTTAAGAGCGACTGGACGGAAACCAGGAGATCCGTGGTTCAAATCCCGGCCATGGCATTGAATTTTTCATGTTGTCTCTATCCATCAAATATCTTAGCCTATATTCGGCTAGTGTGGAGAAATGATGAATTTCCATCAATTAACTAAAATAATTGCAGTAATCATTCAGAAATGAGAGATTTTACTATCGTCACTGCACTACGTTCCTAAGAATAAAATGTACTTGTTAAATGTATGACTCAAAGAGCAGCAGTGCATTTGACCTTTACTACCCACACTACGTGCCAGAACCCCACGTTCCCCAGTTATAGTCTGTTGCCTTCGTGAACCAAAACCGAGGCCTGGTTTTTACTCCCTAGGTCATGTAAACACTATGGGAACCAAAATCAGAATACAGTGGGCCATTTTTAAACATTTTACATCTTAGGGCGCCGGGGTAGCGCGGTGGTTTCGTTCGCGGCTCCCGTTCTAAGGGTCCCGAGTTCGATTCCCGGCTCTGGGGTTGGCGATTTTAAGTCGGCCCTATCCACGCCTTCACCTCTGTCTAGCACACGTGAAGTATCCCCTATGCCCAACGTGGTTCGGAGTCCACGGTAAAAACTGTAGGTCCTCTCACCTCACCGCCATCTTCACTATCACCCTATCATCGGAGGTAATGGACACCGCCCTCTGGGTGCCTCCACCTGAGAAATGGGTCCGGTCATCACTTGGTGGGGTGAGGTTACCCCGAAGGCCAAGGTTGCCATGTGGGGAGTGTTAGTAACTAACATTTTACATCACTTTGGTCTCTTAGATTCCTCTGTACCTAACAAGAAATCTGAAATAAAACTCTTTCTTTAAATTTTTATCTCAATCAACACAAATTAAATTAAAAATTAATTTCTAAAGAACCAATTTATTACATTTTATACAAAAATAAAGAGCTTTAGCTAGAGAGCCATGAAATTTCTAAACTTTTTGATACAAATAAACTCACATGCGTACGCGAACGCTGGCGGTTTACTAAAAAGGTGTTCTTTGGATTTAGTGATCAAAACATGTGTTTATGATTGATTCTCGATTGTTAATTGTTACCTGGAATACAAAAGCAGCTAAGCGGTAGAGAAAGTAATACATGCAGTAACAATATATTTTTTCTAGTTGGCATTAAATAATGCTTAAAAGCAAATTTACGATACGTATTATTTTTATTGGGTGTAACTTTCAAAGTAATTAAAATTTCCAAATAAAGAGAATTTCCTAACATGCAGATATTCATATCATCTTCTACTGGACATTATTGACTTGTATTCGAGCACCAATCTCAAGAGGTAAGCGTTCCGTTTCAGTTTCTCCAAAATATAACATGTTAAACATTCAGGCTTGTTTATCGACATTTTAACTGGTTCATTATCCAAACTGAATACTAAGGATTTTTAAATAAAATGTTTTTTTTTCCTCCCTTATTTAATAGTGACTCGCAGTTTGATACGAGGGACACTGTCTGTCTATATTTTGAGCCTTGGCAGCCCTGAATGTTGTAGGTGCCATCTGACGTTCTCCAATATGAAGTTTTACATTGTTGACCCATAATATACTTCAGACTTTTGTCAACAGAGCGTCATTTGTTTTATTTACAGTAACTAGAAAATTGCATCTCAATAAAAACATGGAGGTAACTATTGAAAATGTTTTCGCATTGATTTATTATGACTTTCAACTGCATTATCAAGACAAGAGTGCATCGATCAACTAACTTCCACATTTGGTGACGAAGCTCCATCCTTTGCCACTGTATAACGAATTTAATCGTGGCCGTCATTCGTTCAATGATGAAGCTCGTGAAGATCGTTCAAAATGAGTTGTTGTGCCAGAAAACTTCGATGCTGTGCAAAAACTAATAATGCAAGATAGTCATGCGACATATTGTAAGATTGAGGTAACTCTAGGCATTAGTACCGCCAGCATACATAAAATATTCCATGATTATTTAGTCGTGAAAAAGGTTTGCTCTCGTTGGATTCCACATAATTTGACGCAATCTCAAAAGGATGCTCGTGTTCATTGGTGTACAAAGATGCTCAAGAAATACAATGGTGGTGCCTTAAAAGACGTATATAAGATCGTAACAGGTGACGAAGCATGGATCTATGCGTATGAGCGGGAAAGTAAACAGCAGGTGGTGTTTCAAGATAAATCAAATCCAACAAAATTTGTTCGTACTCGAAGCACTTCAAAGCAAATGGTCACCTGCATTTTCAGCAAATGTTTTGCCGAATTTTGCCGGAAGTCTTCGTTGAAGTAAGAACCGTAGGATTGTTCTTCATCAAGACAATGCGAGCGTACACACATCTCGTCTAATAACGAGTTCTGAAGGCTCAAAAAAATCGAATTGACGAGTAATCCGCTATACAGTCCTGATTTGCACGCAGTGACTTCTTTTGTTCCCGAACATCAAGAATAAATTGCGTGAAAAAAGATTTTTGTCGGCAGAATAAGCCGTTGATGCCATCCAAAACCGTGCTTTGGAGGTATCTGAAGAAGACTAGAGTAAATGCTTTGACAAATTGTTCAAACGAATTCAAAAGTGTATTGATCATAAAGAGAATATTTTAGAAAACAATAAAGCAGTCTTCAATCAGAAATTACTTTGTTTTAATCATTATGCTCAGAATATAAATAGTGCCTCTCGTACGGCTGTTGTAACACAACATGGAGAAAAAATTGCCTAACAAACAAATTTGTTCATGTAAAGATTTTCGAAATAAAATATATAGACCTTATTTATTCTTGTTCATTTTAAACAGTTAAAAGACTTCAAAATAGAGCTAGCTTTTTTAGGTTAAAATAAAAATATAGAACTAGAACGTAATTTAAAGACTAGGTTTCCCTACGAGGGCTGTTCAATAAAGAATGACCACTTTTTTTTTTTTTTTTTTTTTTTTTCATTTTTTTTTGACAACGTACCTTTACTCATCCTCATAATTTTGATGGTCCTTCTCCAAATAGTCTCCCCTGAATGCGATGCACTTGTCTCAGCGTTTCTGCCAGTCTTCAAAGACATGCTGGAAACCATTTTTTGAGAGACCCTTCAAAATTGCCTCCGCAGCCTTCACCACTGCTTCTGATGATGGATAATGCCTCCCACGAAGGCGTTTCTTCAAGTTAAGGAATAGAAAATAGTCACATGGGGCTAAATCCGGAGTATAGGGAGAGTGAAGGATGCACTTCACGTTGATTTTTGTAAGATATTCAGCAACAACATTGGCAATATGCGGCCGCACATTATCGTGGTGCAACATCCAGCCTGCTTCACAAAAATGTGGTCTTTTGCGTCTGATATGGACTTGCAATCTTTTCAGGAGATCCCTGTAGTATTGTCCAGTTACTGATGTGTGTATAGATACAATAAGCTGATAAACCATTCCATGAATATCAATGAATGAGATGACCATAACTTTCCCAGCAAAAGCTACCACTTTTGCTTTTTAAGGTGTTGGTGATGAAGGAGATTTCCACACTGAGATTTGCTGTTTGCTCTCGGGAGCAAAATAATGTAGCCAATTTTCATCAGCAGTGCTTAAGTTTGAAAGAAACTCCGGATCTTCCTCTAGCATCAACTTTAACAGCATGCGAATGTCCTTTTGTTCGGGAATCAACAGTCTTGGAACCCATTACGCACAAACACGTATCACGTGGAATGTTTCTGTCACCAACGTGTGGGTGGCACCCAATGAAATGTTCAGTACTTCAGAAAGTGATCTTAAGGTAATTCGTCGATCCTCTCTCACAATGGCAGCAGCAGTGTTGTTGTTTTCTTCCGTAAGAGCAGTAACTGGAGCACCGGGTTCACCTTCCTTTGAAATTGATTGTCTCCCCTCTTAAAACATTTTAAACTACCTTCGAGCTGTGCTGTAAGGAAGAACAGACTCTCCATAAGCCTCATGTAACATTATACAGGCCTCAACTAAAGATTTGTTGAGACGAAAGCAGAATTTCAAAGCTACATTATTGTTCCTCGCGTGTTACCTCCATTGCAGCGGTAGGCGATACTGAACATGTCTGAACTTATCTGGCTCTCACAGGCAGGAACCGGGAGTACCGACAATGAAACTACTACGGCGTGTTTGTTTCAAATTAAGCTAACAGAATATAATAAGATTGGATTTTAGTGCGAAAAGTTATAACCGAAGAAAAATTATGACCGAAAAAAAATTATGATCTTTCTTTATTGAACAACCCTCGCATTTCCGCTACAGACGGAACATAGCGCGATGTAGCCATTAGCTTTCGTTAAAAAAAAGGTTATTTCTCCATCACTTAAGTATTTGTTTGCACCTCAACTTCTCCCGTTTCTGGCCATTTGTAAACAGAGCTATGCTTATATCTACATCATAGATCTTAATCTGTAATCGAAATAATATAAACGCTGCATAGGAATAAAACGTAGATATAACATTATCTTTCTCCTTTCGAAAAGGCATCTCACGAAGAAGTGCATCTGTAATTGTTGTGTAAATAAGTTATTTCGCAATGAGTTTAATGTAGTATTGCATCTGAATGATGTGTTTTCGTATACTAAGAGCGAGTCTGTTAGTGTTTTCTTGTTTTTATAAAGCGTTCTTATAAGTACATTCCATTGCAGTTAAGTCTAGGCAATAAAGAAAACATGTGGTAACAGCAGATGACAATCAACATGGAATGTCGATATAAACATTTGATGATGAAATGCAGTAAAGTTTATTATTTAAGATCAATCACATTGTTTGTTCTAGGAAATGCTTCCAGCAGTATTTCATTTATATCCTAAGAAAGACTTGAAGGTTGTATTCTCGAAGTACAAACCATTTGCGCGAGAGATTCACAATGTCGCCTCAATGGATGAGTGCGTTTAACTTCGTTCTATTGTCAATGTTCATGAGTTCCAGCTAATGAATGCGCATGTGCAGTTATCAGCAGGTATGGTATAGACCAATGAGGCTTCCTGAAGTTCGTATCCCTAGGATTTATTTTTTTTTCCCTCACAAAAACGCAATCTTCGTTACGTATATTGTAATACAGGGTTCTTCATTTAAAACCTAACGGGCGCATGGCATTTCGCCTGTGCGCGATTGGGTGTGTCACAACCGGCTTTGCTCCTGCGTAAAGCATGTATAACACTCTGTAGCAGGATTTTAAGGAGCTGATGGGATGATGGTGTTCTCGAAGTCTGCGGCGAACATGTGGAACGGAATTATTTTCACCTGATGGCCCGCATTGTGACTGAGGCTGTGTGTTGTATTCAGCCCCCGGGAAGATGATGAAGCCACGAGCTACTTCTTCCCGATCTGAATCTTTGGTTCAGATCTGGCACTCAGATGTATCGATGTATTTAAAAAATATCTGGATTTGCTTCAGTCTGAGCAATGAGAACTCTTAATTTTCAGACGTGGTCGCTAGTGAAAATGATAAATTTTCTAAATAAACTTCGATACCAATAAATTTTTTTAAAATATCAAGATATTCAATTTAATTTATATTATTTATACAATGTTTCATATGAAACTTGACAATTAATACTGTATACCTTTATTACAATTAACAGAAAACTTATATTAACTCTTTTACAATATTTCGTCGCGGCACTGAATTTACGTATTTTCACCATAACGTTCTTCCATCAAAAGACGCTTTCTTTCCTAGATGTTTTACCAAAATTATTGATTTTTCCTTCTCTCGTTGCCATCACTACCAATCAAACTTAATTTTTGCTGATCCACGTCACACATAATCTCATTTCTAAAACTACCAATCATAAATAATTCTCATCATATCACTTAAATGTTGAGTCATCTCATGACCTACTGAATTTTAACAATTTCCTGTCTTATTGTTGAATTTTATATAGAGGAATTAGTTGTAAGTGGTTTACCGGGAAAATATAATGAGTCAATTGGGGCGTTTAGTCTCGCGTCGGCATGTTGGTCATGGTAGCTCAAGGGGTTAGAGCGACTGGACGGAAGCCAGGAGATCCGTGGTTAAAATCCCAGCCGTGGCATTGAATTTTTCAGTTAGCTCTAATTAATTAATTAATTTCCTTTCTTATTCATTTTAACATGTCCATATCGATTCTTAAATCACATACTTAAACATTTTTCAACTTTCGGGGCCTAAAGCAAAGCAACCGTTACAACTTTACCTTATAGAAGATGCTGCAAATGTCATCCGTCCTCGGTAAACAAGCATTTTATCGGGAGAATGCATTCTGATTAAGTTGGGCCACTGTAATGTTTCCGATTTCATTTCTAATATTTTGTTTTAGTTCCAATGTATGAGGATTTGTCTCATAAAATTTGTCTTTCAGGTTACCCCACACACTTATAGATCAGGGGATTTTGTGTGTGTGTGTGTGTGTGTGTGTGAGTGTGTGTGTGTGTGTGTGTGTGTGTGTGTGTGTGTGTGTGTGTGTGTGTGTGTGTGTGTGTAATTTACGTCCTCCAACGTTAAGTCATATCGGACGGTGAATGAATTGGATGAAATGATGCTCAAATGATTCCAGGGTCCATAGAGCTTAGAGTTACCCGACAATCCATCCCTTGAAGGATAAGGGAAAACCCCGGAAAAAACTTATCCAGATAACTCATCTTGACCGAGATTCGAACTCGGGACCTCTTGAACGTGAGGCAGACATGCTACCATCTACGCTACCGAGGCGGGCTACAGATCAGGGGAGCTAGAGGGCCATAAACCAGTAAGTAAATGTAAGTAAAACAAGTAAATCCTACTTCCCTATATTTAAAAAAAATGGAAATTAACCTGATATCCCGGGTATGAACACTTTTTACGTCTGTTAGCCCTTTACATTTCCACGGGTTGGAATATAACCAATGCCTAATCACATCTCCACGAGAAGATACTTCCTCTCAGATATTGCTCAAAACTTCTTTTGTCTTACGTTTTGTTGCAGCCCAAAATCTTCTTCATCTCTACCTAAACCTTTTCATTGAGATTGGAATTTGGTAATCAAAGCGGACGATCGATCACTTGCGTTTGCGAGAACCAGTTTAAAACCTGCTGACAGGGTCGTTATCGTGTTGGAACTCAATCGTTTCATCAGGAAAGCTTGTCTTTACAGAAGCAACCATTTTATTTTCCAGGATACCTTTATAAATATTCAACTCACCAAGGTGCACGTGCTTAAATCGCCAAGCGCCATTCATAACTGAAGAACAAGAAAGTGTTTGCACAGTCAACATTAGTCAATTAAATAGTATTTAATTTTGTTACGCTTTTACTTACAAATATGACATATATTTTGAAAAAGAAAATAGTGATTTCTTTGCATTTTGTGCTAGAAAATTTTAAATATCTGTAGATATTCCCAGAAAATTCATTACTTAGGTGCCATTCTTTTAAAATATTCAAGAAAATATTGTGGTGTTTTAATCAAAACTGTTAGAGCCATTTTTGAGAAAATCAAAATGTTATATAAATGTTTCGTGTTCTAAGATGAATGCTGAAATTAAATACCTTTTAAGTTTGGTACTTAATATTTGACTATCACTTAAAACCTGCTGCATTCCCATATTCTCTTACATCTACAAGAAAATTAGTAATAAGTTTAACTTTTCGAGTTAATTAGCCAATTGCTTCAAAAGTTATATAACAGCTGCCAGACCTTTAAGTAACGCTGTATAGTTCACGGACACTTTTGAATGTTTCTTGAGCTAGAATAATTCCCTACGGAAGAGGCCGAAAATATGAATGTGTGAAATGAATATATTGAATATATATATATATATATATATATATATATATATATATATATATATAATGCGTGTGCTTAAGACCACACGACAGAAGTGAAAACTTAAAAACTATTCATTATAAATTATTCTTAAAAATTATTTTCAAAAAATTTAATGTTGACACTCATTCTTGCGCAAAGAGGCTAGTTACGAGCTAAAAATTTCATGCCTTACGCTATCTATAACAAAATATTTATAAATTCGATTATAATAAGATGTTAATTAGTAGAAGGGCCGTTCTTGCGTTGATATTTTTATAACATCGATGTTTTGTTCGATGTTTTTGTCGTATGTTTTGTCTTTAAGTTTTTATCTTCCAAACTAAATAATTTATATTTAAATACTTTTTTCTATAAAAATCAAATTTATATATCAAATTTTCGACCCTCGGTCGGTCTTTCAGTTTGTGGAAAAACATAACCTATAAGTTGAAAATGAACATAAACGCAAAACGTCACTTTAATACGTGATAAGTTTATTATTTGCGTATTATTACATTTAACTTATTGATGTTCTACGTTTTGCTACTCACAATTAGAAGAAATTATCAATAAAAATAACCAGTTCTTTAATGAAACATCTCTTACACGAATTTCTAACACTTTTATTTCCAATTAGCACACTCGTTTTATTTTTCCTTATTATGGTTTTAATCATTCAAATGCCGAACTTTGGCGATATTATCTATTCCTTTTGACTATTATTATTGTTTAAAGTGGAATTTGGCATTTGCCGACTTGTTAAATGACAGAATGTTACTGGCACTTGACAGACGTTTGTAAGAACGGCCGAAAGACAGTTATGTTTTAACGAAACTCCTGTAGGGTTTCTGAATTTTTCATAGTATTTTAAATATGTTAAAACATACCTAAATGCGTGTTGTTGATACGCTGTTGAGTGTGACAGAAAATCTACTGTGTATAGTGGTATGGACAACATCAGTCTGAAACAACGAATGAGTGTGCAGGGGTTAGTTCGGATTGAGCTGACTTGAGCCGACTTCGCCCGAATAAGCGTCACATATTCCAGCGTGACGGCTCAGTTTAATTCACTACCCACAAGAAGTGCTAAACGCGCCTAAAGAAGTTTTCACTTCAATAACAGCAAATAAAAATTAACTTTAAAGCTCTGAATTTTAGCGAATAATAACACCAGAAGTTACAGGAGGCTAGGTTTATAAATAAAACATGGCATGAAGTCGGAAGGGTCTGGGGCGCAGCTGCAAAAACTACGAACTTCAAATACTTCAGAATCGATATCTTCGAGTAGCAACAACTGCCGAATAGTACATTCCTAATGACAACGTTCATTCAGCCCTATCATTTCCCAAATTAAATGACTATATCCTCAATCTCTCTCATAAATTATATTCCCGTCTTCCCTACATTTAACTTATCCGAGGCCTCGGGGAATATGACATTGACTCCGGGGGGGGGGGGGGGGCGGGAACCTACTAGCGTCCCATACTCACTTTAGGCCCATCATAACTCAATAGTCTCCTATAATTAACATATCCTATCTATCATCCTACAACTTGTGATACTTCATAAAAAAATAAACCACTATCTACCCACCGTCTATTATTATACATCCATCATGTCAGTAAGGGACAGTCCCGAAATGGCAAAACGTTGAAGGCTCATTGTCCTCGGAGAACGATGACTCTTCAACACCTCTATGCTGTGTCTTGAGGTCGGAAGGAGATTGAGTTAATTAGATTGTCATTCGAGATTTAAAAGTCAATAAATACTTCATGGAGTTTAGAACATTAGGGCTTACAACATACGCAACCGTCATTCTATAATGAAACCAAATTTATGGTACTTAAAACTGTATTCTTACAAATGCCTTCTATTATTTATATAAGACAATATGTATTTGTTTCCGTATTGTAGTGGTTATCATATTTGCCAAACATTTGAAGGGTTCCCGTTTCAATCTCGGGCGGGAACATTTAATTTTATTTTATTTCACTGGAATTATTATTTGTTGCATCGGTATCATTTTCTGGCTTTGAATGTCAATTAGAAGAGATATTTACTTAGGATGCCCATGCCCCTTGCAAATTAACACTCCCCTTAGTTATTTATGCGGCAGATCTCTAAAGACTGGAATTTTCTCTAATAGGATGAAATTCTCAATTGTTAAACCTGTTTTCAAAACAGGCGAACGCAATAATGCTTCAAACTATATACCAACATCTCTCTTACCAGAAGTTCTAGAAAAAAATAATTCTCAACAAACTGTATCAAGGTGCTTCACCTTGAATATAACAACATATTTGTCAGTAATCAGTTTGGATTCAGAAAAGGATAATCGACAAACAATGCAACTTATAAAATTACACATGACGTGTTGGTTGCCTTAAACGTAAAACGACATGTAGGTTGAATTTTCTATGATCTAGCAAAGGCTGTTGACTGTCTTAATCATGTAATTGTTATAGAAAAATTGGAATTCTATGGACTAAAACTTGAACATTTAACTTGGTTTGTATCATATCAAAATGAAAGAAAAGAGGGATTTTGTCCTCCAACGTTAAGTCTTATCAGACGATGAATAAAACGATGAGTTCAGTATACATAGAGTTTGGAGCTACAAATCATCTTTCAGGGTAAGAAAAATCCTCAAATGAGTACAGGTTACATATAATTTAGAGCTACCAGACATTCATCTTTCAGGATAAGGAAAATTCCTATAAAAGTCTTATCCGAGATTCGAGCTCGGGACCTCTTAATGTGAGGCAGACGCGCTACTATCTACGCTACCGAGGCGTGCTCACACTGAGTGTTGTATAGACTTGTATGTACACTTAATAATGCTTACTATAAATATTGACCCTTGCTGCACTTAAACGGTTAATAAATTCATTATGATGACATCTCGAGATATGATATCGGTCATCGAACCGGACATCTGAACACTTCCTCTATGTAAGCCAATGCCAAATATTTAAAAAGGACTTGGAATTCTTTCAGTGTCCCACTTCCGTACGGGATTACGTCTAATCTCAAAGGTCAAAGATAAAAAATCAATAAAAATTAATCTCTTTGTGGAAATGATTGCATGTGTCCACCAAGCTGGCTTGGTATAAACTTCAGTTAAGAAAAGAGAAAATTTGTTTTTGTTAAACATTTTCGTAAATAAATGACTAAATAATAGTTATGTTGAACAAATAAACGAAAGGTACAAAGGATATTAAATTTTTTATTGTCTACATTTTAATTTGTTTTCTATTTATGTGTATTTTCCTATTCACTGTGCTGATTTTTCATTGCACATTTCGTAGTAGGTAAAGAGCGATACAGGAAAATAAACAGATACTCCAATTTTAAGCAGGAGAACTCAGTACACTGGCTTTGTAATTCTATATTCTTTGTAAAATAATAATAATAATAATAATAATAATAATAATAATAATAATAATAATAATAATAATAATAATAATAATAATAATAATAATAATAATAATAATAATAATAATAATAATAATAATAATAATAATAATAATAATAATAATAATAATAATAATAATAATAATAATAATAATAATAATAATAATAATAATAATAATAATAATAATAATAATAATAATAATAATAATAATAATAATAATAATAATAATAATAATAATAATAATAATAATAATAATAATAATAATAATAATAATAATAATAATAATAATAATAATAATAATAATAATAATAATAATAATAATAATAATAATAATAATAATAATAATAATAATAATAATAATAATAATAATAATAATAATAATAATAATAATAATAATAATAATAATAATAATAATAATAATAATAATAATAATAATAATAATAATAATAATAATAATAATAATAATAATAATAATAATAATAATAATAATAATAATAATAATAATAATAATAATAATAATAATAATAATAATAATAATAATAATAATAATAATAATAATAATAAAAAATATAAAAATCAGTTTAAAGTTGAAAGCAAAATCTTAGCGTAATATGCCCGCCTCGGTAGCGTGGATGGTAGCTAGCCTGCCTCACGTTCCAGAAGTCTCGAGATCGAATCTCGAATTTCGGTAAGGGTGAGTTATGTAGATAAGGTATTCTACAAGATTTTCCCTTATCCTGAAAGATAAATTCAGTAAATCTAAGCTCTGTGAAACCTGGGCTCATTTGAGCATTTCATTCATCGTCCAATATTACTTAAAGTTGGAGGATGTTAAAAACGCGGAATATCGCGGAAATGGTTAATGATTTAACAAAAATTATTGGATATAGCCTGTGTTTTGATGAGAGTGCAGTTTCTAGCTAATTTCAGTATATCCCTTACGTTTATCGAGCTGGATGGCTCAGGCGGTTTCGTCTGTGACCCGCATTTGGGAGGCCCGGGTTCGATTCTCGTGGCTGACCTACCTGACCCTTCAGTTTTTAGAGGGTTTTCCCGGGTCGCTAGGCGAATGTAGGTTAATTACATCCCCCGAATTTCCTGTCCCTCCATTTCATCTCCATTATCATTACATATCATCTCTCATCTGGTGGTCTCTTTCGGTGTAGAAGTGTAGGCGGGTGTCTCGGCGCTGAATGGCAGGATGATATGCTCTGAGGAAAACTACTTCCTCATCCGATAGGTCGGTTACCGGTTTCCGCTTCTCTGCTGGGACCATTTCGGGAACGCCAGCCAGGGACCTTTGGGGCTCGGATCGCCTGCCTTGGTACCATTAGGGCTCGGCTGCTGGGCTCGTTGCCGTCATGCTGTGGGGGAGCGAGTTCGTTATCCTGACCTGTCAGGAGAAGTCTCTATCCAAGTAAATAGTAGGGACCCTGCCCTCTGTACTGTCGTAGTTCCTTGGGTCGGCCGCCTTCTGTCTCCTTCACCTCATCCTTTCTCCCGGGGTGCCCCCACTTGGGGGCATAGGAACAATGGGCCCAGCATGGTGGCCTACGTACCGAATCCCCTCCGTAGTAAAATCCCCAATCCCAATCCCTTGCGTTTACGGGTTACACAAAATTGCATAAACACCTGTGACGGGCTATTCAAAGTTACCTTATGTTTAAAACGTGTAGCACATGTGGTTCTGCAGCCCTAAAATAGATTAGAAGGGAATTATTGGAGAGGTGGGTATGAAGATGAGCACACTAGCGTGAGAGGAACCACGGAAAACCTCACTCGCTACGGCCCGCGCTACCCCGCTCTGTGCAATATATCAAGTCTCTGTTTCAAATAACCTTGCCTCGCTGACATGTATCCCTCCACGCCTTCCCCTTTCCCCTAATTGCCTAATGCTTTCGATGCCGTATGCATTGCTTTCACACCACGTGAAGACCTGCAGTTTACCTCTGAATAATTGCCAGGAAGATAGATAAAATTATGCAAATAAAGATGTGAAGGTATGAACAAGTCAACTCACAGGTTGAATGGTAATGTACGACAAATCTACTTCAAAGCAAGGCCAGCAATAAAACATAAACAACTTTTTTTATCATTTTTATTGATCGATCAGCAGTAGTACAATGCTTTACATATCAGAGTGAAAAGAAGGTAACAGAACAATACATTATAGAACAATAACACTCATGGTTAGGCTAACAGGCCGCCCCCTAACTACATTAAGTTAGAACTCCAATAATACTCTCTGAAAAATTATGTCAATATTGAAGATGTAAGACAGACATCAAGCACTAGAATCACTCGAATCAGATGTATCACTTAGAAACAGGTCCTGTGGTAGTCTCCTCTTCAAGCGTGAGGGCTGGCGCGTGCGGACGCCGATGTTATAATGCACAGCTCCTGGAACTTCTTGCAGCGTGGAAAAGAAACGACGAGCGATCCTGCGAATGTAATCGTGAAGAGGTAAAAGTCCTAGTTCGCGATGGAGCTGCTGATTACGGATGAACCATGGAGTGTTGGTAACAATGAAGACTGTAGGCCGAGGCTGGAACGGCGATGCAACAGAGGTGAGGGTTTTGAAGGTCGTCTGGAAGCCAGTGATATAAAACGATCGATATGAGCACGCCAGGTCAGTCGAGAGTCCAAAAGCACTCCAAGGTATTTAACGTGAGTTGTAGTGGGGAGCAAAGGGACATTGTTCCTGTAGAGACACAACGGAGGAAGCGGAGTACATCGGCGAAGAGTGAAGATTTTAGCCTCGGTTTTCTGAGGGTTCAAAGAGATCCGCCAAGTGCTGAACCAATGAGTTAAGCGATCTAAAGAGAGCTGTACTACTTGTGCGTGCTGGAGATTAACATGAGAATAATATAGTACTGTGTCATCAGCGTAAAGAGCTAAAGAAGTACATAAACAACTGTATCAGGACTACTGGTACACGCAAGTCAAACATTCCGAAAGAGGAAGGTTTATAGCAAAGGGTCTCCCTCCTTTTTTCGTGTTAAGAATTAACATACATTCCAGATAAATTAATTTTCTTACGTAATATATTTAATTCTTAGGTTATGAAACTGTAAATTTGATAATTCTCTTCGAACATATTAAGATATATCATGTTAGATAACGAAATCTTTTTTACCGCACAACAGTCTATGCCATGACAGCAGCCAGTGAGAGGTGATTATTATCCGTGTCAATCCTCCTGTATATGGCACGAGCCAATAGGAGAGCGCTGCAATATAGACATATCGTGAGAGAGAATAAAGATCCGCATCCATCGCCTGTCCGTTTGGAACAAACGCCCAGTGAATCACACTTTCAAAATTCTATCAAACATACATTACTTTGGGACCAAACTGACTCTTTTTAACGGTGACTGGTAGGTTAGAGGAGATCAAGCCACTGTTTCGAGACATCAGGTTTTCTTTAACATACCCATTTTTTATCACAAGTAACAATTCTCCTGACAAATATATCATCCATAGGATTACGGAGAAGCTGACGACAGATATCCACTCGACGTTCAGCTTGTTGAGGTGTCAGTTTATGAGGTACAGATCCACAGTTTCTGATAATTTTCCAAGTGTCTGAATGTGGTGTATATGGTATTTTTTGATGCACAGGTTCTTCTGAAAGCCTAAGGGTACTTTCTTGCGGATTTTCATGCAAAGCTTAGCGTGTATCCTCAATATTCCATACTTTAGGTCTTCCAGAACGAGGTAAATCTTTATTGTTTTCACCTCCATTGTTGAAACGTTGGAAACATAGTTGTGCCACACGCTTACTAACGACACCTTCTCCTTTCACTTCAATTATTCTTCGAGCTGCGACAGCGGCTTTGTAATCTTAGTAGTTTTAGGACTCTAAGTTTAAACTTTATCTCCATTTTGTGATTTTTTATTAACAACTGAAAAGTTATACATGCTCGCTATGTACGCAACAGTAGCCATGGCATCCTGTAAATATCATTATCAAACCAAAGGAATCCAATAAATTTTCCAAAACACCAAAATAGAAAAACCGCCTTTGCTTATGACACCACCTAATAGAATCAGTTCCTTTCCTTAGCGACATGATCTAAACTTCCACAACATTAACTACCTGTTTTGTCCCATGATCAGAGTATTTAAAGTTGCACTAAGAGAAAGGGAGGCATAACAGGGCAGTCATAAAGTTATAATCACTTCTCTGTTGATACTTCAAGTGTCTTCATTTCTGACCAAATACATTTAAAATATAATTGCGTGTAAATACCGAACTGCTTAAGCTAAAATTGCATTCTTTCTTCGCGCATGCTTTGCCCATCATTCTCTTTATATCTCACATAAGTTTCACGCTTTTAATAAATTATTAATATCCGAGCGTTGATCTAATCATTACGAATTGAGACTAAGCTAGTTCTAACTAAGCAACGCCACTCGCCTATGATCCTCTACAACCGTGCAGCCCCTGAAGATCATATGCAGGATGTTTATAGTTCACTTGAGCGTTAAGAGATACGAGGCAAGCTTATTTGAAACGAGGAATAAACATGACAGCATTCAAACGAGCTAGGTGCTTTCATGAATATCCGCCAAAAGCAAAACGAAGCTCTGAGTCAGAACGGACCGGTACCGGATGACCTTGCAGTGTAAATTGTTGTAAGATTAAAGGAAAGGTCATTTGAATGTAATGCAGACCACCTTCTTTTAAGTTTTAATAAATATTATTATGGATTCTTAAAGTTTTGGTTGAGCAGATGCATAAGAAGTTTCTTTTAGATTTCTGAGAGATAGAGCATCTTAAAGTCTGGAAGTTCTGCTGATAAACTTTCATTAAAGGAATGAACTACTTAATTTTTACCAGTACATTGTCGCTGTTGTCACAAAGTCCTTGCATCTTTGAAGGTGAGAATTACCGGAATCTAATTTCCGGCAACCGTTTTTCAGGCAGTCAAGGTATTCCCAAGAGCATGTCTTGTTCAAGTTCATGCGGCCATCCTCCAACCGGTTCCTTCGTTTTACTACCTTCATCAATTCTCCTAGATGATATCATATAAACATGAATCCAGAGGTTGTCTTCAGAGTCCTAGGTTAAGGCGAGAGAAATGGCATTCCCTACGTGCATTTTAAAAATATTTTCGGCAATGTTATTCCCGCCGTGCGTCTGTGGTCCGCATTCAGGAGGTCCGGGTTCGATTACGGTGGCCGACCTACCTGATCCATGAGTTTTATCGGGGTTTTCCCGAGTTGTCAGGCGAATTCTGGGTAGGTTAATTACATCCTCCGAATTTCCTGTCTCTACTATCATTTCACATCATCTCTCATCGGGTGGTCTCCTTCAGGCGGGATGCACGACAGGATTATATGCTCTGAGTAAAACCTTCTCCTTCGGTAGGACTGTCTCCGGTCTCCGGGTCGGCCTGGTGGGCCATTTCAGAACCATGATGGGTGGGATACCTGTTGTTCTGGCCTGCCGGGGAGTTTCCAACTGGTAAAGTGTAGGGACATTGCCCTCTGCAGCGTTTGACCTCTTGGGTCGGTGCCCTCTGTCTTCTTTCACCTCGTTCGTCCCTCTGGGGTTGTCCAACTTGGGGTATAGGTGCAACCTGTGGTTTATTACAGCTAAGCCCCAAGGAGGACATCCCTGGGAGGAAGGACGAGGCGAGAGGAGACAGAGGGCGCCGACCCAAGGAGTCAAGACAGAGCTGAGATACTCGCCGACAGTTCTACCCTGAAAGAGACACCAGAGGAGAGATGATGTGAAATGATAGTGGAGAGAAGTGGAGGAATAAGAAATTCGGAAGGTGTAGTTAACCTACGAGCATTAGGCTAGTGACCCGGGAAAACCCATGGGAGGTAGGCCTATCATGGAAATCGAACCCGGGCCTCCCGAATGCTGACCACATACAAAACCGTTCAGTAACTGTATCTTGGTTTTCACACACCACAATGACAAGATATCACAGTTGCAGTTTAGTCAAGAATTTTATATTACTATATTTTTATTAGTTTTATTAACACGAAGAAGATAGGAAAAAACAGGCTTCTGTGACAATATTAAAAGGTATCGTGTGTTATCTCTCATCTCATTTGGAGTTCAAGTCTTCATGTGGAGTTGAAATTCTGGAGGAATGTATGTATCTTGGGCGCGTGACATAATTCGTTCTTCGTGACACTGCAGGACTCACTGAATCAACACGCTATTGCAACTGTTTATGTTCCTCTTAGCGTGCGATGGAGTACTCCTGAAGTATCTGGATTATAACAGTGTTGGTCAAAGTCAAGTTTGAAGGAGAACTTTACAACTTTGTCTACAGAACCTGTCAAAATTAGCAATAATAATACATATATGTTAACAACACTTGATGTTATTTGGAGCACATCTTCCTGTTTTGTGTCCTTCAGAATGGGATCGTATCTTAGAGAAAACGCGCACCAACATGTGAATAGTGTTTCCAAAATTCTTACGGCATCGTTTGATAAGTCTAGTCAATGCATCAGATTACTGTTCGGTCTCGTGATATTTCTGTAAATCGAATAAGGATGTCATATCATAATAATGTATTAGTAATGATTTTTCTTAGTCAGTTGTAGAACTTGAAGCGGATGCTCGAAATACAAACATTAATTTTTAAGCTACTAATACCTTTCTACTAATTCTACATATTTACAATTATTTCTTTATAATTACTAAAGCATTTATAATATCGACTATAATTTCTTCATTAAGAAGATGCTATCTGTGAAGAAATCTATATATGTACCTCATTGAGATCATCTTCTTCATTATAATGCTTGTTATCAATAAAGATAATTGAGAGACAAATCTCTTGTTACAAAGATTGGAGCTCCAAAAAAATATCACTAGATAGCTTAAAGATCCTGATGACATATTTAAGGAAAACATTGTTGACTTATAGACTTTTGTAGACTTTTACCATTGTATATCTTCTGGCATAGCTTTCTGAATTTTCAAAGTAGTATTAACAATTATAAAATGATCCATTTGTAGGCATTTAAATACTATATAATGGCTTCAAATATTGTTTCCTCCAATGCCCATATTTTTACAAATATAATGTTTAGCTTGCACTCAAATGTGATCCAATTTTAATCAAAAATTATAGTTCCCTGTAGTACTTATTTTTCTGTGTAATTTACGACTGTTATATATTGTTTGTCCCATATTAGTGTTTGGAAGTACAGAATCCACTGCAGAAAAGTCTGTGCTAAATTAAAAGAAAGCGTACTTCGAATGGGAGTATAGTATTGTTGTATCTCTTGATTGTCTAAATAGCTAGCCAATTATGTGGTCTTTGATTCGCCATTTTACATATTTTCTCTGTGATGACGCCGGAACCGGATGGAAACCAAGGAGAACGGCACAGTTAAGGAAATGTTCAACATCTTACCTTCCTATAAAGTTACCTTTTGGTCAAATTAACTCGGACATCTTCCAAGGCTGTCTAGTTCTCTCCTCGTCTGACATTCTAATAAGTTTGCACACGTTATTATCGTTCTGGTTAGCTTACAACCATGTTATGTTCTGAGTCCATGCGCCTGTCTCTTTTGGCAGCTGCATGTGATAACTATTCCGTGTCAAAACAACTGAGTTACGGAATTCTCTGTCAACTGTTTCAATGCGAGGCTGATATACAGTCCGCCAAAAGAATGTACGCAATGGCCGACGATCGTTCGTCGTTTGTTATTTGTTGAGCATTTTAAATATTTAATAAAGTAACCATGTGCTTCACCAAAGGCAGCACTACTTGTCTGATCAGTATTTAATGTAATACAAACATATATATATATATATAAAGAACTTTCCTTTCTAATTTGTTTTATTTCTGCGAACTCTATAATATGTACCTATTTGTCAACACATTTCAAATTTGAATGAAATTATTCCATATAGATATTTTTATGACCGTTCAAACACATCCCAATTCCCGCCTCGGTAGCGTAGATTGTAGCGTGTCTGCCTCACGTTCAAGAGGTCCCGAGTTCGAGTCTCGGTCAGGACGAGTTACCTGGATAAGATTTTTCGAGGGTTTCCCTTATCCTGAAAGACGGACGTCGGGTAACTGTAAGCTCTATGGACCCTGGGCTCATTTAAGCATAATTTCACCCATCCCGTTCATCGTCCGATATGACTTAACGTTGGAGGACGTAAATTACAACAAAACTTTATCAATCATTACCTATCTGAACCTGAATTCAGGTTTCAGTAGGCTTTCCAAACAGAGAAATATTACAAACATGCATGAATGTCTGAAATTCAGGACCTACCTAAAATAAGTAGAAAAAGATTTATTATATATCAATACCTCGCCATAAATACACGCTTTGAGATTTCTGAATATGAGGGGCGGCTGGTCCTTACGTGTTGCAGTGCTGCAGGAGGCTATTTTCTGTTTTATAAATCACATTGTAGAAATTTAAAAGACCAGTAAATAACAATACATTTTTGTACGTATAAGAAATCGAGTACGACCGTCAGATGCATAGAAAACACATGCGTAACTAATGGAACGCGTCCTTGACCTTAACGTGCTGAGAGTCAGCAAGCTCGGTAATCTGCATTGCGCATGCGTACAACCTTCCCCTCTTGCCTCTCTGATGTCCTAAGTTCACAAGACTTTCGCACAAATGCGTTCTGCAGCTGGGAGTTGCGCGGTGATCATTCGCTGCACGGAGAAGCAGGGCCACTAACACTCCTAGTTACAGCCGTAGAGCTTGAATATGCATTGAAAATCATTAAACAATCTATCATTGCTTTATATTTTAGTTCTGGAACGTAATTCCATACTTCTTACATAAACAGATCCAATACCTAATGGTTATTAAATCACAGGGAAGATTTTTTGTGATGCACCTGTCATGTTGGCACGGTACTCCATTCCCACGACCATAACGGGAATCCCCCATAACAAATGCATGTGGTTTTCGAGCTCACATTGTATCCAAGTATTCCTTTGTGTAACGTTATTTAGTGGCTGATATCAGTTTCTTTATTTTGTGTGTGAGTGTGAAACGTAATATAAATTCACAATATTCAGTGTATGAGTAATTTAATATTACGAAAACTTTAACCAATAAATAATGAACACGTTTATAAACTTCTGAAAATGCCCTTTGAAGACAAGCATTAGAAGAAAGGGTTAGTATACAAATGTTAGGGTGACCAATGCCCGATCTAAAAATTGAGCAAAAAGCGAAAGGAAGTATACCATGAAGAAACATCGGCGCATGGACCTCATTTTTCGATAATTTGTCCCGCAGCACGCTGTTATTTTTCGGTACTAGCCACCACTGCTGAATATATACCAGCGCCGTCCTTAGTTTATATGGCGATGTAAACAAAAGCACGTTTGCGACATTGTTGGTGTTTAGCCTGGTATCTCTCTGTGTATGAAAAATGTAGTTCGCATATCACTTTTAATTACTTTACATCTAATGCAAAATATATGAAGAACTTCACATTATTACAAATGCTACAGTCAAACAGTAGTTAATATTATTTTACTTAATATATGTAAGCGTAACTTGTATGTATTAATCAGAGTGCGCGATGCTTGCGCAGTTTAAAAGCAGAAGGAAGTGGGATAATCAGTTTACAACATCGCTGCTTCCTGCAATATAAAACATAACACAGGAAAGTCATTTAAAAGTGGTGACAAACAAATTATATTGAACATGTTTTGCAAGTTTTGTGAAAATACCCGACTTAATAATGCAGGACTTTAATTTGTCAGCAGAATAAACCTGTGTTTCAGCGTCAAGTATTAATGACGCTCAAAGCAAATTTGTGTAAACGGCCGGCTTTCCCAGAAAACATCGAAAAAGAAAGAAGCCAGTTGTGGAAAGTGAATGTAATGAATTTGTTAAAAGTACTATTGGTCGCAAGATGCATAGCTTCTTTGAATGAAAACAGCCATCAACAATTACAAAAGTGCTTCAAGCAGTGAACAATAAACGAGCTTCCACGCCATTTTTCGGGATATAGGTTTTGAATTTCTTAACAGAAACAGAATAAATATAACTGCTGAGCATGAAGATATATTGTTGTGGCGCAGGAATTATCAAAGGAAAATTCAGAAGCGGAAGTCGTTTAAGGAATTCGTTCGTTGTCAGATTCCAATTTGGTACGTAAAATATAATCTTCTTTTTTCAGTTGCATGCCAGTAGAACTTTCAAGTCATTGTCAAAGTGGCTACACGCAGTTATTTAGCAGTTATTCCGTGCCTAAATTTTTAATTTATAAATTAGGGTTGTATGAAAAAGTCAAATATTTAAGTAATTGTTGCAAGCATTCAGTCACCTTTTAACGTACAAAAGAAAAAAAAAAATACATTACACAGTAGGCACACCTTTGCATAAGTGCCACCGCATAAGCTACTCAATCATCGAATGCGACAAAGCAAAACTTTACATAGAAGTTCGTTGACAGCGCACATGTTTGCCACGTGGGAATACAATAGCGCGACTATTCCCTCCAATCACAGTCGCCGGCGGAGTAATGCATTTACCTGATTTATTTGTTTACATCTCCATCTAAACTAAGGAGGGCGCCGGTATAAAAAAAAATGGTTCCATTTCAGTGTACCTGAGTGTCTAAAAGGAAAAATTGGAGTAAAAACTTCATATTCAACTTCAGAAATTTCCAATTAGACCCGAGATTTTCACTAAAATATTCCTACAATTAAACTACCCTTTACATGAAAAATTCAGATAGTTTTTCATTCTCCTATAAATGGGATATAGCTAAAATTTGACCATCTGCATTTTTTGTTCCGGTATGCGAAAAAGCTTTGCGTTGCGTAGGTTGCAGCTGTTTCCGTCACGTTCATGAAGGTTTCGAGTTCGAATCTAGGTCAGGGTAAGTTATCTGAATAAGGCTTTTCCGGGGTTTCCCTTATTCTGAAAAATGAATATCAGCTAGCCCTTTGCTCCACGGGCCTTGAGCTCATTTTAGCATCATTTCATTCATTGTAAATATGACCTAACGTTGGAGGATTTTAAATAAAAACAAGAAAGGGAAAAAGGTTTCTACAAATGCTCTTTTAGTTGTTCTCTACCAGGTTTCCCTTCTCACTGAACTAGACTTTAAGCTTCCTGTGAAGAGAAATAAGACCCAGGGTCGACTTGCTAAACCTCTCTGCAGTTTTAAAAGGAGAAAAGGTCGTTACGCGTGGTTAAGCGTTTATATAATAGTAAAGGTTGTTCATAGCCGAGTGAATCAATAAAGTGCGTGGTTGGTTTATACCAATTCCAGTTCTGTCGAAATATAAGCTTGAAAAGCCAGCAAAAGTTATTCATGGCGTCGAAACGCGAATTATGATTCAGGGTTACCACCATGCTGTAGAGATAGCGTACTTTGTGACCTAGGCAAAGGTTACTGTGACTTCAGGTGCTATTCCTTTACAATTTAAACATTTTAACAACCAAATTAATAGAAAAAATACATATTTTGAACTCCTGTAAATGAAATACATTTGCGAAAAACATCTTTGCCACGCACGCACCCTGATGCTAGGCAACAGTATCTGTTGCCTCTTTTTTAATGTACGTCCTTTCATTTAGTGAATGTAGTAACAAGATTGTTAATGTTTGCCTTTATTGTGTTTTATGGCTAATATATCCTCAGTATTTATTATTAATTGATCTCAGGCCAGGTAACATCGTGTATCTTATCCTTAGCATTCACATTGATTCAAAAGTGAGGTTTTGGGTAAATTTATTTATTTTGTAATTTACGTCCTTTAACTTTTTAAGTCATATCAGACGATGAATGAAATGGGTGAAATGATGCTCAAATGGGCCCAGGGTCCATGGAGCTTAGAGTTATCCGACATTCGTCTTTTAGGATAAGGGAAAATCCCAGAAAAAACCTTAACCAGGTAAACCACCCTGACCGAGATTCGAACTCGGGACCTCTTGAACGTGAGGCAGACACGCTACCATCTACGCTACCGAGGCGGGCGTATCTGTGCTTGAACTTGCGCCGAGCTGATAGCATCCCTGTCTATGCGCTTTCATTATCTGTGGATAGATGTCAGTGTATCTGCTTTTACCATCTATTTTTCAGTTTTACTATTGTTTCTGGAACTTGGCCTCCGCTATTTGCCGTTGTGATTGAGGGAAACCACGGAAAAATCCTAGTTCGACCCTATGTAAAATATCTAAACCATCCAGTTCGGTTCTGCGAAGAACTTTGTATAATTTTTGTAAGTGGTAAACAATAAGAGAGCACGTCAACATAGCACAATTTCCTGACGATGTGTTGCTATTCTCTACAGATAAACACCTACGCAGGGCCTTCAATCCTATACAAAGACACCTCCACCTCATCCAGGAATGGTGCATGCTCCTGCGCTCGCCCATAAACATGGAGAAAAGCCAGGCAATCTTATTTACTAAGCGCCGTTTTCCAGCTAACCTCCCCACATTTACATATTCTGGGCGTAGGATAGGGTGGGCAAACTCCATCAAGTACTTGGGAGTCATGCTGGATAAGGGTCTTACTTTCCGGGAGCATATTCGGGGCTTGTCTCATCAGGTGTGCGGAGCCTCGGCTTCGTTATAGCCGGTGCTGCGTTCCGGTATGCCGACACCCCTAAAGTTGCGTCTTTTTCAGGCTTTAATACTTCCTCTAATGCTCTATGCGTGACAAGTCTGGGGCATGGCTGCAGGCTCCAATCTGCTGCTACCTCAACGAGTGTAGAATAGATGTCTTCAGGTCATCTATTCTCTCGTTCGTAGATTTCCCGTGAGATACCTTTACGAAGCATCATCCCTCCGTTATGTGAAGGATGAAATTAGGCGCCGGGTCACTAAATTTTACGATCGTTTACCATTCCATCAGAGTGCCCAAGTTAGGTCTCTTGGGGATTATCGTCCCAGTGCTCGCCGCAAGAAGCAATACCGTCTCCCCCGCATGGCTTGCGGGTACTACCAGTAATCCTAAGATACATCTACCAACCTCAAAATTAAACCACCCAAGAACTAGTCTGGAAAATCAAAATTATGTTTTTCTTTTTCTAAATTTTAATCGGCACCAGTGGTGCACAATGGGTCGCTGAACCTGGATCCTCAACTGTTGAGGAGCTTATGCTACCTCCTTTCTTTCCCCCACCTAAATTACACCAGTCACTCTACAAACCCCTTATTCCCTTTATTACGTGATTAAGTCCTTTCTAGGACAGGTACACGAATAATACCCCCACGAGCTGTCCCTCACTTCGCAAACTGCAAGAAGACGAGGATCTCAGCCTGTCAACAGCACGACGACGATGACGTCAGTGTACTGTATACCCTTGCTACCTGAAATAAAATGCATATTGGAGTATTTCTGCGAACATTTATTTCAGAACAATGATAGCAACTATAATCGGTCTAGTACTAGAACGATCATATGTAAACATATTGGAGGCGAGAAAGAAAGAAAGAAAGAAAGAAAGAAAGAAACAGATACTTTTACCCAGATCTCTTAGGCTGTTGATTGGCGGAGAAAATTTCATGGGTGCTTATACAGGCAGTGTCTGGTGTTGAATCTTCCTGCATTAAGATAGGTAAGATATCAAAGGAACGGTCAGGAATGTTAAGGACCCCGTTGTGGGAATCAAATATCCCTTCACACCCTCTCGCATACTTTCTTCATCCTTAGGGTAATATTAGCCGCAGTGTTTAACTCCTATATCATTTTAATCTATACTGCAAGTTCAAAAAAAAATTATAACATTATGAAAGTATTAAAAAGATGCATGTTGTACTAGAAAAACGTCAGTATTAATTTGTAAAATAAATCTACGACAAAAATTAAGGATAAAGTATTTCACATGTTTTAAAACCTAGTTTCAGTTCGCTCTAATAGATGTCAAATAATTTTATAAGAACTGCATTAAAGGGAAAAACAGTAGGTTTCGGGATGAAAAAATAATGAAAATCAGAACATGTAAAATGTTCATTATTTCTGAATGGTAAAGATATTTTTAAGAAGAATGGGCTGAAGATGTGGTGTGAGTGATTTAAAGTAATTTCAATTATAATGCATTATCCGTGAGCACAAAGGTTAGTTGAGAAGGGATTAAAGTGCCAACCGACCACCTCCTGCCGACCGCAGATGGCTCCATCTGTCATATTTTATAGCGAGGAAAAAGATTTGCAATTATTTACAAAGTTACAGCAAATTTTAAGTGTGTTCATGCGTGTATTTTAGATTTAATTGGTTTCCATTGCATGTAGACAAGCAGCGGCTAGTGTATATTAAGACAAATAACGACAGAGAAAACAATCCTGTTATCCTTCTACATCTGCAGAAACATTTGTAAATATTAATTTAGCAATGTGTGCTCATTTTAGAGTCTAAAGAACTTTGTTGTCATTGGAACGAAAAATCCCAAACAATATTGATAAGGCAAATGAAATGTGTAAACACACTTAGACTATTTGGAGGTCAAACCTTGCATGTTTAACCACGACAAAGGCATGAAAGAACATGCTATGGCTGTCTTACTTAAGTTGTTAATGTCATAAAAACCGGAAACAAGACAACAAAACAATTTCCTGTCCATCAATCATTGTAGATCGCTGTCATAACAATAAATGAAAGAGTAAAGTGAAGCATATGGTGCGTTCATTTGTGGTGCAAGACAAAGTTTTAATAATAACAACCGATAGCATGACAGATTCAATGGTATTTTAATATGACAGAAATATTTAACGTCCAGGCTTGTTGGAAGTGATAATTTTCACTAAATTTTAAATAAATTTTAATATCATGTGGCATAGAACATTTTATTCGATATTGAAACGTAAGTTTCTGTAATAGATTTATCGCTGATATGACATGACAGTAACATGGTGACAAATTTTTTAGTTGCCATGGAGATAATGGAAATAAATAACCTGAAATTGATAAAGGATGGTGTGGTAATTGAAATTTGCAAGAAATTGAAGTAATTTTATCCCTGAAACGGTCTAATGAAAGCTCCAGAGCTGATAACTCCTTAATATAAATTATTTTACATTTATAAATTCAATATACAATACTGTAGCAATGGATTAAAATGTTTTTATTCACACCAGTGTTGCTGGGAACGATGCATGTAAAATACTTTGTAAACTTACGCATAAAACAGTTAAAATATTTCTGCAATGTAAAAAATTATAAATTAATACCTTTAAAAATCTTGAAAAGTGGCATATATTTGTTCATTCTGCAAATTAAATAACACGATTTTCTCTGTATTGATTTATCTGTGAGAGCTTTTTGAAGTGCAGACGAATATTTAGTGTTATCTATACGTTTACGATTTGTATATGCGTATTAGCCACATTGGCATCATTATTCTTACAGAAATTATTTAAGGTTAATATAAACATGTAAAATACAGCTTTTTTGCAGGATTGTAGAACAGAGAGGCTGTTTTAATAGCTAGAATGAGTGTTATACTAGCGTAATATTGTGTATTAAGATATTACTTTTACAGACTATATATGCATGCTTTTGATTACAATGTTTCTGCGGCTGTTTTATTTATATCAAATACGTTATTAACAGCAAAGTAGATCCAGTACAACACTTGACTGTATTTTTAATGATTCGAAAATGTAGTTCCATTACCGTAAATGGCTTGTGACAAAAGGATCACTTATACCAGAAGAAGCTGTCGTTTTCATATATTTGCAAAGAAACAAAATACGTCATTGACATACGAAGGTGGCATGCTTAACTAGCAGTACCAATTTCTGGAGCAAAACTTCTCCTGAAAGATTATAAAAGCAATATACTCGTATCTGCTCAAAGCATGTAAAACAATTCGTGTTTTTTTTTTTTTTTTTTTTTTTTTTTTCATATTTCTTTTCCTGTGAGGCGATATAGGACTCACAATAAAATGAAGATCTTAAACGTACATTTAGATCAGTTTTGCTACAATGATAAAATAGATATTAAATTATGGAAACAATTCAGTTAGTAGCTGCACAAATAATTAATTCTCTGATAATTGGCACCATTTAATCTCGGTTGCTTTCCTATTATGCAGTAACTAGCATGGTTATGTGTGTGTGTGTGTGTGTGTGTGTGTGTGTGTGTGTGTGTGTGTGTGTGTGTGTGTGTGTGTGTGTGTGTGTGTGTGTGTGTGTTTTCCCAGGTATAAAAAAGATAAATAAATAAAAAACTAACTATTTTTCTAATTACTACAAAAAGTTTTTCATCGACAAACTGATTTGGAAAACCGGATTTACAAGGCGAACAACTTCTTTCGAACTATTTTTATTTTATTTAATTAATCTTACTTTGTCAGGTATATGAAACGCTTCGACATTAGCCTTCACTTTTCAAGGGTAACTGGAATAGATTTTAACTTCAAAGAGAAAGAGATACAAACACAGACACCTTTGCAAAAGTTAAGCCGATTTTGGGATCTGAATTGCAGTATTTCTTAAAAATAACCTTCAGTGACATCTTAAACCCACAATGCAGTCGTATTCATTTCAAATTATAATGAAGCAGTTAAGCTATGCTTAAAATATCACTCATATTTCCAAATTATTTCCCGAAACTATTCTTTAAAAATCTAATTTTTTATCTGCTTCACGTAAACTGAGATAAGCCTTTGCAGAAATAGTAGGTACAAGCGGCATCTAGGAGGCTGAATTGATAATTGTATATTTCAAAGTTAGTAGTTATTGCTAATTTAGAAACTCCGTGGCTTTTTCATAACATCGCGAGAGGAAATTTAGTAACTAGATGGTCTTTCAAAAATGAAAAAAGTATTGAAAATTGCAATCTATTAACAACGTATGCCTAAGAAATGTATAATGTCATAAACATTTATTTGAAATTAAGTATGTTTTAATAGTTCTAAATGTTGGTATATGGTTTTCCGATTATACAAAATTAAACAATTCCTTTCCGAGCGAAGAGTTTCACAGGCAATCTTACCAAAAATAACTGAAACATTTATTCTATTTTAAATAAAATATTTAGAACCACTTTGAACTAAATATTTTGAAAAAATTTCAGTATACATGATAGTTTAGGGCGATGGAATTTGTTGACATTTTCGTGTCGTATTTTTTAAAGATAGTGGACGTAAAATTTGGTTCGTGTTTATCGTAAATTTTGTTTTAGGGCCATGCTGATCACTGGTACACCTCTGAGCCCAACTCTGTTAAATCTTGACATCAAATTTTTATAGAGTACAATATTTTCTCTATTCGTCCTACATAATAGAAAAAGTAAAATGGAGAACTCCTACACTCAGGTTTAGCAATCCGTATTCTTTGCTTACAACGAAAAACAAAGATGCACAACTTTGGCCCTTCAAAAATATAAGATATTGGGGAATGTTCTTCATTTTGTTTATCTTTATAAGTAATAAAAATCTCATTAAGAATGAAGAGGAATCACATGGAAAATTCAAAATTAAGAGGCATTTATTAACCAATTAAATACTTTAAACATATCGCAATTTAATCAAAGTCGCTACTCAGTTCTGAGGAGGTAAATAACTAACAATTCACAATATAAAGCGTAGTTTGGGATGGAGCAAGTTTCTTCAAAAAGTTTGTGTCTCATTTTTGGGAGAATTTCGTCCTATATTACGCTTTCTGAGTAGTTATTCAACACAGGTGCGTGCACACGAATCTCATAGAAGTTAATATTTTTTTAAGAAAATTTCCCCAAACAAGTCTTTTCCATAAATGGAAACAGCTTCGCTATTTTGCATTTTCTCAAAATCGGCTTAAATCTTTTCACTAACATATTAAACATCTGCCAAGTTAAAGTGATATGATACCTCATATTTTCAATTTCCTGCGATATAAACCATACAAAATCTGCTTCATTTAAACTAAGTTTTTATAACTTATAAAGCATAAGAAACAGACAAAAATTCAGTACAATGGAAATGCACATCGTGTATGAGCATCAAATTTAGGTTAATAATTGTTCAAGTATTAAACCACCATTCAGTTTTATGTACTACAAAGGTTTGGAATTTAAAATGATTTATAAATATTTAACTGTGGCTTTAGCCTTCTTTATCTGCAATGAAATGTGTAAGGAAACGTATACAAAGATGGATCTCAATTTCATAAACTGGATAGATACAAAAATACGTTTTTCGCAACAATGATATTTAAGAGTGCAGAAAAACAAATAAAATGAGTTTACACAAGTTTAGGAGTCCATTGCTCAGTTGGTAGTAACTAACAATTGCATTTGACGAGCTAAGTAGCCATTATTATTTTTGACGTTATCAACAAATTCTAAATTAAAAATGTAAGGTCCCACAACTCCCCTAACTAATTTAAAGAATAAACAGATTTAAAATTGATCACTAAAGGGGAAATAATAATTTATGGAACAGTTTCATTCCATCCCAGAATTATATAATGGTTATTTATGGAACTTACAAGGTAAGTTGATATTTATTAGCGAGAGAAAAGATTGTAATGCCTGAGGTGTTAACGCCGAGGGTTTATATTTCAAGATCATGATAAACATCAAACCTCGTGAGTTCCATACGTAATTTTATCCATTACCTAAGAATTATGAATTAACCTTGTAGATGTTATATGTTTGTTTCTTGTTTTTCACATAACTAAAGAAAAATTGAACATCGGACTAAGCGATCTACGAGAAAATCGATAGCCAAAGAGATTATAATATATCTTTGACACTCTATTAAAGTAGACGCTTCTGAAGCATAATGTGTTTTTGTCTCGCAAATTGTACACTTTATTCTTCTACCTCAGGTAGAGATAATTCGACTCTTTGCAGAGATTATTCATGTCTAACAGTAAAAGGCCTACTGTTCAGTAAGAAAAGTATCGCGTAATGATGTGCTTCTTTCTTAATGTGGCGGATAAAGTATATTTTTAACAATTAAATTAATAAAATAGATTAATTTTCATAAACAAAATATTCTTTATATCGCAACTGATATTTTCTGTATTTTTATAGCAAAATATACCGAATTTAAAATTTAATTTCCTGAAAACAACTCAATCAGACGAATTTTTGAACAAACGTTAATATGTCATATTTTTAAAAATGAGTCACAAATATCCTATAACACTACTCCACCAGCTTTCTATGCAGATCGAAAATTTAATTTTGTAGCCTTTCAGATGCAATAACAGTATTTATTCTGTAAATTTTTGTTTTTGCTCTGTCGAGACTTTTGAATATATCATATTCTTAGCTATGCCCAAAGAAAATAGACAAAATATATATCTGGGGACTTAGGAGGCAAACAGTATCTCATCAACCATATTTTTATAGATTTTTAAAGCTAAGCTACTTTTACGATACATTTTATTGCATGTAATAATGCGATTCAATCTTTCTAAATACGTTTTGCTTCTTCTTGCAAGTTTCTCAGTTGTGATCTGAGTGGGCTGATATTGCTCCTTTTTCTTCTTTTAATAGGCTTCAACGTGCGCACCTATTGCATACAGCACCATAGACTGTAACACTATTAATGCAGGAAATGAAATAATTGGGGAAGGTAATTTGTTAGAGATTACTTCTACGCCAAATCCTCCCAGAAATTGCCAGTTACGAGGACTGAGGAAGACTTGGATAAACCTCATTTAGGAAGAACCATCCTGGCCGGATTTGAACCACAGACCATATTTTGTTTATCCATTAGTCGTTCAAAATAAATAAAATCCACAGACTATTCCTAAAAAATTCAAGATATAAAATATCTTAAATAAAAATATTATTTTTGAGAAGAAAAATGTCGCATTTTCGTCCATATAAGAAAAGTTTGGGTTGGGAGGGTTCTTAAATAAAACTTGTTTTTCCGGAAGCCACTGGATTTAAACACCAAATTTATTGTTTAACTGACTTTCCGTTTTAGATTTCCACAAAACACAAATCAAAATTTTCTAAAAAAACTCTTCACTTCGATTCAATAGATCTTCAAAAAGATCACTAAATGCCGATGTAGAATTTTTGGGTTGAATGGAATACTTCCTTCAGAAATTAGAACATTCTTGACTTACCCTTTCCGATGGGATCGGAGACGGTGTAGGTGATGTTGGTGAACTCTATGTCCATGGGTTTGCTCCTCGGCAACGTCAGAAGTACAGCTCTCTGAGACATTGTTGCAAATTCTGTAATATTCCTCGTAACACTCGTAAAAACTCAGCACATATATGAAAACCTTTTCAGAAGTAGCTTATTTATAACGTTTTGGTACTGCAAAAGTTCATCGCGTTCGTAGATCTGCTGGTGTTTAGTTAAACTGCCTACACATGTGATACAGATTGTGTAGGCAACCTACGCACATGGGTGACATTCAACTGTTGCACGCTACAACAAACGAACCACTGCGGTCGGCAGTATATTGTTGGTTCGTTCGCCCCGTCCCCCTCCATTTCCAAGCTCTCCCACCAGTTGAACCTGTTGAGGTTAGGTCAGTGCATGCGGGACGTACTCAACGCGGAGCAGTTTCAAGAGAGACATCTTCAAGGACACACAGAATACGTGTAAAATGTGCAATTCCAAAATTATCTTCAGTGTTCGTAGTCTGTCGGTAATTTCATCGAGGACATGACTTATCACCTCGACAATATTTTATGCTTATACACCGAAATGAAGCGGGACGGCTTGGGCAGTTTCTTCTGTGGCCCGCATTCGGGACGTCCGGAATCGATTTCCGTGGCCGACCTACTGACCCATGGGCTTTTAGGGGGTTTTCTCGGGTCGCCAGGTGAATGATGGGTAGGTTAATTACATCACACGAATTTCCTGTCCCTCCATTACATCCCCATTATCATTTCACATCATCTCTCATCTGGCGGTCTCTTTCAGGGTAGAAGTGCCAGCAAGTGTCTCGGCGCTGCATGGCAGGATGATATGCTTCTGATAAAACTTACAGGATGGTCTCCCGTCTCTCTCCCTCTCTCTTTTCTTTGTATTGTTTAACGCCCGCTTTTACTTCATACAGCACCGCAGGCGGTGACACTGATGATATATGAAATAAGGATGAAGCACCGGTGGAATAAGATGTTGGAAGAAACTGGAGTATCCGGATGAAACCAGTCCCTACGTCGTTTTCTCCACCACAAATCTCACATGCGGTCCCCTGGGATCGAACCCGGGCCGCTTTGGTAAGAGCGGAGTAGTGGAGCCGTTTCCAAACCACAGTTGTTCTACCTACCGGGGAGTTTTCAATTGGCAAAGTGTGTAATGACCCTGCCCTCTGCACTGTCGTGGCTCCTCTCGCTTCATCCTTCTTTCCGGGGATGCCTTACTTGCGGACATTGGCACAACAGATCAGAACCCCCGTGCCGAAACTCCTCCGTAGCGTAGCCCAGTCCCTCGGGAGGGAAGGGTGAGGTGAAAGATTACTAAGGTTCGTCAGTCCTGAGGAGCACAACAGCAGGGGGGCAGTCCTAAACAGTTACAGAATGAGGCTCTCAGTGACTGCTCGTACAACATGACGATTTGGTAGGATAATTAGAAAGCGAAAACGATATAATTTTTACACTTAACTTTTAATACGATCACTAAATAGTCAGAAGGATTTAATTTATGGGATTATTGGCATAATTATTGCAGGAAAGATGCCCTTTTTAGTATAATTACTGAAGTGGCTACAAAGGGGAAATAATAGAGGTAATTTTTACTGTGCACTTAGGGTGTAGGTTATTCAACTACGGAGTGTGTGAATTACTTGTAACTTTGTTATTATTGTTTTGTGAAGTGATAATTTTTTTTTTTCAGAAAAGCTGAAAGATATCAATATGTTTTCAAATTACTATAATTGTGAAATAAGATGTGACTATTTTTTGAATGGCAACGCTTTTTTCCCCTGAGATCTTAGAAGGTACAGGTAGATGCTTTACTTATGTGTAATTTGTAACACATTCTTGCCTTATTTTTAACACTTCCAGATTCATTGATTTTTTTTTTTTTCCTCAAACGTTTCCTTACCTTAGAATGAGTAATCCTTTGTTCTGGATGTTTTTCAATAAACAAGACACAAACCACTTCTTGGGCCGTCCTCCTATCACATGTCCGATCATTAGTATTTCAATACGTTGTGTTCCTGTAAGTTCTGCCATGAGTAATTACTTTCAGGAAGAAAGTAATGAAGTAAGCATTGTTGTCCTTATTAGCTTAACTTTTGTCTGTATTTGTTCAATCCAAAGCTACATATTGAAGTATCCTACTGTATTGTTTATTTCTAAACCTAATTTTTTTAATAGCATATACATTGCAGGAAAGTTCTAAACAGAGGAGATGTGAATTCTTATGAATAAAATGATACTGAAGGTTATGCATAATAAAAGCATGTTTTTTCTTTTATTTTACTAAACTCTTTGTATAAGTGTTTTAAGTAATCATTTTAAATATCTCTAAAGAACTCTAAGACTATTGAACAAGTGTATCCTAAGTTTTTTATTTTTATGTTTTTTTTTTATTTGTATATATTTTTTATTTTTTATTATTATTTTTTAAGACGGGAAAGGATACAGGGTAAGTCGTTTAGAAAATGTCTTGTTTTATTGGCTTGTACTGTGAGACAATATAAAGGGTTCTATTTGCTTAAATAGTTATTAGATCTGCATTTGTTCCAAGTGATAAATGTATGGCTCCAGAGAACGCAAGGTTTTCTTCCGTATACAGGTCCATCTCTGCTCCTTTAAAAATATACGTAAGTGCTTTCCTAACACAGTGTCTCCTCGCCGTACTTTCAGCAGCCAATGTAGTGTACCAGCAACCAACTATACTGCAAAATTATGAAATTTCGTGCCTTTGAAGCAAAACTCCAGTTTTACCAGCTGTGGTACTGAACGTAAGCGTTCTTCTGGACGAAGTTTATGTAATGTGTCTTGGATGGAGGTCCAAATCAAGTCAGGTCGCTGACAGTTGTAGAAGCGATGTTCAAGTGTATCGTCTTCCACACATATGCCACAGATCTTCGAATTCACTCTCCCGTGACGCCTACTCAATTTGAAGTAATTATGCGTTTTTCTTTGCTCATTACACATTCAGTAAGGTCCTAATACATTTAAATTGCGGTTTGAAAGGTATTTATTTGTACGTTCTGAGACTTGACTGGAGGACTGCAGAAAAAAGAAATGTTGCCATTTAACAACAAAAAAAAAAAGGTCACACTCCTTATTTGTAATCGTAGTACTGTGAGGGCATTATCTTACAGCTTTTCTGAAACATATCACTTCATAGAGTTGCAACAGTGGAGTTACAGACACTTTTCCATACTTTTTACTCACTCTGTATATTGTATTATGACTGCGCTGCGCGAGAGAAGTTAGATAAGAGAAACAGTGCCCGCAGAGCGTACCTCTGGAACACATATAACATTCCCTGTCATTTCATTAAGCATAAGGGGCTCTATTATTATTCTTTCATTTAGCAAACACCACAGTCCAATTTTCAGGTCGTAATGAAGGTATTCACATTAATTTCCTGAGCTAATTTGTTAGGGAGTTTTGAGGTGCTCGATTTAAACTGGTCCCAATTTCTAATTTATTTATTCTTTTTGTTAATACTTACATAGGAAGTTTTTTGTATAATTCTAACCTTAAGCTTGAAATGTATTAACAATTAACTTCCTATATCTCGTATTTATTAAGTAGAGAATTAGGTGTTGATTCTACCCAAATTTCACTGAAAATATAGGTTCTAAGACTCCATGAGTAAAGCACAAAACAAAAGCATTTTAATAAAACTTTATGTGTATGTGAACAGCATAAACGAAAAACAAAAAGCCAATAAAATATCTTGTTTTACTTTCCAGTTCACTCTACTCCGAACTAAACTCCACACGTACAAATTCTTGAAGATTTTGATTTTCTCTACAACAACTCCAATGACTTTCATAGAAATGAAATGCATATCTTTACATTTCTGGAAATAGCCTTTGATATCCCCCTCAATCCAAATGGCTTTCACATAATTCGTAATCTGTAAATGATAGACAAAATACACAAACTTCAAAATCATGACACAGCGAAGAGTAAAAAGTTTTTATTATCCCTTAAGCCTCTTACTACATTATACCTACAGGTAAACATGCTATAAAACCATTTATACCAATGATGTACGAGCGCTGTTCAATAAAGAATGATCATAATATTTTTACGGTCATAATTTTTCGCACTAAAATTTAATCTTATTATATTCTGTTAGCTTAATGTGAAACAAATATGTAGGAGTAGTTTCATTGTTGGTACACCTGGTTAAAGCCTGTGAGAACCAGGCAAGTTCAGACATGTTCAGTATCGCCTACCGCTGCAATGGAGGTAACATGCAGTTAAAGTTCATGTTAGAGGAAGATCCCAAGGTTCTTTAAAACGTAATCACTGCTGATGAAACTTGGCTACATCATTTTCATCCTGAGAGCAAACAGCAAAGCTCAGTGTGGAAATCTCCATCATTTCCAACCCCCCAAAAAGCAAAAGTGGTTGCTTCTGCTGGGAAAGTTAGGGTCATCTCATTCTTTGATATTCATGGAATGGTTTATCAGCATTTTGTACTGCACACACATCAATAACTGGACAATACTACAGGGATGTCTCGAAAACATTGCAAGTCATATCAGACACAAAAGACCACATTTCCGTGAAGCAGGCTGGATGCTGCACCACGATAATGCGCGGCTGCATATTGCCAATGTTGCTGAATATCTTGCGAAAATCAACGTGAAGTTCATTCCTCACCCTCCCTATAGCCCGGATTTAGCCCCATGTGACTTTTTTCTATTCCCTAACTTGAAGAAACGCCTTCGTGGAAGACATTATCCATCATCAGAAATAGTGGTGAAGGCTGCGGAGGCGGTTTTGAAGGATCTCTGAAAAATGGTTTCCAGCATGTCTTTGAAGACTGGCAGAAACGCTGCGACAAGTGCATCGCATTCAGGAGGACTATTTTCAGAAGGACCATCAAAATTATAAGGATGAGTAAAGGTACGTTGTCAAAAAAAATTGTGATCATCCTTCATTGAACAGCTCTCGTACATGTATTAGAAGAATATAGCTCTGTAAATATAATTTGTTGAGAAATAGAGAAAATTATATGAATTTAACATATCAGATTTCTAGTTGCACTATTATTCGTCTAATATGTATACAATGCATTACATTCCAACCCAAAACTTGATGGAGACTTACTACTGCTTTGAGGTTCCCTGAATAAAATGCACTTTTAAAAAGGTACGCGCACCCATCTGTGACCCGTATAACTCAGAAATAAAATGACAGATAAATACAGGGGTTGGTTTATAAGTCCCGAGCCTCACATAGAGATGGCACCACTGGGCCAGTTTGACGGATAGCATCATATAGTTTAACTCTAGACTACCTTGTATCCATAGTATCAGGTCAATAGCTTGTTTATTTTTTTAATGATAGCATTTTAAACAAGTCAAGAGCAGAGGTTTCATGAAAATGTAGGATTTGGAAAAACGAGCAGTGATTAAGTACTTCCATATGAGGGGTTTAACGTCTAAAGAAATCAAGGAGAAAATTGACGGCACATTGAAAGACTCTGCCCCGTCATATAAAATGATTAATAGGTGGGTTGAAGACTTTAAAATGGGACGTACGAGCACTAGTGGTGAGCCTCGTTCTAGATGTCCTGTGGAATTCACAACTCCAGAGATCATCGCAAAAATTCATCGTTTAGTACTGGAAGACGCATATTAAAGTTTTTGACATAACAAAGGCTGTAAACATATCAAAAGAACGTGCAGGTAATATTTTAAGTAATGTTTTTGGTCTTCACAAGGTCTGTGCAAGGTGGGTAGCGCGGATATCGACAACTGATCAAAAGTTGCAAAGAAAAACTGTTGTTAAGAATTCGGAGCTCTACTGTAAAAGTCCCAGTGAATTTTTGAGACGGCTTATTACCATGGATGAAACTTGGATACATCACTACACTCCAGAAAGTAAATCACAGTCAAAACAGTGGATTGCGCCAGGTGAACCAACTCCGAAAAAGGTAAAGTCGATTTTATCAGCTAACAAGGTTATGGCAAGTGTTTTCTGCGATGCACAGGGAATTATTTTTATTGATTACTTGGAAAAGGGTAGAAGCATCACTGGTGACTACTATCCAAGCTTACTGCAACGTTTAAGTGATGAGGAGTAAAGAAAAAAATCTCATTTGGCAAAGAAAAAATCTTATATCTTCACGATAGCGCTCCGCTCCATCGTTCAGTCATTGCAATGGGAAAAATGTGCGAATTTAAGTTCGAATTATCTTGAACATCACCCTATTCGCCAGATGTAGCACCTAGTAACTAGCACCTGCCTACCGTGCTAGGGGTCCCGGGTTGGATTCCCGGCGGTGGGGGTGGTAAATTTTCTCCGACCGAGATAATTCATCTTCCGAAGAATCTGGAAGTATGGATGAGAGTGTGAATGTGTGCGTGATCTAATAATTAAATCCAACGAATACGAGTTAACACCTTCGATATGTTCCGAAGGAGAACAGCCACCGATATGACCATTGCAGTTAAAGGTGGGGTATAAATGGGACAAAAAAAACTACCACTTGTTCCCGAACCTCAAAGATTTCTTGGAGGACGAAGATTTCACAGCAACGAGGAGCTCATTGATGCGGCAAACAGCTATTTTGATGATCATGATAAATTGCTCTACAGAGATGGTTTAATTAAATTAGAACTTCTATATGACAAATGTATTAGCCTTTCTGGACATTATGTTGAGAAATAAGAAAAAAATAATATACGTGTTCTTTTTTTATTGTGAGACCCGGGACTTATCAACCGACTCTCGTACAGTGACTGTTTTCATTTATCCTTAGAGATGAATGTCTGATAGCTCTATCTACCCTGTACTCATTTGAAGATCATTTGATTCATCGTCCGCTATGACTTAAACGTTGCAGGACGCAAATTAAAAGAGTTACAAATCTTAAATACGGCTGCATAACTCTCCGTGTGTTTTCTTCCTATAAACAATATCAATTAATAAAATGATGCCCATTAAAGTTGTTTGTTTAGAACCGCTCTTCTAATGGTATGCTGTTCCACTGCATTTGAAATTTGAAAATAATTACTACTAACTGACCTCAATTCTGCTTATGGTTGTTTGACGAAAGCAAGTAAAAGTTCACATGTGTATTTAGTATTAAATACTTTTGTGTCAATATATTTAATACTATATTTTCTGTTTTTGCCTCGTTCAATCGTAAATGGATGTTAAATACAATTGAAAATATTTTGACTAGTTGATCTTTCGAATAAATTACCATTGGTACTTATACCATATTTGGTTTATATGTATCTAAACATATGCATGAATTCATATCATTTACACACAGAACGGTAAAAGAGATTACAAATTCATCCTAAACTTTCATACGGTTAATTTCTTCGATATGAGTTTTCCCCCATATTAATTTTATACTTCTGAGAGACTATATATACAGTTTTAATTATCACCCTTTAAAAATGTGACAGAGAGTTTGTGTGGCTATGTGCTTGTTAGTTCTTCTCTACGCAGTCACCATCCTGATTTACACATTTTTTTCAGCGTTTCTTGACTTTCCGGATACCTTGATTGTAGAAGTCTGCAGAATTCACTTTAAATCATTCTTCCGCTTCATTACTAACGCCATTGTATTACCAAATCAGCGACCACGCAACGAATTCATTTCCGGGAACAAGAAAAAGTCACTTGGTGCGAGATCGGGCGAATAAGGCGGGTGTTGTAAGGTCTCAAAGCTACATTCCCTTGTTTTGTCAACTGCAACTTGAGATGAATGAGCTAGTCATTGTCAGTCAGAAGACGAACACCTTTGGAGAGCATACCGCGTCGTTTGTTAATCAGAGCTGCTCGTAACTTGTCCAGAAGATTACAGTAGTATCGGCCAGTGATGGTTTAACCCTTGGCAAGATAATCTGTAAGGATGACTCTACGACAGTCCCAGAAAACTGAAAGCATGACCTTCCCAGCTGACTTTTGCACCTTTGCCTTTTTGGGAGGGGGGAATCGGCATGTTTCCATGTCATGCTGATGATTTTTGTCTCTGGATCATACTGATAGATCCAGAATTCATCCATGGTTACCAGACGACCAAAAAAATAATCTTCATTCTGTTTCAACAGCATCATCTGTCTTGAAGGTCACGCCGTGTTTGCTTTTGGAAAGGGGTTAGCAAACGTTGAACCCACCGTGCAGACACCTTAGACATGTACAGTTCTTCATGAATAATTTTCCACATGTGTCTCATTCATGATAATTTGGATGGTTGCTCGTCTGTCTTCCAGTATTAAACACTCCACTTTCTTCACTGTGACAGCATCTCATTGACGGTCTACCAGCTCTTGGCTCATCTGTCAGGGACAAGTGACTAATTTGAAAATTCCTTTTGTGCCTCACAATAGTGTCATTCGTTGGGCAATCATTCCCATAAACAGTCATCTTGTCATGAATTTCCCGGGCAGTTTCGCCCTTCAAATGCAGGAAATTAATCACACTACGAGCCTCATTTTTCTTCATCTTACACCTCAGTCACTTCTGGCACTCACTGTAAAAAATAAAAGGATATAAATCACTGAAACTACCAATATTATGTCCGAGGGATCAATGATGACACTGAAAAATGTTCATCACTCTAGCATTAAAACTACAGGGTGATAATTAAATCTTTACCAGACCTCCTCGTATATTATAAGTGGAATGTTCACAGTAATTAATGGTAAGTTTTCGCGAGTTCTAAAAACGGAAGGATACTTGATAATGCTTTAAATTTGTCGTCGTCTCTCCCGAACACGGCATACTGGATCCTATATTAGATTCTTCAGTGCAGCCTTAAAATGAAACAGACGCTAGAGCTTTCTATATTCGCAAGCTGGGAAAATGAAAGTGAAAGAAATTTCGCAAATATGCGTTCTGACTACCCAGATAGTTGGTTAATATGCAACTCAAAACTACGTATGGGCTAAAAGTAATAATAAACACTACAAAGAACAGTAAAATCAGGTAGAAATTAACAAAAGAGCAACAAATGTTGTTCTTTAAGTAAATGAATGAAGTTGGTAGGAATAGAGGAATTCGTAATAGTAATAGATCCGCAGCTATAAGAGTGCAATTTTAACTTAAATTTGCAATGACTATTACAGGTTGCCTGGTTGTCATGCACTTGCCATATAAGGAAATAGTTGCCTCATCAATATTCTAAGTGTAGTGTATGCAGGAGCTAGGTGGTGTTTGGGTCGACCTTTTAAATTACTGCTGGTCAATATTGAGATTGTGTACTACTTGTGTATTCGAGCTGAAGGATTTGTAAACACAAGATGTTAAGCCAATATTCCAGGAACGATAAAGCGCACTTTCTGGGTAGTTCGTTACCGAAGTACTTGACTCCTTAAAGCTTCAATCGTCCATTTCTCTGAGTTAATTTAAATTAACTGAATAAAGTATGTGTTTACTTCTTGAACTTTAAAAACTTTCCATGTCAATCGAGATAAACATTTGGAAACGTGGAAATTAATTGTTCTTTCACACTGGCCGTGTGTAGGTTAAATTGTGGAAACGTAGAGTCAGACTGAAAAATGCAATGCCATAGCCGGGATTTGAACCACGGATCTTCTGGTTTCCGTCCAGCCGCTCTACCATTGAGCTACTATGGTCAACGTGCCGATATGACATTAAATTCTCCAACTGACTCGTATTTTCCCGGTAAACCACTTAGGAGTTCTAATAAACACATGAGACAACTACCTTAATGGCGACTTACAACATGTAAGTACTTTAAGGCCCGGTAGAGTGGCTGGACGGAAACCAGAAGATCCGTGGTTCAAATCCCGGCTATGGCATTGAATTTTTCAGTCTGACTCTACGTTTCCACAATTTTGAAACGTGTTCATTACAAATTCCTTTGTGGATATGAACGGAATACAGGTATCGAAGTGAATCAAAGGTTTAAAAGCGATCACTGTGTAGTAACACTTCCCATGGCAACAGACATAAATGAATGCAGACAGTAGGTACTTCAAAAATTATGGCATTGGAGAATTATATGTCTAGAACCAAAGAGTACATTTTGTAGATTAAAAGTATAAATTGATAAATATAGCAACAGTATTTGGAAGGGAAGAAGTAGATAATTAATTTTAAAATAAACAGATTAATTTATCAAAATTTGTGATTTATACAAATATGTATTTAAATTAGGAAAGATTTTTGACTTAAAACAGAAATGATTAAAAGGTTTATTGGAATATTATGACATTAATATTTTAAATCAACAGGTATATAGAGACTGTTAGGGGTATGTATGCAGGACATTTGATAAGTGGTAACTTAAAATATATCCACCTTAGTTGTTTTTTCCTTTCGTCAAACAATTTTATCACAGATTCATCACAAAGTTTTCTGAATGACAATTTCTGCACCATCCTAACAACGCCTTTCAGTATAGACTATTCGCTGTGCTTACGCGCGTCCATATACGCAGGGGTCTTTTTTGTTATTTATGTCCAACTATAAGTCATATCAGACGATGGATAAAATGATGCTCAAATGAACCCAAGGTCCATAGAGCTTAGAGTTACCCGACATTCATCTTTCAGTATAAGAGAAAACCTCCAACGTTAAGTCATATCGGACGATGAATAAAATTATGTTCAAATGAGTACAGGATCCATAGAGCTTAGACTTGCCCAACATCTGTCTTTCAGGATAAGAAAAAACCCCGAAAAACCTTATCCAGGTAACTTACCCTGACCGAGATTCGGACTCGGGACCTCTTGAATGTGAGGCAAACACGCTACCATCTACGCTTCGAGGTAGGTAGAATTAACCATTTCCGTAATAAGCGTTGTATATATTTTCAAATACTTTATTCTTTTTCGAAGAAATGTGCAGTAAAATTATTAATGAAATCGAGTTAACTCAATTAATATGAAGCATATATAAAAATACGCTTTTATAAACACAATTTGTAGAAGAGACAAAAGTGAATTATAGCAGATAGAAGTCTAGGGAACGTAACACATAATCTTGTTTCTAATTACTTAATGCAGAAACCTAGGCTAGATAGGTTATATAGATAGTGGGCTGCAGAGAGGAATACTAAACTGGTTTCTTGAGCAGCGTTTTCTGGAGGATGTAATTAAGAACTGGGAGGAATGAAGGTCGTAATGAACTTGTGCCTCAAGAAAGATAATGCCACAGACTTATTTACCTTCACTTAACAACCGGATGACCGCCTTTCCTTCCATCAGGCAGACGGTTGTCATGGAAATAAGAATTGGCTCTCGCATGTCCCTGTCAAATCACTGTTTCCTTGTTGACTTATAATCCTGTTAAATTGACCGTAGAGGTTAATAGGATAAGTAAATCAGCGAGTAACTTCATGAACATTTCATGTAGATGAACAGAGTGGAATAGGTTTCCAATGACCTTACAAAGCAAATCTGTGATCGCTGCAAATTGAGTTTTGGGAGGGATTTGACAGTGAACCTGTAGAATCAGGCTATTGTATCTCGGACCTCACCCAGCGGGATGGCTGTGGCATTCGGGAGGCCCAGGTTCATTCCCATGGGCATCCTTCCTGACCCATGGGTCTCTCAAGGGTTTTCCGCGTCACCAAACAAATGCTGTATTGGTTAATTACATTCCCTTTACATCCCTGGTAAAGTATAGGGAACCTGCCCTCGCCACTGTCGTGAGTCCTTGGGGCAGCCATTCTCTGTCTCCGCTCACCTAATCCTTCCTCTCAGGGATACCACACTTATGGCTTAGCTACAATAAACCACAGGTTTTGGTACCGAATCCCCACCGTAGAGTAATGCAATACAATCTGAAACCTCAAGAACAAGGGAGGAGATGGAATTGGCTAACGGATTATCACGACGCCAGGCTTCTTCACGGAGCCACCAACCTCATGAGTTTCAGCACTGCCTCCCCTTTGGGAATAGACTACCATAGCGCCGCCTCTAAGCCGAAAACAACAGTGTTAGTGCCACTCCTTTGACAACAGTTTCGACCCGGAAAGACTGGACTGAGTGCTGGTGAAAGGAAATGGAGGGACGGAGATTGAACTGGGATGCCACCACGCTCAGTTTGTAACATATTGGGCTATTCAAAAAGAAAGAACAGATTTCAAACATTTATTTCTTCCAAACTACAAAAGATAGAAACATGATTCCAACGTTCATGGAGAGAGAAAAGTTTACAATATTGTATTATGCATTCCTATGAGCCCCGTGTGTTACACGACAAATTATCATGGCTCATTTCTTGCCACACACAAATCACTTGGTCTCCAGTTATTTAATTCACAGCTTCAAGAATTTGATGTTGTAGATCTTCTAGAGTGTCAGGCAAAGGACGGATAAAAACATGTTATTTTACGTAACCTATAGCTAAAACTCACATGGAGTGAGATCTGGAGACCTGGCAGGCCACCGGTGATGAAGTTTATCATTTGCTCCTCTTCTTCCAATCCAACGTCCTGGAAATGTGTTATTCAAGTAACGTCGGACGTGGTAAGAGAAGTGAGGCGAGGCACCACCTTGCATGAAGATGAAGTCATCTGAATCTTCTTCAAGTTGGGAAAATAACCATGTTTCAAGCATGTCTAGATAGGTTAGTCCTGTCACAGTTTTCTCCATGAAGAAGAAAGGCCCATAAACCTTGGTTACAGATATCGCACAGAAGACGTTCACCTTTGGTAAATCTCTTTCATGTTGAGTAACTGTCCTAGAATTTTCACTTGCCCAAATTCGATAGTTATGGCGATTAAATTTACCAGAAAGATGAAAAGTACATTAATCGTTGAGAAAAATTATCTTCTTCCATAAAATCTAGCATACCAATGCAAAATTCATATCTTTTGTTGGGGTCGTCAGGATGCAATGCTTGCAATAGCTGGCTTCAGGTGCAGGCGATGTTTTAGAACTGGCTATACCGTTGGTTGAGGAATATTAAGTTCTATACTTGCTCGTGATGTGGATTGCTCTGGGCTCCTTTCGTAGAGTGTACGAATACGCTCGACATTCTCGTCTGATGTGCGAGAACGTACCGTGCTTTTCCTTTGGCAGATGCAACCATCTTCTACAAATTTGCTTATGATGCGGCAATTGTTTTAACTGCAACAGTGGACTCCAATTTTGCTAATGATTTCTCTTTTGGTATTGCCACCATTTCACTACAAACAACAAAACAAACAACAGCGCCAATGTGGTCGTGATTGGAACTTCTACCCCCGCGGTATTTCATTATGTAATTCTTCTTACTGAATACTCCTTTATGATTAGTCATATTTTATCAATGTTATTTTCTAGTTCTGTAATCTATATTTAGCATATCTTTAACATATTTCTTTAATATTCTATCTCTTAGTGCTTTCATTTTCGGAACATTATTTATCGGAAAAATGTTCACTCAATTACTTTTAACTTGAATTTTTACGTTGCTTTTGTATAAATATTAAATCCACACACATTTATATAACAACTATGATTATTATGCCATTTTACTGTTTACGCGTTGGATTGAGGATGTATTTAGTTGTGTGGGACGTGCCGGGTCATAAGCCAGCGACATACGATGCTTTGTACACTGGGTGTGGGGGGGAAAAGCTGCAGAAAATTATGGAATTTCAAAATAAGCATGTTGAGGTTATGAACAGGGGGCGTTTAGGAGCTATTTTACCGTGGTAATTGCATAAACAATAAATCCGTCATGTTGGTGTCTCCAATTGTTAAATCTGTTCGTGTCGTGTCAGGTGTAAACCAAACAGTCTCTTGCACAGTCACTAAGTTTGATGTGAAGCCTGATGGATAGTACGGAAGTGCTATATTGTTCAGTACAGTATGCAGTTGCCGAGAGGCTACATGCTGTCTCTTGGGATCAAACTGGGATCGCGTTGGTTAGAGCCAAGCGTTCTATACTATGTCCAACGAGAGAATGAAGTACCGCAATACTCCGCGTCCACATACGTTCGGAAAGACAGTACTGTTACCGCTTCGTTAAGTATAATATTAATATGTATTAATAATATGAATGAGCATTTTCAAAACACAAAAACACGTATTTATTCAAGCCAACCGCTTAATCGCTTCGTTAAGTAATTTCTTCCTGATAGTCTCCCGTTGATTTGTATACGAACACAAGCTCGCCACCCTCGACAAAGCCATCATCACTTCCTGCTTACCCCTCTCCGTAGGATTTCTAAGTTCTGCACTAAAGCCAGATCGAAATGCATGCTTTTTATTTGTTTCTTTTTTTTTATTTCACTGTGGTGTCAGTACATACTTTACTTGTCGTGTGTCCCTCGTTAACTCACGTCTCGTCTAAATAATAAAACTTCCGCGTTTCTTTATTTTGCGGAGAAAATCTCTTCGCCAAAATGAATAATCTCTGTCCACAATGACACTGTCTTTTTCTGTTCACAAATTCGAAACCAATTTCCAGCGGCAGTTTGTGGAGGGAAGATCGTTTGAAGTCTGGAAGCTTAGGATCAGAACTAACAGCCAACATCACTTTGTTTAAGGTGGGAGGTTCATTGTTAACAAAGAATTGATGAATTTTTCAGAGGATTGCTGACCTCAAAAACCCATCACAGACAACATCCAACACTGATCTGGCACGTGGTCTCTTCTTGCTGGGAGTTGAAAATTCACCAAATGTGGCTTTTTCCTTGCGTGCACTATAAATGCTGGAAACCGACACACCGGTAAACTCAAATGTTAACTTCACCACTTCATCGATAGCAAGTTCTGTAAATTTTTCACCGATCTTGTTAAATGCATTCAATATTATTATCTTTTGACCACTTTGTAAAGGCTTTCCGCGTGCATGTTTAACAGTACCCGCCTTGATTCACAACTGTTTGCCTTTCTGGATACGCCTCTCAGCTTCAATATGCGCGCTCAGTATGATTTACTTTAATTAAAAGTTAACTTAACTATCTATTAGTATATGTTTTTTTTTATATTTGAAATACGCTTAGTGTGCACTTGTTGTGCGCTTTAGCAAAACAAACTCAAGACTCCACACCTCAGTAGCAGTACTTTTTCAAGGAACTATTTACAAGGCGGAAGCATCATGGAAATTGTGAAGGCACGCTATGATCAAACGTCTCATGGTGGTTTTGTTTACATCTACTTTATTCTCCCGCTACAAGCAGTATAACTACGACGCCTTGTTCAACGCTACCGTTCAAAGTAAGTAAGCACTAAGGAATCTCATAGCTTTACAAAACATCTTATCACGAAATGTAGTCTTAATATCTACACGTATAGCTTACTCTTACAAAATGTTTTACACACACACACACACACACACACACACACACACACACACACACACTCGCCAAGGGTTCAGGGAGCTATCGCTTCCCTGTACCCTATGCTGGGTTCTCGATCGATGCCAGTCCACGTGAAGTTATATCTTTTTCGAGCACTCATAGTCCCGTTGATGCTTTATGCCTGCGAGGTCTGGGGCATGGCTGTAGATACCTGGCTGGCATATCTTCAACGTGCTCAGAATAGAGGACTTAGGTCCATCTACTCAATAGGTCGATTTTTCCCAGTAAGGTTGCTCCATGAAGCCTTATCACTTCCATACGTGGAGGATGAAATTAGGCGCCGGGCTACAAAATTATACGTCAATTTATCATCACATAGAAGTGCCCTGGTTAGGGCTCTTGGTGATTATGATCAAACCTGACATCGACTTGCTCTTTTCCGGGTCCCCCGCGTGGCTTGTGGCCATCCGAGGTAACCACGGAGCAAATCCACCAGCAGCAAAAGCTGAGCTCCTACACTCTGGGCTCAAAATTATCCTAATCAAATCAAATTTAATCTACTTCATCGCCAGGGTGCATTAAGCATAGCATCCTGTCTCCCTTTAGAGGAGTAACACACTACCTCAAGTCTTTCTTCCATCCTAATACCATAAAATACATCCTTAACGATCCTAATAAAATAAAATCCTTCTTGCGGTAAAGCCCAATCCTGGATGGGCACGTAGCAAAAATCTTCGGGCTAAACACAGCCTGTCAGTACACATATATTCATAATTTTATCAAAACCTTTTATACTTAGGTTAGACTGGGGATGAATGAATGAATATGTTCGGGTTAGATGTTCGTTAAGGTTTTGCGAAGCATTCTCGCTTTAAATCCAGCATATATAAACATGCTTTTATTTCTATTATCATGAAGTAAGTAGAGGAACAACATTTTGTAGCAATAGTGCTGTTAAAAACAAAATGTTTATGTTATAGATAATTTGAAATACATATACGTACTCCATTCAGCGAGAACAGTTACTTGGAATAAATTTTACGTTTCATTAATGAGGAATAAAATTATATAGTTAACTGTCATGGCTTCCATCGAAAGGGAAGTAAGGCCGGTGACCCGGTGTCATAGATTTACGTCACGTAAACATACCTCAAAGCTGATACAGAGGGCTCGAAGCAAACTCAACAAGCCTTTCACGTCCAATATAGAATGGAACCACAGCAGTATGGTCTCCTTAACGATCCCCAGAAGTGCATAATCATCATGGAGGAGTAGTGATGCGCCAACTGAGGATGCTGTTCAGGCTAAACATTCATAACTTCAAAAAAGGTCTTTTTATTACAATAATAAACATTATCCGCCCCCATAAGAAAAAACGCATCATTGCGCGATACTTTTGTTACTGAAAATTACGGATTTTACTGTTCGATATGAATAATCTCCGCAAAGATCGAATTGTCTCTACCAGAGTCAATATAGCAGATCATACAGAAGAATAAAGTTAAAATTTGCGAGACAAAAACATTGTTCTTCAGGAACGGCTACTCTAACATAGTGTCAAAGACATTATATTATAATCTTTTTTGACTATCGATTAGGTCGTAGATGTTCAATTTTTCTTCAGTTATGTGAAAAACAAACAAAAATATGACATCTACAATGAACTGCACCATTTCTTAAAACATAAATATTGTTTGTTATAAATTGCAGATGACTTTTGTGGCAGCAAACTTAGATAAGTAATTCGAGCTTCTTCTCGAATTTCTTCAGGTATAAAACTTTCGTCGCCTGAATTACTCATTTTGACATACAGTTTGCCATTTGTTATTTTTTGCATCACTATAGTTAATGATTCTTCGCTATCAAAGCCTCCAGTATCATCTATAAAAACATCGATTCTAAACCGTTTATAAAATAATTTTTCATATTTTTATAATTCATAATTAAAGTCGATTTTTTCTTAGGTAACGGATAAAATCACGTACGGGACTAGCGAGGTTTCATGTCTACCATGCTCTTGAAAATTAAGTCCTCTACGTTAACATCTCGGGCGATGAATTTTTTCACACGCTAATTAACATCAACTTATCTCGCAAGTTCCATAAATAACGTTTACATGTGGGTTTTTGAAAAATTGCATGTCCTTCCTTTCAAAGTGCTTCCGCATCCAACATATTCACCGGATTTGGCTCCCAGGACTGTTCATTTGTTCCCAAACCTGAACATATGACTGTGTGGAAGTGCTGAGGGTATAAAAGCTGGAAGGTAATAACTAATAATAAAGTAATACACTTCTTTTGAATCCTGCGTTTTCTTGGACAAATCGAGAATTTTATAGCGTCGGCATGACGGCTTATCGGCTTCTCCAGAATGGACGGTACCATTAAATCATCCTCTTGACGTGGTAATGAGGCGGTAGGATTACCTCACTGATATTCAAGGTCTTGCTGTGGTATATTCATTATGCTTGTTCCCAACACTTTATGAAATTAATCGAGCGTATACACTAAAGTTATTAAGCAGCTTTTTATATGGATTGGAAAGAATTTTAGTGTCTGTTTATTTCTACCTATCCTACGAATTATCACTTACGTATATGAATTTATATGAATTTTAAGAATACTGTCCCAGACACAAAGTAGCTTTGCGCCTTCCCTATATCCTTCATAGTTACAGATGCCGAAAGTTGTAACGGATGTTTTGGTTTGGTTCCCGAGAGTTGTAAAATTGTTTAAATATGTTGTTCAGAATCAATATGGACATATTAAAATGAGTAAGAAAAGAAATTCTTAAAATCCATTAGATCATGAGATGACGCAACATGTAATTCATATTATGTGAATGTTTTATGATTGGTAGTTTTAAAAATGAGATTATGTAATGTGTGACATGGACCAATAAAAATTAAGTTTGATTGGTATTTATGGAAACGAGTGAAGGAAAAATCAATAATTTTGGTAAAAGAACTAGGAAAGAAAGCGTATTTCGATTGCGTAACGTCGAAGACAACACACGTGTTTTGGGTTGTGGAATATCGAAGGAATATCATTCTTATGTAAACTCTTGCATAAAAATGGCATAAAGTATCACAATTAAATTACAAGTTTGTACTTTTATAAATTAAACAACATTTACTTATTTCCGTGTTTAACTAAATGATTCCTTCGCTTGCGACCACACCTGAGAAGAGCGTTCTCATGTAACGACTAAAGCAGCACAGGAGATTTTAGATACATCGATACATCGGAGTGCCAGATGTAAACTAAAAATTCAGATCGAGAAGAATCTGCAACCCGTGGCTTCATCACCTTCTCCCCGGAGGGCTGAATTCAACCCGGAACCCCAGTCGCAACGCGGAACGAGGGTAGGTGAGGATAATACCGTCCCATCATCATCGCCATAAAATCCCGCTACACAGCATATATATATATATATTTCTAAGTCCACATTATTTCCACGACCGGTTTACAATGGTGTCACGCACGGAACGTGTCTCTTTAGCTTCGTTCTACTGAATCCTCTCATAACTGAGTCTCGTTTAAGACCTCCAAAGGCTCTAATCCCGAACATCAGTTTTATTTATTTTTATTGCAGAAATACAAAATGTATTACGCACATTGTAATATAACTTCCAATTGCTAAGATTTACTTGCTTTTATGGCATTTATGCTCGCACATAAAAAATTGAAAACACTGTACGCTGTTTTTAAACTGAATGAAATAAATATGTTTTATTCCTCTATGTAAAATCAAATAATATGTAATATTAACTTATATCGGGTGTGTAAACACTCTGTTTCTATTACTGTATGGCACGGATGAGAACAAATGCCTTTTGAAATTTTCATGGGAGAATACTTCGTGTTATACGCCAGCAACATTCATAACAGATGAATGAGCCCGACTTTTTACACAACCAATATTAAGGCATTTTTCTAGTAACACTGCGTTTATTTTGAATAAGAAAGGAATATGTTATTTTCGATTTTATAAGTGAATGGGTTTAAATATTATTATCTTCTGCAATAAAAGCATAAGGCATTGCTATTAAAGTAAAAATAATAGAAACTAGCATGCACATCAAGGATTCGAACTCATGTTGGTCTACTTAATAGACACGTGAGTTTTACCGCTCGGCTACCATGCATACGGCCAAGCCACAAAGCATCAACCAGTCTTTCGCATAGCTTTGAAATGAAGCCAGAGCGGTATTAAAGCGTATGTTGGAAAAATTAATGGTTCTTTCACACTAGCCGTGTATAGGCCGAAGTATAAAAGGTAGAGTCACACTGAAAACTAATGCCACAGCCGGGATTGAAATCATTGAACTTTGCTTTTACTCCACATTTCCAAAGTTTATACTGTGAACGCAGCGTCAGCGAATGCTTCCAATGTTTTCCAAATTGAACTTTGTGGTAGTTGCTCTTTTTTTTTCTTCTAAGACTGTATATTTTTAAAAGGATATAAGATCTTTCCCATAAAATTTATATTACTTTGTTTTCCTTAGAATCAACATTCTTGTTGATCGTAGATATTCTAGAAGATGTTCAGCAGTTTTAGCTGATTGCTTACAGAGATCAGAAAGAGGATTACCATAAAAAGTTTCATAGTCTGGAGGTGTTTCCTGAGGGATCCATGTCCAATAATTATATTACCTATAGTAAACAAAAAAGTACTTTTAGAAAGATTCCATGTATGCGAATGTGTGTACCTTCCCTTAATGTATATATGAAACTGTATAAATTTATATTTGTATTTTAGAATGATTTTAGCATTTTAGTTAAAATACGCATATATTTAGTACAATGCTTTTTATTTAGTGGAGTACATAATTTGCAGACAATTATATTCTGTCCTTACCTAACTGCAGCTATTAAACAATTAGAAGGACAAGGTATAGAAAAAGAAACATAATGAGATATTTTACTTGCATGAGGGAGCAATTAGATAGCTTTGACAAAGACAAACTTAAGTATAGTCTTCAGAAGAATCCGGGCATTGAGGAATTCGCCACATTTGTAGAATTGCCATTCCGAGTAAATACAAGGTTTGTCACACTGGTTTCCGTGGATGTCGAAAGAAGTCTCACAACCGATAAAGACATTCTATATTCTAATATAAACAGAGTCACAGATGCTTAATATCTTAACGTACAACAGGTTCATGTTTTTTCCTTATTCTGATGAGTGATAATTTGATGTACTTCTTTTAATTCAATAAACTACAATAAAGGAAAGAATAGCGCTGGTTAGTTGAATAAACCGACACCTTTTCGTCTTTTTTTAACTTGTTTTACCACGTTTCCTCTTCCTTTTTGCACTTGAAATTTTCAACACAAAATTCTAACCCTAATCGTCATATAGTGAGCAGTTCTTAAGAAATCTTACTTTTGCTAACAGTCTAATGCACTCCCATATTCTCCTTGCACCTAAAGGAAAATTCCGAGGGCTGGTCAACAAAGACTGAGACTGATATTTTTCACAGATGTTTTTACTGCAATTCAATGTTTACATAATCTTTTTCAAAGTAGTCTCCTCCTACTTTAATTCACTTTTTATAGCATCTCTGCCAGTCTTTGAACACGTGCTGCAGACCATTCTTTGTCAGGTCCTTGAGAATCGCCTCATTGCTTCAGAGTTCTCAAATTGAATACCCCTAAGCTTTGCCTTTAGTGATGGGAATAAAAAAAGTCACAGGGTGTAAGATCAGGGCTGTAAAGTGGATGTGGTACACAGGTAATGTTGAATCGAGTCAGAAGCTGCATGACTTGATTTGCGACGTGAGGCCGTGCATTGTCTTGATGAAGTCGCCACCCAGTACGAGAAAGCTCTGGTCGTTTCTTTGCAATGTGCTTCCTCAGTGTAGCCAATACTGACGTGTAGTATGCTGCTGTAACAGTAGTGTGAGGGGGAACTGCATGCTGGTAAATCATGATGAAGAGGCCATCCAGTCCGAGAAAGCTCTGGTCGTTTCTTTGCAATGTGCTTCCTCAGTGTAGCCAATACTGACGTGTAGTATGCTGCTGTAACAGTAATGTGAGGGGAAACTGCATGCTGGTAAATCATTCAATTACAATCAAAAAATATGATCACCATCACTTTCCCTGCAGATGGAAAAACTTTTGTCTTTTTTCGTGTTGGAGAACCTGGCGATTTCCACACTGTGCTGGCTTATTATCCTTCAGTATCATAATGATGCAGCCATGACTTATCAGCGGTGATAATCAAAGCTTAGAGGTATTCGATTTGAGAACTCTGAAGTAGTGCTCAACAAAAGTGAGACGATTCTCAGGAACCTGACAAAGAATGGTCTGCAGCACATGTTCAAGGACTGGCAGAGATACTATAAAAAGTGCATTGAAGTAGGAGGGGACTACTTTGAAAAAGATCATGTAAACTTTGAATTACAGTAATAAACATCTGTGAAAGTAAATCAGTCTCAGTCTTTGTTCATCGGCCCTCGTAGCAATGAAATAATTTCTACATAAAGTAAAGGAATTAGCGTTTGTTACAATACTCTTTACAAGTGTAAAGAAAGGCATGTGAGTACAACTTATTAGAATTTAAGCATTATAAGCAATAACATTTAAACACTGTCAATATCTTGAACAACAGCAAAATGACTCGTATTTTATTTAATTTTATTTAATAAGAGTAAATTTTTATTTAGTAAGAGTAATATGTTTTAGGTTGGTACATATAATCCATACCTGTTTATTTTCCCCGGTGTTGTGATGGATAAAGCAGAGCGAGAATTTGCAGGGTTAATGACCCCAGACTATCCCGGCAGCAGATCAGGAATGAACGTGTGGAAGCAAAGCAAATAGTCTATAGTGACAGGCGTTGTTCATTTCGTGTCTCAGTTATCACCGTGGGAAAAAAAATCAGTTATACACCTAACAGCCTGTTACCTATCGTTATGAAAAGCTATGAAGTTATACAGGCCTTACACGTTTCCAACACATTACTTAACACTTGTGCAGCCATATATTACAAAAGTGTCTTCAAATTCGTCGAGATTATGTGGAATTGTTGCATAAAATTTATGTTCGAATGTACTCCGCAAATAACTGCATATAATTTAGATCTGCAGAACTAGTCAATTATGTTATCATCAAATATTTTTCCCGTATCAACTTCAGTTTTTTCTGCTTTTTCCTGGCTTAGAACTGTTCGTTATCCTTTCACAGTGTATTATTGTCTTTCCAAACAGTTTTATACAACTTTCAGCATTGGACCACCGTGATAGTTCCCCTAGTCTGAAGTCTTCTGCACATCTTGTTCTTGGACTTGGTTTCTGCTTCCAGTTGATGGGTCCCAAATGCTGGTCGACTGTGTCTGTCACGACTGCCACACATTTCCTTTTGATTTTTGCAGTCTGTTGTGCTGCATTGTTGGAGGACAGTTTAGGGCTTCGACTCTGAGTTTTATGTTTAATTATTTACCTAGGACTATGACTTTAAGTGCCCAGAAGGCCTTACATATTTTAGCTAGGGTCTATTGATTTCTATCTTCATTTTATTCGATAAGATGATGAGTTTGTCAACTTACATATATTTTTCTGCATTTTAATTCTAATATCAAGGTCTTAAAGAAAATCAGTGTAGCCTTTTGCGAGAGTAAAAAATAAGAAAATATGTTCTATATAAGGGATTGATTTGCGTAACAGGAAGGTGCAAGGGGAATTTGTAAATACAGTAAGGTTTGAGTGATGATAAGATCGTTTAAAGCTGGTAGCTATGAAATTTCATAGCTCAGAGATAAAAATACCGAATGACTTCATTTAAAGGAAGTGGGACTATGGAAAAACTAAGTAAAATAATGATGAATATTTCCGAAATGGTTCACTCCATACAAAAAGTATTTAATGTACATTAGGTGTCTTCAAAAGAACTATATTTATGTAGATTATTTCTATCTGTTAAGATTTACTAGATATGTAAAATTATCCAGGAAGAAGAGAACTTCTCAGGACATTCCCAGAGAATACACGATACACATTTCGTTTATCATGAAAATATCTTAGCAGGTTTGGGGTGGGGAATTTTCTTGAAAATCCTTGGTTCGTATTCTTGGAAGATTTTGTACTTCAGTGAAATCTCAAACAACATGACTGCTGTTTTGTTGTTAATGTTCCTGAAGCAAAGGCCAACGAAAGCTTGGTTTGATTTAGTCACTTGCTAGCAGGAATATTATTACTGGTCAAGGTCCGTCAGCTGTTCCCTTGTTAGAATTTCGTGTGCAGTAATCGAGGTCTTGATATAGCTGACAAACTTTGGAACGTACCCTCTAGAATGTCTGACCCATCATAGCAGACGATAACACACGGAAGTAGGACACCAAGATACTGGTCACGTGTTACACCTTGTGACTTCATACATCCACTGTCATCAATGGGCAAATATCATACCATATGTATTATTACTATCATTGTGTCATTTAAGTGTAACAGTGTTTAACGCCCACTTTTACTACATGTGGCACCGCAGGTGGTGACACTGATGATACATGAGATGAAGATGGAGCACCGGTGGAATGTGATGGTGAGGGTAATCCGAGATTCCCGAGAAAACCCGCCCCAGCGTCGTGTTGTCCACCACAAATCTCACTTTTTGGTCGCCTGGGATCGAACAGGGGCCACCTTCGTGAGAGACGAGTGGCTAACAACTCAACCACGACACAGCCAAAATTACTTTATGCATTGTTATTGGTCTATTTCTGTATTAGAATAATTGTTAACAGCTAGGATACTTTATTTACAAAACCAGTTGTAAAAATATTTAATATTTGATCTAAAGTATACGTATTCTGGGTTCATAAGGATCTATCCTCACCAGAAGAAAGTAACATTAACTAATCTTCCTCTCTTCAACTAATTTTACAGTTTCCTTTAGCTAAGCTTTTTATACTTCAAGGCCATTTCGCGCTAACGTCTAAGGCTCAAATGTTGGGCTCGATGCCCATTTTGATCTTAGAATTGTTGTCTGTAGGTAGATGTTCTAGATGTGGATGATGCGCCGGAAAAGCGCAAAATTATACACAATTCATCTGCAATTAATAGCACTTCACAGATTTTGGCAATAAATTCAAAGTATCCATTTTATTCCTCAGGCAAATATTTGAAGCATTCGGCTTTGTTAATCCTTCTAAAAATAATAAAGCGCTATTTTGAGTGATGGTAATTTTGCATAAATATAAATAATGTTTTCTTAAAGTACGTCAGCTTAAAATATAAAATTTGGCAAATATCCCAATTCTTAAAAACCAGTTCGTAAAAATATTTCACTGTACATATTCTCATATTTCTCTTGGACTTACAAGAAAGTTACTATAAGAAATTTCATCACATTTAACATTAAGTTTGTTGAAGAAGTAGTACAGAAAGCAATATGAAAGTAACATCAGAATTGTTGTAGTTCTATTTCACTATTCTTTTGTTATTTTATGACGTCACGTTATAAATAACCACTTTTCAAAGAGTTGTATCTCTACCAACGCCGTTCTTAGTTTATGTGGCAATATAAACAAAAGCATATGCACATTTGCGACGTCATTTGCTATATAACCCCGTAACTCTCTTCGGATGAAAAATATAGTTCGCATGTTATTTTAAAGACCTTATATCCAATGCAAAATATATAAACTATACCACATTATTAAAAATGCAACAGTTAATTAATTAGTACGTTATTTTGTAAATATAAGCGTAATTTGTATGTATTAATCAGAGTGTACGCTGCGCTTGCGCAGTTTAAAAACAGAAGAAAGTACGAGAATCAGTTGTACAACGTGGTGCTTAAATGCATATAGAGGGATACCGTTAAAAAGTAGCTAAAAAGAAATTATATTGAACGTGGAAACGTAGAGTCAGACTGAAAAATTCAATGCCATAGCCGGGATTTAAACCACGGATCTTCTGGTCTCCGTCCAGTCGCTGTAACCATTGAGCTACTATAGCCAACGTGCCGACATGACATTAAATTCTACAGCTGACTAGTATTTTTCCCGGTAAACCACTTAGGAGTTCTCATAAACACATGAGACAGCTACCTTAATGGCGACTTACAACATGTCATATCGGCACGTTGGCCATAGTAGTGCAATTGTTTAGAGCAGCTGGACGGAGACCAGGAGATCCGTGGTTCAAATCCCGGCTATGGCATTGAATTTTTCAGTCTGACTCTACGTTTCCACAATTTAGCCTACATTCGGCTAGTGTGAAAGAACAATTAATTTCCATTAATTGACCTAATAGTGGTTAACTATAAAGCCCGGGTCTTAAAGTACTTACATATTGTAAGTCGCCATTAAGGCAGTTGTGTTTATGAGAACTCCTAAGTGGTTTACCGGGATAAACACGAGTCAGTTGGAGAATTTAATGTTATTTCGGCACGTTGGCCATAGTAGCTCAATGGTTAGAGCGGCTGGACGGAGACCAGAAGATCCGTGGTTCAAATCCCGGCTATGGCATTGAATTTTTCAGTCTGACTCTACGTTTCCACAATTTAGCCTCCACACGGCCAGTTTGAAAGAACAATTAATTTCCATTATTTGAACGTGTATGAAAAAGTTTTGTAAGAAACAGAAAGACTATGGGTTATAACACAATGATTGATATTACTTGCTTTGAAAGTATTAACTAGTCTTAGTCATGCATAAATCATAAAACAAAAAGCAAGCCCATGCTTTTATAACTATCATACTTGAAAATTAAGGAATAATGGGTAATTTATACATGGTAGTATGTTTTTGAAGTTGTACAATAACGCAATCTGGGTTAGTAATTAGAATTTGTACTGTTTACTTCAACGTGCATACAACCTGTACTCCAAAAGGCAGCTTTTTCCTAGGACTAATGGCAAGAATGTAGAATGCACGGGTCAGCAACAGAAGTAGTGAGGCGTAGCTCTTTGTACGTCCAAGGTGAAAATGTTAATAGCAAATTTTCTCTAGAGAAAAGTAAACCTATTTGAAGATTTGAATAAGAAAGAATATCTTGTAAATGATTAACATAAACAAATTATTTGACATTAACGAGATCTATTATTTCTATGTTGCGTTGCACTCCAGATAAAATTCGAACTTGACATTTGCCCTGAAATACATGTTTTGAGGTTCTGTGAATTGAAAAACCAAAAACAATCGTGAGTGTCTTTATATGAACAATTAACTAAAAAGGAAAATTTAAATACCAAACTCTCTATGTATTTAAATTCAACATGGATGCAACTCAAAAACATGTAAGAAGTCTCAAACTAAGCCTCAGAAACATATTTCTTTTTATTTATGATTTTTTAAAAAATGACTGTTTTGATTAAAATAAATAATGGTTAAGATATTTGCATTATAATTAGAGTGTATATAGTATGTACTTAATTTGCTGGGAACAGATCGATTTGAGTTAGCTTTACATATTTGGTAAACCTTAATCGAAACAAATCTTTGCTACAAAAATGAAGCATATACTGTATCCGACTTATATTTAGCTGCTCATTTAGATTTTCAAATACTTTTAAAAATAACTGAAATAATAAGTACGAAAATGTTTCATTATTTTTATTTTTTCAAAGATACATCTAACATTTTTATAAAAACGCAATGTGCTTAAGGTATATTTTTGGCCAATAACAAGCGTAGCTTGTGAATTCCTCTTCATTCTGAAAAATTTAGTATAATTTGGTGCAGTAAAACCTCTTTAACCCGGACCAGTTTCGAAAAAGAAATTTATGTTGTTTAGCGTAGTAAATGAAGACTTAATTTACATACCGTAAATTTATATTTGTTCTCAGTAGGTACATTACTCGAGTTCTCTTGCCAGCGGGCGAATTTATTGCATTCACCTAACCTGCTTGAGACCAGGTTGGAAGAGAAACTTTGATAAAGTCATGGGAAAAGCTGTGGCCTTACTTGTGTGTGACTTGACAGAAAACAAGATTGAAGTGGAGAAAGCGTGGAAGAAGATTTTATAGAGATTTTGAAAAATATAGAATGATGTTCTAATGTTGAAAAGGACATTGAGAATTGGTTGCAAAAGAGTTTATAAACCGATTACAGAGGAAGGCATTATTGCATCATACAGTGTTATTGAAAATGAAAATGAAGAGTATTCAGATTCAGACGGTGTTGATGAACCAGCTGTGGTTATGACCCACGTACAAGCAGTAAAAAACATAGAGAAATTGATGCTTTATTTCGAGAGTCAAGCCGGAACATTGTCAAATGAATTTTTAATGCTAAAGTGGATGTGAGATTGCGCTGCGCGTAAGTGATACACTAAACTAAGGCAGCAGAAGCTCACTGCCTTTTTTACTACCGACTAGTTTGTAGCTATGTTGTGTACAGTGTAAATACATAGGCTATTACAGTACGTATAGTGCATGTGTGTTTAGGTGAAAGTGTGCCGATAGTAATTTCTAAACTCCATTAAAAATATTTTGGTGATGTACATTTTTTTTCATCATCATTCTCTGGATTACCCGGATGACACATTTTATTGAATTTGATATTCTATCACTTCAGCTTACAGCACCTGCAACGAAATCTGTAACTAACAGATTTCCACAAACGTTTCGCTTGTAAGAAAGGCTTTTAGAAGGGAAGACGCATTGATCAAAACCTCAAAACGTATACGAAACCTATACATCGGATATTTGGTTAGAGTAACCTACCATAGGTGCAAAAAACTGATGTAGAAATATCTATTGCAATGAGATTCAAGGATATTGCAAGGTGGATGTAATTGGCGTTGCGTGTTGTTCTCTTTTAATTGTTTTTAACTTTCTTATTTAGCTGAGCAGAAATTGCAGTGCACAAACCAGTTTCAAAGTTACTTTTTTGTGCAGTCAAGTCCTTACATGCTTGTTTTCCTGTCTGTTCAACGCAGAACGACCTTCCGATTTAAGTTCTATAATGAATTAACCATTTTATTCTGTTGACTGTGAATGATCTAGCTAAGTGCTTTAATGACGAGATGTTGCAACGTAGCTAATTTCTGTTATTTATATTAATGATATGCCTCTATTTTATATTATACACATGGGATATTTTGTTGTTTGTTACTATATTTAGAATACCTCCTCTTGCCAATATCATTACCAAGTACGAGGTGCGTTCAAGTTATGACACCTCCTATTTATTTTTCAGGACTGGGACCAGATAGAAAATTCTGGTATTTTTTTTAAATACACGTGGACTCTTTGTGAATGCGTGACAGAGATGGCAGCACTGTACAGTGCATAGGACTTCAGTAGCAACGTCTGTTTTTGATACTTAAAATGGCGACGTTTTCATTGCAACAACAGCGTGTAATCATTCGTTTTCTCAATTTTCGTGGTGTGACACTTATTGAAATTCATCGCCAGTTGAGTGAGGCATGTGATGATGGTATCATGGATGTGTCTAATGTGCGTTCCTGAGTGCGACAGTTCAATGAAGGCAGAACATTGTGTGACAACAAACCAAGACAGTCACGGCCTCGCACCAGCCGGTCTGACGACATGATCCAGGGAGTGGAGAACATTGTTTCGCAGGACCACCGATTGAGCGTTACAGACATCGCCTCCAAAATTGGCATTCCCGTGGGATCTGTGCACACAACCCTGCATGAATATCTGAAAATGTGAAAAGTGTCTTCCAGATGAGTGCCACGAAATGCTGACGGATGGTCACAAGGATGATCATCCATGATACCATCACTCAACTGATGATGAATTTCAATAGATGTCACACCACGAAAATGGAGAAAACGAATGATTACACGCTGTTCTATTATGAAAATTTCGCTATTTTAAGTATCAAAAACAGTCCTAACTCTCGTCGCTGACACTAGAGTTCTATGCACTGTACAGTACTGCCATCTGTCACGCATTCACAAAGAGCCCACGTGTATTTAAAAAAAAACAGGGGTTCCTATCTGGTCCCAGTTCTGAAATAAACAGGAAGTGTTATAACTTAAACACACCTTGTATGGTGGCGGTAATGTCATGGCCTACATTCGTGAGTCGTGGGTTCGATTCCCAGACCCATGTGTTTTACAGTGCTAGGAAAATTCTGGGAAAGTTCATTACATCACCCAACTTCCTCTCCCTTCATTTTACCCCATTTCACCCTTGATCCACTTGGTTCTTTCAGGAACTTCGTCGAAGGTGTTTCAGGTGCTGCATAGCAAACAAAAATGTGTCCTAGCAGTGCTATCTCCGACTTTCAAGGTTCCCAAGGGGTTGTACCCACCTCCAGTGGGAGCTACTGCCACCGGACAACTTCGTCTGGGACTTTAGGACCCCCGCCTTCTGGTCTGTAGGAGCTCCTGCATCGGCCGCCCTTCAATCGTCGCAGCTCATCCCTCCGTTGGGAACCCTCTTGTGATACAGTGGTACAAAAGATGTCTTCATTCGTAGTACCTTACCCGATATCATTTTTTCAGCTATTTGATCTTAATCAGATGAACTTTTACGAAATGTTTTCATTACGTATTTCACTATTTATATATGTTATTTTAATATCCGTTAACTAAAATATAATAATAAAATAAGGTAAAATGAGAAAAAAGAAAATATGTTACATTAATATTAGCTTGGTTATTGATCTGTTAAGTACCTTTACTAACAAGAGACAATCGAGAAACAAATGAATGGTAACCAAACACACAAAAAGTTGAAAATCCGACCCAAAAATAAATTACATCTCCACGAAAACATATATATATATATATATGCAAGTAAATTATTTACTTAAACTAACTCTAACTTTTCCCTACAGTAATCTTTTCTCTACCTCTTAAGGTTTACTAATAATACGAGCCGTGTCCGTAAAATAAGGTCTCCAAGGCGCTGGAGCCGTGAGGGACGCTATTATGGGAGATCCGCAATACTGACGTGTAGCTTGGTTTCACCCCTTAGAATCCCCACCAAAACGAACCCGTTGCAACCATTAGTCTTGACTGGGCAGCCGTTTGCGATCGAGCTTCCTATCACTTCCGCCGCCAAGTGCGAGTTGCGTGCAGTGATCCGCCTTTTGAGTGCCAAGGGCACTTCCTCCACTGAAAGTCATCGTCAGTTATGCGAAGTGTATGGGTCACAGTGTATTGACATCAAAAACGTGCGAAAATGTGTCAGAAAGTTCAAATACGGACGTACAGACGTCCATGACGAACAGCGTTCTGGTCGGCCTTCGGTTTCAGCCGAAACAATTGCAAAAGTGGAGCAAAAAATGCTTAAAGATCGGCGTGTGACAGTTCGCGAGCTGTGCGAACTTATCCTTGAAGTCAGTAAGACTGCGCTTGGCAAGATTTTGACCGAAAATTTGCATTATCGCAAGGTGTGTGCGAGGTGGGTCCCCAAATGGGACATCCTCACCCATCCCCCCAACAGTCCAGAATTAGCACCTAGTGATTATCATCTGTTTCCTGAGTTGAAGTCACACCTGGGTGGAACACATTTCCAGACGGACGATTATTTGAACAACTAGGTTGAGCGCTACCTGCGCAACTTGGCGGGAGAGTGCTATGACAAGGGTATACAGAAACTGACATAGCGCATGCAAAAAGTGCATCGATCACAATGGTGATTACGTTGAAAAATAGCTGTAAGCTCCGCCTTTCCATCAATGTAACATTCATTGACAATAAACATGTTTTCTGTATTAAATAAAATTGGAGACCTTATTTTACGGACACGCCTCGTACAAAAAGTTAAAAAAAATATGCAGAATTAAGAGCTTTTTAAGGTCAGTCACGTAAAAATTCAGATGTATATTTTATCTTAAATAGGTACATGATATTCTAAAAGAATTTTAGAGCCTTTTAGGATGGACAAAAATATGAGAACAAACTTTCAGATGGCAGTATTAACTTAAGTATCTTTGTGTCATGTCTCTGGTACTTTCTGAACTTGAATATCAGTTTTGTGCATATCCGACATTTCATTTTTGCGTGTTCTTCACAGAAATGTATATGTTTTTTTTTTTTTTTCTTCTTGTAGAATTGAATACTCTCTATAGATAAATTCTACAGTAAATAACTTTTATTCAGGGTTCTCAAAACATGTATTTCGGTCTCAACATTGGATTTTTGTATAGAACAAAATACTTCCTACCTCTTCTTCTATAGCCCGCCTCGGTAGCGTGGAGGTAACATGCCTGCCTGAGTTCAAGAGGTCCAGAGTTCAAATCTCGGTCAGGGGGCGTTACCTGGATACGGCTTTTCTGGGGTTTTCCCGTATCCTGAAAGACGACTGTCGGTTAACTGTACGGTCTATGGACCCTGTGCTCATTTGAGTGTCATTTCAGCCACTCCATTCATCGTCCGATATGACTTAACATTGCAGGACGAAAATTACAACAAAAAGTCTCATACTATATGTAGGTGCTAGAGGAATTACAAATGTGAATGTCCTTCAAATACACAAATTTAGTAAAATGATGTTTTCTTGGCATTACTAATTTCCGAGGAATTCACTGTAACTAGTTTTAGGTTTCCAATACTTCATATTTTTTGGAGTGCTAGTCGTAAACACACATACACGACGTGTTTTAAATGCCTTTTTGATATATCGATCCTTGATATATCGAATGTTTATAACTTTTCAAAGCATTTTAAATATTTTTCAGAAGCATAACTGCTCCATTCTTCATAACATTTAAAAAGTTTAACGTTTCCAAAAAAGGAAATACATGTCCTGATATGCGTCTATCTGTCCATCTGTCTGTCTGTGAAAAAAAATAATTGAAAAAGGAAAATCCGTCAAATACCAAATTTATATCTAATTTCAGCAACATCCAGGAATGTACAGGGATATTTTCAAGAAAATCCTTCAGCCTTTCAATACTAGGCAACTATTTATATAGGAATGTTTCGAACATATTGATCTCCTTACAAATGACTAACAGTTTTGATTAAAATACCACAGTTAAATATTTTCATGATAAATGAAACTATCTTAAATTTTCTGCAATTGTCCTCAGAAGCACACTTCATTCTGAATTACTTTTAGGTAACTGGTAAACTTTAGAAGGTAGACAAAAATTTAGCAAACGAAAATTAATATCATCTCAAAACACACAATATGTATCAAACCTTTTTGTGAATTCACCATTTCGATCATATCCCTTTTTATTTGTTTAAATTATCCAATACTTACACTTGTCAAACAGGAAGTGCTTATTCGCTTTTTATCCCTTAAAAGATATGACTAAAGCTTAAACTCTACTGTACTCCTTTATTCCATTCTCACGTACAAAAAGTAGCAGAAATTTCTGCCAAGTTTTTATTGTCGATTAGTGTGAAATAGAGAAATAATCTTTAATAAGAATAATTTGTATATGAGTAGAGAAAGTCAGACCATAAGGCTTTTATAAGTTAAGTTTAGAAATAAACAAGTTTAGACATAAGATTAGTAGACATACTCTTGATATTCAGACATCAGTATGTCCAATCTGGAAAAGAAAATGGCATTGTTATTATCATTATTGACTTGTCTATGCTGCCCGCCTTGGTAGCGTAGAGTGTAGGATGTCTGCCTCACGTTCAAGAGGTCCCGAGTTCGAATCTCAGTTAGGGTGAGTTACCTCTGTATAAGGTTTCTTCCGGGGTTTTTCCCTTATCCTGATAGATGGATGTCTGGTAAATCTAAACTCCATGGTTACCGGACTCATTTGAGCACCATTTCATCGTCCGATGACTTAAGGATATGTATGGCTTAAATTTCATGTTCAGCTTAAAGCAAAATTCAGTCAGAATTCAAAATTTCAGCCACCCCAGTCAGAAATCGAACCCCATGACCTCTGGGTTGAAAAGCTGGATTGCAGAGGCAGTGCACGTTTTGTTACATGTGTTCATGCATTGACTAACGCACTCCAAGGATAACCAGATACTAGCAGGTAAGTAAGATAAACTGGGTTTTCCTGTATAAATTAAGTACAGGTAAATCCCAGTTATTATGTATATTTACTACATAAACAATAAATTGCATATCTGCCCTAAACTTGCACATATAAGAGCCTGTGTCAACTAAATCACACTTTGTTGACACTATTACTTGCCTATAGTAGGATTTGAGGGGAAAAGCCAATATGGGGAACTCCCTCCGGATTTCATTGGGGGCTCTTAAACCTCCCAAAAGGAACCTTTTACATAAAGACCCACGCGTCTAGGTGAACAACATAATTAAAAACCCTTGCGCAGTACATTTTCCTGAATTTACCTAGCAGCTATCCTTTAGTTTAGCTCGCCTCGGTAGCGTGATGGTAGCATGTCTGCCTCACTATCAAGAGGTCCCGAGTTCAAATCTCGGTCAGGGTGAGTTACCTAGATAAGTTTTTTTCCGGGTTTTCCCTTATCCTGTAAGACGAACGTTGGGTAACTCTAAGCTCCATGGACCCCGGACTCATTTGAGCATCATTTCATCCATTCCATTCATCATCCGATATGACTTAACGTTGGAGGACGTAAATTACAACAACAGCAACAACAACAAATCCTTTAGTTTTACATAGAGTCTACAAACTAACTTGCAGAAAAGTCTTATTTTATCTACTTCAAGCTAATTGATACAGACACTTACATAAATAGCCTTGTTACACATTTCGTGGAACAGCGAGATGTTCAAAGGAGTTCGCCACGCGAGAAACAACTGATAGTGACAGTGTTTTTAACAAATGTAAAAGCATAGAAAATTCAGATCACCACTAACGAATATTTCAAAATTTTCGGATACTGCCATAATTATTTGAAATAGATTATATTATTTTAAAGAGATCCACATTTTTGTGTTGTACGTTTTGTTTATATATTATGCATTTATTCGCTACACAAAAGTTATACAAAATGTCCTCCCACTTTTCTTCAATGCCTTGAACCTTTGGTGCTTGAGCAAGTAGTTTATTCAGCTTTTAGTGATACGGTAATGTCATTATATGCTTGAACTCTAACTTTATAGAAAATGTATCCCTTATTAATCTTTGTTGAATACATACGATCTAGGTGCTATATTAATTTGACTTACATCTGCATTACTAATCTTATCCAGAGATATCTCCTGGCGTAGTGCCTCCATAGCGCACTGTCTTAAAACGGGAAGGAAAGACGATTTTAAATCATTTGTATACCCCTAATGCGATTGTTCTTAGTGTCTTTCAAGAGGCAGTGAAATATCTTATGAATTATCAATAGAAAACCAGAAGCTAAAGTAAGTCACTACAAGTTTTCAGTTTGCAACATTTATATGCTACCAGTCAATGGAACAGGGCCATTTCGAGTTTGGCACGAAATTGTCTTTCTCCACTAGACACTTGACTTCAGCGGGGAGTGATAATCCGAAGGGATAGGAGAAATCCATGCCGGTTAGTTGCTGGCACGCCTATCGTTGGCAACACATGTCCATAATTATTACAAATTATAGTCACATAAAGACTAATATGCTATATTGACAAATGAAGATAAGTCACATATCAATAAGTGTAATAGTGTGTAATGTAAAAGTTAGTGGAAATCTGTGTTTTTATGTTACATTCGTCATTTTCCCTTCTTCGTGCTTAACATTAAATTAGTCTTTGTTTAATACTGATACCTCCATTATACAAGAGACATATTTGCTCTTGTTGAGACTACTAAATACTCTTGACTGCATGAGTAAAGCGATGTGATATTTTATTAATTAAATATGAATAAAGTAAGTTTTTTCACTAAGTAAGCCCATTTTCTATACTATCATTAGTAGACAACCTTAAACTGAAATACATTGAAAGACTAAATCTGAATAAAATTATATAACAAAAAGTGGCAGTTAACCGCGTATGATTTAAGTGGACATTTACACGAAAACTAAATAGTTTTGTGGACTTGAAATAAAAAATGCTTTTTATTCTGTTTTCCATGCATTTTGTTTAGTAGCCATAACCGGTTGTCAGAAAAAGGAAGTGATGGATTATACTTTAGTTCACCATGTGGAAACATTAAGCCACCTACATGGCTATCTTATATTGATATATCGTTTCTATTTGTAAATTTTTCAGTAGCTCAATATTTGCTTAAGAGAAAAGTCGGCTAAACTTCCGCATCCGACGGACGTGATTACTTCCGCGTTGTCATTATAGGTGGCGCCTATTGCCAGTTGTTTCAAAACGACACCGAACGATAATAGCCGTTGCGTAATTTATAACTTAACTAGTCTGAATTTCAGTGTTGCAGCTTCGAAGTTCTGTTAAGTACAATTTTATGCAGCATTAAATATTATATAATTTTGTGATTAGGCAGCGCAGGAACCACGGGTGTGTGAACCTCAAAAGTTGTTATTGGGACGCATTGGCCACGAAAACAAAAACATTACTCCTTGCTCTTTATCAGTGACCCTAGCCTACCTTTCAGATATTGGGGCAAAGTGCAGTTATTTGTCAAAAAGTCGACTAATAACTCAGACAGTTGCAAGGTTGCTCTTCTGTGTACAACTACACATTCCGTCCTAACACGGAGGATTTTGTGCGTACTTAGATAGCAAATCCAAGCAATATGGAGCGTTATACGAACGCCGAAATGACGGATATGGTTTTGACGTATGGAAAATCTGAAGGGAGTTCAACGAACACACGATTAATTTAGTTTCATTAAAAATATGAATTGTAAAAATAGTTACATCAACGATAATATTTAGTTGTTTAACTTCAGAGCATTTTGTTGTGATCTTAATTGTACAGTACTTTCAACTACTTACTGTAAATATCAAAAGCTTCCTTTTCACTTACAAATACTTTATTTAGTATTATCAAACACGTGAAATAAAATGCTCGTCTCCTTGTATAAGCCATTTAGTTTTGGTTAATTTATCTACAATTCTTTGATGTTTTCTGTACTGTTTATCATTTAATGGTTCCATCCTCAATCTAACTAACATTAACTTCCCTCTAAAAGGTATAAGTTGCATATGTCCACCAGCTTATTTGCCATCATGGACTGCTACAACGGAATTTTGGAACACGTTAAACACCCATAAGCAATAGTTAAACAATAGCTTTCTATTGCGGTTGCATAAGCCAAATAAATTTTTAATAGTAGCAAGGTACTGCGGAGTATGCCAGTATGTTTAAAAACAGCTACAGCACGCGGCACGGCGTGTGAACTATACCTGCGTGAGGCACACATCGTTGTTCCTGTCACTGCCTAATCCACACTCATTCTGGAGCATTTTTATGCGGCTCTATTGGCGGTAAAAACTATCTATATGTGTCACATAGAAGTTGAACAACTACTTCTATCTGTTCGTTCGGTGTCGTTTTGAAACATCCTGTACATATATATTACTATCGGAGGTGTATATTGCTCCGTATATTTTGAGCATCGCTTCATTTCCTTCAGTCTCCTCAAATATCTCCTATCCGCTTGTTGTAGGACGTTAATCATTATTTTAAAAATGCGAAGTAATACTGGCACCACCAGTTGATAAAATGTGCTGCTTTTTTCATCTTCACCTTCAATTGGATCATAACTGCGGTGTATCCTCTCGTTAGTTTTAATCTTAGTTGAATAATGCACGTTATTTTAAATTAAGTATTGAATGTTTCGTGCATCATAGTCACTTCTGCTTGTGCTCTTACATTTCTCTTCATTTCACTGTATACTTGTGCGGAAGTGTTTATTTCCTTTGGTCTATAAAACTTCCTTTTTGGTTCTGAAATAATTGATATGCCCCTTATATTTAAAAATTAATCTAATTGCTCTTCTTTTTAGTTAATAATATTGAACTTTCTCGGTGTCTTTTCTAAGCTTTGGCCCTGTCCTTGCAATGCCCGTTAGCTATACACTTTCTATAAAAAGACTTGATAGCAAGTAGTGTTAACCTTCAACTGGTGCTGGGAAGCGAGTCATGCCATTTAGAGCCTATAGATCAGCTCGCAAACACTACGTATATACAGGGTTCTTCAAATGAAACCTAACGGAGTACACGGTGTTTTGCCTCTCCCACGACCTTGCTAGATTCTCCCGCTACCAGCTGCCGTTGTGGGCGGGGGCTAGTGGTGTGCACTCCAATCGCAGTTCACCAACCAAATCCATCCTTTAGCACAAAATGAGGGAATATCAGTGTCTTCTGCACATAGAGCAATTAAAGTATTATAACTAAATCCGTGTAAGCGTATAGTGTCCACGCTTTCCAGCATCTTCTATAAGGTTATACATGCTTTACGCGCGGAGTTTATTTAAGAGACAAGCCGGCTGTGGCACACTCAATCTCGCACAGGCGAAATGCCGTGCGGCAGTTAAGTTTTAAATGAACCTTGTACGAGAGGGTATCGTAAAGTTTTCATTATCACCCGGTAGTTTTTATGCTAGAGTAATGAAACTTTGTCAGTGTCATCATTGATCCCTTAGGACATAATGTTGGTAGTTTCAGTGATTGAGTCCTTTTGTTTTTTACAGTGAGTGCCAGAAGTGACTGAGGTGTAACATTGAGAAAATTGGGGCCCGTAGTGTGATCAAGTTCCTGTATTTGAAGAGCAAAACTGCCCGGGAAGTCCATGATGAGATGACGGCTGCTTATGAAAAAGATTGTCCATTATATGATACTATTGTGAGGTGGAAAAGGAGTTTTCAAACTGGTCACATGTCCCTGACAGATGAGCCAAGTGCTGGTGGACCGTCAATGATAGACGATGCTGTCGCAGTGAAGAAAGTGGAGTATTTAATACTGAAAGACAGACGAGCAACCATCCAGATGATCATGAATGAGACACATCTTAGTTATGGTACTGTGTGGAAAATTATTCATGACAAACTGCACATGTCTAAGGTGTCTGCACGGTGGGTTCCACGTTTGCTAATCCCTTTCCAAAGGCAAAAACGGCGTGACCTTTCAAGACAGATGTTGATGCTGTTGGAACAGGATGAAGATGATTTTTTGACCATCTGGATGAATCCTGTATGTATCAGTATGATCCAGAGACAAAAACCATCAGCATGGAATGAAAACATGCCGACCTCCACCCCCCCTCCGCCGCCCTCCCAAAAAGGCAAATGTGGAAAAGTCAGCTGGGAAGGACATGCTTTCAGTTTTCTGGGACTGTCGTGGAGTCATCCTTACAGATTATCTTGCCAAGAGTCAAACCATCACTAGCAGATACTACTGTAATCTTCTGGACAAGTTACGAGAGATCTGATTAAGAAACGACGCGGTATGCTCTCCAAAGTTGCTCGTCTTCTGGCTGACAATGCACTAGCTCATTCAAGTTGCAGTTGACAAAAGAAGGAAATGTGGCTTTGAGACTTTACAGCATCCGCCTTATTCGCCCGATCTCGCAACTAGTGACTTTTTCTTGTTCCCGGAAATGAAGAATCCGTTGCGTGATAACACAAATGACGTCATTAATGAAGCGCAAGGGTGGTATAAAGCGAATTCTGCAGATTTCTACAATCAAGGTATTTGGAAAGTCGAAAACGCTGGAAAAAAGTATGTAAATCTGGAGGTGACTACGTAGAGAAGAACTAACAAGCACATAACACAAACTCTCTATCACATTTGTAAAGGGTGATACTTAAAACTGTATGTATAGTCTCCCAGAAGTATAATACACATATATGTATTGGTAATTGAATATAGTATAATGAACATTACATTAACATTTGCTTCGTTTGCGGAATAAACATTTTGTAAAATCTTGTTTCCAGGCTTATGTCTTGTAATGTAAATTATATCTATATTTAATAGAAGCCCTGTGTCGATTAATGTAACGGCCAATGATTTGAATATTAGAAATAGTTTCGCAGAACCAGAATAAATACTGGAAGCAGCGGAGACATTAATGTTTCATTTGCTACCAAAGTTGTGGAGGACATTGCATACAGCAACTTTATTCAATGTACAAGGTAAAACTTGTAGTAATTGTGTAAGTAATCAGCAAAGGTCCTGTGAAGGTTAAACAACACAGTAGAGCTAACCACTGTGCATGTCCGATTATATGCTGCTATTTCAGCTCGATAGTTTGTAATTTAATATTCAGAGGTGTCTTAAAACAATAATTATAGCATGTTAAAATATAGTTTAATTGTTATAGGCTTATTACTTACAAAAGTAACTCAACTTAAAACTTGTATCATGAATCTAATGTTGCCTAGACAACTATATTTCTTTTGTGATGGGCAGATGGCAATTTCGAACGTTTTCACAGAACGTTTTCGCTAACGCCTTATATTTTCATTTTTATTATTGTTTTAGACTCAACTTTGGGTCGCCATATTAAATATTTACTTCATTATTGGCGATTGAGAAAGAAAATAATTTCAGATAGGCCGGACAAAGAGATTTGAACCTGAGATTCCAGAATGCGGGCCATACACGTTATCGCCTGAGCCAAGAGGGTTGTTTGTTTTTGTTCCCTACAGAGGATGGATAAACATACCAATTGCAATTCAGAACATTTATTTATTTGAGGAATATAATTTGATAAAATTATACTTTTTCTACGAAGCACAGATAAAATACTGTAGTACACAAGTTACAAAGCAAACTTTAGAAGTTCATGGGTCTTAAGTTGACCGTATTTTTAATAAACCTAAGTCGCTAAGAGTCCGTGGCCCGAAGCTCCAATATTGCAGCTTTCCAGAGAGGGCAATTAACGACCCAGTCAAGCAAACACCACTATAGTCCTTCTGTTCTAAAGTGCGGACACACATAAACGCCAGCCACCAAACACGTGTCTGTCGTCGGGGTTAGAAAAGCACCTGGCTCATATTTACTAAATAAAATAAATCAAACTAATTACATAAATTGCTAAAAAAATTCTGAAATATAATTTAATGAAAACCAAAACTTACCAAAGCAAGTACTTTATAAGTAGGATACTCATTCATTATAAGTAACAATGCACTTTAAAGCAAATAGCACTTTTAACAAAATCATCTACTTGCCCTAAAACACTAAATGGCCTTTCCCATTTTTAGGTGTTTTTACAGTTCCTGATTGTTTAGTTTCGGTTCTCAAATTTGAAACGGTGTTCACACCAGTTGCTTCAAACGTTAGTTTAGTTACGTCTTTCACGGCCAAGGTGCCATAACATTGAAAGAAAAGTTAAACACTCTTCATCACTTTTTAGGGGCTTTACACTCCTACGTTTCTGTACACTACTCAGAGGAACTGAGCATACCGCCATACTGACTTAACGCAGTACTTATTATGCTGTCTAATAAGTAAAGTCTATTTTCTTATTTCAGTGTTTTGGAAAATTTATTGGGATTCTTTGGTTTGGCAATGCTATTTAGAAATTGCCATGGTTAGTGTTGCGTACATTGCGAGCATGTATCAGTCTTCAGTTGTTATTAAACAATCACAAAATGTAGGTAACAAAGTTTGAACTTAGAGTACTTCTAAAACACAACTGGAAACAAGAACTGCCGCAGCTCGAAGAATATGTGAAGTGGAACGAGAAGGTGTCGTTAGCGAACATGTGGCACAACAATTGTTGCAACGTTTCAACAATGGAGACGAAAACACTAAAGATTTCCCACGTTCTGGAAGACCTAAAGTATGCAATATTGAGGATAAACATCAATGTTTGCGAGAAAATCAGCAGAAAAGTACCCGTAAGCTTTCAGAAGAACTTGTTGCATCAAAAGATACCATACATTACCACCTTAAGACACTTGGAAAATCATACGGAAGCTGTAAATCTGGACCTCATGAACTGACACATCAACAGGCTGAACGTAGAGTGGATATCTGTCAATTTATCCGTAATCCCATAGATGATAGATTTGTCATGAGAACTGTCACTTGTGATGAAAATGCGTATATTACCGAAACTCTGATGCTTCGAATCAGTGGCTTCATCCCCACCAACCTGACAAAGTCATTGTTAAAAGAAATCAGTTCGGTTGGAGGAATTTTAAAGTTGTGATTCACTGGGAGTTCGTTCTAAACGCGTGGACGATTGATGCGTAACTTTACTCTCAACAACTAGAACGAGTTCATGAAATTTTGAGACGGAGATAAACAGTAGATATTAGTTAACCGAAATAGAGTTGTATTGCAACAGGACAATGCAACACCCCATACTGCACTAACAACCATGGAAAATTTTCAGGAATTGGGAGGAATCGAACTGCTACCACACCCATCATACAGCCCTGATCTCGAATCATCACATTATCATCTTTTTCGATCAATGGCCAATTGGAAGAAATTTTTGCAAACTGTGAAGCAGTGCAAGTGGGTATCACCAAACTGTGCATGAAGAAACAGAGACTTGTACTTCGTGGGATAATAAACCTCGCAGCTCACGATGGCTCAGAGACCATAGAATTTAATGTATATACTTTGAGAATTTGTTAATTGCTTGTCAGAGCACATTTAAAATAATTGTTTTTTTCTTAAAAGACGACTTATGAGAAAGTAACTATAATAGGACGAGAGGAAGAGCATCGCTTCACTGTAGTAAACAATGCATAAGTGGAAGTGCCGAATACCATTCGACAATAAATGAAAGTAAAATGTTTAAACTCATGTTTAAATGTTTTGGAAGTTGCTTGAATGTATCAAATAAGCGATAATATATGCAATGTAGTAACGAACTATTTCCATTCGCGCTTCACTGTTTTGTTCGCCTTTAAAGTTGTACTACAGCGTAATGTTGACACCCGTACATATTTTAAGTTCGGTTAGAATATACATGGTGTTCATTTTTCTTCCTTATTTCCCGCCCTCCAATTGAACAAGAATGACGTCATAGTTGAATGGTGAGTCTATCTTGAAATCATAGAGTCCTCTACGGAGAAGAAGCTGTAATTTTTGTGGAACAGTAAGCAAATTACAGCGTTCTAAATGTGATTGTGCTCGTAACTAATACAAACAGCTTCCTGTGGATATGAACACAGAGCACCGCGTCTTCAAGGTTGAATGCTACTTTCGTACCGGCATTAAAATTGGTGCGACATATAAATATAATTTAAACCGCTGCGTAGAGGAGTTTATGCAACGCTATCCGGCATTCAGACAAGTCCCTTGGAGCGTAATGTCAAGTGTCCAGGTATCGTCAAATTGACATACTTTTGTTTGTAACATAAACATCTTACGTTTTATTAGTATATGATATTATTTTTGTCATTTTCATGCTTAATTAAAATGTCTATTAATGTTGGTATCCTTATGTCTTTTAAAACCAATAGGTGCATCAAACATTTCCAAGATACAGGATCAGTTACTCGCAAAAAGAGAGACACTGGACACTATAAAGTGACTGGTTCCCCAATCTAGAAGCAATAAATAATGTTATGACAGAAAGGCCTCAAGCATACCTTCTCGCAAAACAGTGTTTAAGGGGAAGAGAGAAAGAAAATATAAGAAAATGGACACATAAGACTAGTACCCGAGATATTTTCTTGTTTAGACTTGGATAAAAGCTTTGTACATATAGTAACATTAATTTATTTTTCATTCCTAGAACATGTTCTGCTAATTTTCTGGTTTGTAATGAAGTTACATTGTGAGGAAACTGTGGATGATAGAAAAGAATTGACATAAAATTGAATATTTCTATTTTATGTGACAGGTTTACAATACGCATATACGTCTACTATAACAGAGAAACAGATGTTTATTGTGAAATAAGTGTTCACTGACGTATCATTTCGTATATTCTTCATCGTATACTGTTATGCCTGCATAATTAGCTTTGCAGTGCATTGCATTGCAGTATATAGTTTTTTTTTTAAAAAAAGTTATCGTATCTACGCACCAGGCGAAATTACGCACCTTTACATTACGCGGGCAGATCCACCTCTCAAATATTATATTTACCTGCCGGTAGAGGGAAGCCTCAAAGGTGCTGTCAGCACATCAAGTACGATCGCAAGCCACTAGGGGAATCGTATATAAACTCTCTCCATCAGCGATGCTATTGATGACGTCAAATTTTGTGTGGTAAAATCACAGATAAAAATGAACACCGTGTAGTGTCAATAGCATAATACTTTCTCCAACACCGTCCTGTGCCACTAAACGTAGAAGAGCCCTGAAATATGAAAAGAAAACAATGAAATGAAAATTGGGGAATGAAAATTGTGTTGAATGAGAAATCATTCCAACTTTTGACTATCGATCAGAGAAAATAACGAAAATATTTGAGTTCGTGGCACACTACCACGATATCGATATGATAAATTAATATATTTAGCATGGAAGAGATTTTTACCTTTATCTTTAAATTTTTTGTTCTTTTATTTGGGTTTAAAAATTTTCTTTTAAAGGTTTTGTTAAGTAAATAAACAGTTAATAAAGGAATTTAACCCTTTCATTATGATTTCAAGACATACGCTTATTCTTTAAGTTTATAGCTTATTTATTGATAAAGGATATCATCTCAAGTTTTAATAATTACAGGGTTAAGAATATAATAAAGGAAGTATAGAACTGTTAAAATTTGACCTGGTCGACCTCATGTTACCTACATTTTGTCAGTGTTGGAAACCTTGATATAAAATAATATCTTCACTTTGTAATACGATACATGACAATAAAGCAGGAACATGAATAAATATCCAAGTAGGTGGCCGAGAAAACGTAAATCTAGTTATTCTTCGGCACCACACGGCCATAAGAGAAGTTCATTGCCAACATGAGGACTGACCTCGGAACCCGGAAGATCAAGACCATCTCGCTATTTAATGACTGTAAATCATCTTCTGATTCAGTTTTACAGGTGCATAATTCGCACCTTGCGTCACAAATTGTCATAAAACAGGCCGTATAAGTTTGATCTTTGGCTTCCACACAGAAGGCAATGCGTCAGTTAGAGATTAACATATTAATTCATTTTGTAATGAGATTTAACAGATTCTCAGAAAGGTGAAGTTCGTGCTGATACAGTGTTCATTGTCATATGTCCCTTAGGTCGAGAGGTAACATATTTTTTTAAGTTTCTTACGCAATCAGCTGACGGTTATCGACAACGAGCGATGACTTCAGTAAGTACCCATCTCCATTTTAAAAATTATACTCTACACTATTTCTATTACAAACTATAGAGCTGAATGGCCCCGTTCATTGCTTTCTAAATATGTAGAGCTGTTTTTTCAACGCTGTGAACGACCTGCCAATTCGGCAGAGTTGCATCACGTTAGGGTTAAATTGCCAGAAACTGAAAACAGGCCAGCCTTGATAACACCGCCAGCAATTAGTTGCTATGGGATATTACGTCAACGAAATTAATTTCAAGGTACATTGACACATAGATGAGCATAAGAAGGTCTTTTATTAAATATTTCGTATTTAATCAAAAAGTTTGTAAAAATCAAACATCTCACAAGGTTTCCTACTTTAAGAATAGTTTAGGGATGGGTAGATGTTCCTGAAAATCTTCCCATCGCATTTCTAGACGATGCTAAACTAAAATACCAAGTTCGGAATTATTCGAGCTTTCATTTCTTAGTTATGCAGTTCATACACACGGATATAGTTTTAGGTCGATACCAGGTTTTCTCGATACTCGATTCTTGATACCGATATCTGCACGATATTTTACCAAGCGGGATGGTTCAGGCGGTTTCGCCTGTGGCCCGCATTCGGGAGGCCCGGGTTCGATTCCCGTGGCCAACCTACCTGGCACATGGGTTTTTTTCGGGAGTTTTCCCGGGTTGCTAGGCGAATTTCCTGTCCCGTCTTTTCATCTCCATTATCATTTCATATCATCTGGTGTCTCTTTCAGGTGGAAGTGTCGGCGGGTGTCTCAGCGGTGCATGGCGGGATGATATGCTCTGAGGAAAACTACTTCCTCCTCCGGTAGGTCGGTTGTCGGTCTCCGCTCCTCTACTGGGACCATTTCGGGACCGCCAGCCAGGGACCTTTGGGGCTTGGATCGCCTGCCTTGGACCTTTGGGGCTCAGCTGCTGGGCTCATTTCCGTCCCGCAGTAGGGGAGCATGTTCGTTGTCCTGGCCTGTCGGGGGAAGTCTCTATCCAAGTAAACTGTAGGGACCCTGTCCTCTGTACTATCGTAGCTCCTTGGTTCGGCCACCCTCTGTCTCCTTCGCGTCATCCTTCCTCCCGGGGCCCACCTCGGTAGCGTAGATGGTAGCATGTCTGCCTCACGTTCAAGATGTCCCGAGTTACAATCTCGGTCAGGGTGAGTTACCTGGATAAGTTTTTTCGGGGTTTTCCCTTATCCTGAAAGACGAATGTCGGGTAACTCTAAGCTCCATGGACCCTGGACCTATTTGAGCATCATTTCACCCATTCCATTCATCGTCCGATATGACTTAACGTTGGAGGACGTAAATTACAAAAAAAAAAAATCCTCCCGGGGGTGCCCCACTTGAGGGCATAGGAACAATGGGCCCAGCATGGTGGCCTACGAACCGAATCCCCTCCGTAATAAAATCCTAATCCTGCACGATATTTTCCACGATACTCGATACTTCGATGCTCGATATCGCCATTTCTACTTCTAGTTTCAATACAAAATAGAATGTTGGAAGAACTGTGTAATTGCAATAAAATTAAATAGGTGCACATATTTAATGAGACAAAACTCAAGTCCACTTTTTTCACATGAGTCCTGCTGTACTAGATATTCTTCCAGAGAAAAATGTTGCAAATGGAATACACAAATATTTAACGGCTAATTTTTCTCAGTCCTATAAAATTTGAATTTGTTTTCCAGTAATCCAGTGTACTAGAAGGAGGAGGTGACATATCCTCGTGGAGATATGGAGTGATTTCTTCTTGGGAACTGTTAACTGGCACTGAATTTGACCCTAACTTTTCGGGAACACATCCGGGAGCAAGCGCTTCGGTCGTGTGGTGCCGTGGCATCACTGTACCCTGTGCTTCGGTCTGCGATGTCTGTTTCCCTAAAGTTGCGCCTCTTTATGGCTCTGGTCCTACCTGTCATGCTCTATGCGTGCGAAGTCTGGGGTATGGTCGCAGGCTCACATCTAGTTCTGCTCCAACGTGCACAGAATAAATGTATTCGGATTATTTATTCTGTATGCACAAGGTTCCCCGTGAGACTACTTCACGAGGCTTCATCCCTCCGATATGTGGAGGATGAAATTAGGCGCCGGGCCACCAAATTTTTCGAGAGTTTGCCTCACCATCAGAGCGCCCTAGTCAGATCCCTTGGGAACTATGACCTCGTGAGCGTCGCATAAAGAGGTACCGGTTACTCCGCGTGTCTTGCGGTCATTACCGGTAACCACATGATCCACATTCCTGCCTAAACTAAATTACAGCTATCCAATATTTAATCTGGAATACTCAAAATTCGACCACCTTCTTCCAAGTTTATTAACTAATCCACCAGCGGTGCACGCTGACTGTAGCACCCGGTTCATCATTCCCTTAGGAGCAACAAGCTACCTCCCTTCTCTACACCCACTTAATTTTCACCCGTCATCCTACAACATCCACATCCCGACACTACGTGGTAAAGCTCTTTCCAGAGCAGGTACACGACTTGACCACCCTTCGGGCTGTTCCAAACAGCCCGTCAGCCTGGAATGAATGAATGAACAAGATTATTTTCTTGCATAATGTTACTGTGTAGCTATCACATTCCCGGCAATTACTCGGGCTTCGCAATATTCTACTTGCGGCAATAATATTTTGTGATTTTAAAATATAATAAAAATTTCAGAATAACCACCGAAGTATTGAAAAAGTATCGAGTGAATTTTCTGAAATATTGTTTGATGTCGATACCATGTTTTTCATGGATTCAGGGTGTCTCAAAATATGTGTATCGAATAAAAGCTCGTATTCGAACTTTTACTTAGGAGAAATGCATTAGAATAAGTAGAGCTAGGCTGAAAAATTCAATACTATAGTCGGGTTCTGAACCACGGATCTCCCGCTCTCCGTGTGGTTGCTCTAAACCACTGAGCTACTATGGCCAACGTGCTAACATGACATTAAATTCTCCAACTGACTCCTATGTTTCCCGGTAAACCACTAGGGGTTCTCATATGCTATGAGACACGCACCTTTTGTGGCGACTTACTATGCTGTAAGTACTTAAGTCCAAGACTTCATAGTTAAACCACAGGTAAATTGATGGAAATAATCATTTCTTCCACACTAACCATGTGCAGGCTAAGGTTTGAATGTCATGTCGGCATGTTGGCCATAGTAGCTCAGTGGGTTAGAGCAACCGCACGAAGAGCGGGAGATCCGTGGTTCAAATCCCGGCTATGGCATTGAATTTTTCTGTCTGACTTTACTCATTCAAACCTTAACCTAGACACGACTGGCTAGTGTGGATGAAATGATTATTTCCAGAAATGCATTACTTATTTTATCATAAGTAAGTGGTAGTCAAAGTAATAAGCTAGCAATGTGTCGAATAGCTTTGAAAATGATAGTTGGCGTGATTGCTACACATTATATTAGCAAAGTGTCACACAATTTAATCTAAGGATGGAATGGTAATGGCGTCATGTGACCATCCTTTGTTTGAAGGCCACAGTGTAATGAAGACTGTAATTTTGTGTTTCTCAATGGTTATTGTCTCCTCCCAGAGTTGATCGCTACATCTTTTTGTGCACCTCAAGGTCCCTGAGACACGAGGAACATAATGTAAACTAAGTTTTACAGCTACTTCTTTCATCACATATAACAGTTATACTATTTTTTTTTTACTTTATCAATATTTGCATTGTTAGCTTCCTGCATGGATTAACTCGTACGTAATATTAATAAATAAATAATTAGCAAGTAAATATTCACTTAAGTACTAAATTATAGAAATCAATTATGAACTGTTTATGTATTCCAAACCTGCCACATTACATACATTAAAAGTTGCAGAATTTAATATGGATCATGCATACATGCCCTCAAATAGTCAAAATATACAGATAGGTTAGGTTACAGGCACTGAATGCTGGAAATGCAAATTACTGTCGTGACATGGATCAAAAACTACGGATTTTGAAGCGGATCTATCCTCGAGAAAGCACTTTACTGACTTCCATTTAACGAAATTACTGCATGTTAAAGATTCTTCCATCATATTGCGATAATGGTGGGCTTAACGTGGGAATAACTATGTAGTAATTTCTCCGTGCTTTAACGTGGTGAAAAACCTGGTAATAGCTCAGAAAATGGCTGTCGGAGTCAAACTTGCCCGATTGGTGGTAAATTCGTTTACACAAGGTGTAACAAAAATACTTATACAAAATTTAGGGGCTAGATCCTCACATCACATACATATCGGTTAAACTTTTGAGTCACTCTTTAAATCTAGGTAGGGTAGAGCGGGGCTATTCCGCTCATTTCAAATTTATGGTGTTATAAAACAAATAAAAAGAACATTTTTATGTTAAACATAGAGCAGAACAGTCTTTATTAATCCTTTAAAGCGTACATATATTATAAACATACATATTTTACTTGTTATAGTTGTGATTAAATAAAACAACGAATGTTGCACAGAAAGGAAATATCAGAATTAACGGGGCTATTCCGCCCGGCCCTGGGGCTATTGCCGCTCACAGTACTTTTGATTAAATACATTTGCCATAAATTAAGATTTTCTTACCAACTTATACCAACGCACACTTCATGAAACCCATCGTCCACATCTCTAGTATTTGATCCAGTCTCCTTTGGTTGCTGATTTCGGAGAATAAAACTTTAAGCCACAAGGTGCATCTTCCTCATCACTATATTCTATTTGTACTGGAACCAAGTCATCGCTTGACTCACTATTCTCACAATTTAGTTTTACAATAGGTCTACGTTTTTCTTTCTTTTTGCTCCGGTGTACATTCAAAGCCTCTTGCTGCCAAGTATGGAAACTAGATCTTTCTCCTTCTCCAAACTGAACACTGTAGGACGACCAACTGATTTGTACACTCCTCCTCCTAATGCTTCTTCAAGTTGATGTGCATGAACACGATCCTTGAGTGTAGAGTAAGGCACTCTGAAAAGCCCGCTGCTCCTCTCATACTTACATCGCCGTTTAAAACGCCCCTAACAGCACGGGCAGTGTCGTTCTCGTCCAGTTTCGTTCCAGCTTCCTTTATTTATATGTGTGTACCATCTGAAAAGATCAAATAAAATTCAGTAATAGTTGTGTAAGAAATAATTAGGTTAAAAGAGTACAAAACCCTATATTATAACTGGGCTAGAATAACCCCTCTTTGCTTGGGCGGAATAGCCCCAAATGTTGAACTTTTTTAATTTGCGCACCATGTGAGAGCTATGTTAGCTCTCCATCTGCTATGCATGGACGTAACCCAAACTATAACCTACACTGGCGCTGATTTTCAATCAAAAATTTCTGTATCTGCAGATACTAGACAAACGGTATTTCTTATTCAAGGCAAAAAAGCAACGTAAGTTACTTACCTTGTAATCTTCTTCTGATAATACTATTAAAACAGCAGCCTAAAACCTCATGTAAATTCATAGAAACGTCGCACAAACACCAAACTTGACAATGAACTGGCAGAGAAGTCATCGCTGCCCATGATTGTTGGACAGTAAACCAATTTGCTTATTTCGGGCGGAAAAGCCCCGCCCTATCCTATACTTTAACCTAGAAACCAAATACTTTCTGCTCAGGTTAGGAACATTGACAAAGCAATCATATACTCTTCGAAAGGCTTTTAATTTCCTGCGGAATTACTAACCACATTAAGCATTAATTTACTTTAATAATTTATTTTTCTCAACAGCTGTGTACAGACATTGAATTGGAATGTTCTTTAGAATTAATTACTATACAAATCTTCTAGCGAAACTTTATTTTTCTTTGTCTCTCATGACTTAATACGTACGAAAGAAGGAAAATTGAGCAACTATGAGAATTGGAAGAAATGAAATAAGGAGTATAAGGTGGTACATGAGAGCATTTATTGAGGTATAAAATGGATAGAGGGAAAAGCAAAAACCATTGCTGATAGCAAAGGGAAAGCAAGTTATATCAATATAAAATGATATATTTTTAAAATACCAACGTTGGAAGTTAAAGAATATAATTATAATATAAGAAACTCTTGGGCCTTTTGGATAAAGTATTGTACATCAATCATTTTGCGAAGAAGTGTAAAAGAAGTTGCTCAAACAGAATAGAAAGCGTTACAAGAAAAGGTTTTATTCTGAGCAAGTTTTGATTTTTTTTTTCTTTTTCTCCTTTGGAACATACCGAAGGTGTTAACTCGTTATCTTTGGTTTTTAAACATTAGATCACGCACACATTCAGACTCTCATTCATACTTCCAGACTGTGGGGAAGATGGGGAATTATCTTGGTCGGAGAAAAATCCCCACTCCCACCACCGGGAATCGAACCCGGGACCCCTAGCATGGCATAGGATTTTAAACCTAACTGAAGAGAGCCTACTAAATCAATGTTTGACAGTAATGGACAAGGATGTATGGAGGAAAAGAGATTAGTGGATTTTGGAAAGAGACAAAACATTTCGAAGATATGGAGATACAAAAATGTTTAAGTGATTTAACTAGGAAGGCATCTCTGGAATTTTATATTAAGACGAAATGAGTTTAGGAAAACAAACGTATATAGAAAAAGAAACAAGGAAGAAAGGAATGGTATACCAGGGGTGAAAACAGATGTGTGGAAGTTAAAAGCTTTATCCAGAGGTAAGAAATAAAAATCTAGAACATATACTACATGACTGTAAGGAAACTGAAAACTTGAGGAAAGAATGCATTAATTTTAAAAGAGAAAAAAGAACAATGTTGAACAAAATATTCATAAAGGGGAGTAGAATGTGAAGTAGAATGATTTAATGAATTTATTTGATTCTAATGTGTCTTTGAACTTTGTAATACATTAAATACATTTACAATTCACAGACTTACTTGTTTCCTGTAAATCTTTCTTTACAGTTTTTATCTTTTGCTTTCATTTTATCTATATCCGTTTTTCTTTTACCTTCCTACACCTCCTCTCACTGCTATTTCTCTTTCTCTCTTTCTAACCTTTTCCTTATTTCCTATCCACTGTTATCACTCCCTCTCTTCTTCCTCATTTCTACTTATTAATTACTTCCTTGCTTTAACTTTGCAAATAAAAAGGCTAAAAAAGTATTTAAATAGAAATTTCTATTTCACCTAACCTCCTCCATTTACTATTTCAAGTTCATTTTCTAGCGGCGAGGTGTGTCTGATGTTGCTTTATAACCCACTCACTTGCATTCACATCTTCTCATATGCAATGTTTGCCTTTCTAATACCCTTTCTCTATTTTTCCTACACCGGCGCCGTCCTTAATTAATGTGGCGGTGTAAACAAATCGGGAAAATGAATTACTCCGCCGACGACTGTGATTGGAGGGAATATTCACGCTGTTTTATTCCCACGTGTCAAACTTGTGCGCTGTAAACGAACTACTTCGCCATTTGCGATGTTTGAGTAGCTTATGCAGCAGCACTTTTATGTTAAGTTTAAATGCAAAAGTGTGTATACTGTATAATATATTTTTGTTTTTGTTCGTTAAAAAGTGACTGAATGCTTACAATTATTCAAATATTTGATTTCTTCACATAACCTCACCTCATTTATAAATTAAACATTAAGGCACGGGTCTTTCTGCGAAGCAACGGTGCTAAATTACTGTGGCAATGACTTGAAAGTTCTACTGGCATGCAACTGAAAAAAAAAGGAATACTTTGCGTACGTAATTGGAATCTGACACGGACGAATTATTTAAACAACGTCCACTTCCGTATATCTTCACGCTCAACACAAACCTTTGTAGCGAAGAACTGTGTGGAAGCTCTGATAATCGGGAATATTGTTTTCTGCTTGAAGCACTTTTGCAATCGTTGATGGAAGCTATGCATCCTGCTACGAACAGTACTTTTAACGAATTCACCATATTCACCTTCCCCGACTCGCTTCTTTCTTTTTCGACGTTTTCCTGGAATGGAAAGCCGGCCCATTTTCACAAGTAAAGTCTGTCTAGTCAACGCGAGTGTAGTTGCGTCACAAAGGAAACGGACCCTACCGCCCACTAATGACCGCCATAAATCTATCTCCACATTTCAGAAATGGAACACTGTCGTTGAGAACCAAGGCCTGATTTTCTGGAAATGACAGTCGCATGTTTACTCCACGTGGATTCTCAGTTGCCAAAGTTCCAACTTCCAGTTGATCTGTTTCATTACGTGCAGAAATTCGTTGTGTGTCACGATGTGGAGACAGTGGGAGGGAAATGCAGTGGTAAATGCAATTAAAGTAGTAGATAACTTTCAGTCAAGTGAAAATAAAGTGAAGACAATAGTGTGAATGAACTGGAAAGTGTTGCTGGGCTGAGTTATATTACTGAAGAAGCCTCAAAAAACAAAGTTACATATAACGGGAATTCTTTCTAAGCAAATTCAAGCCTTGTTTTGAACACATATAAATATGTGCTGAAAAATAATCTTGGTAAGGGGTCATGCAATGAACCTGATTAATTCTGGGTATTCACAGAAATACAGTAAGATAAATTGAGACGTAAGGAATACCAAAGACACCGATCAAGTGTGAAAACAAAAGAAAACGTTTCTCTAAAGTGGATAATTTCACATGCAATTTAATTCGCCTAGAAATTTATAAATTCTATGCAAAATGGAGAGCGCCCACCTTAGACGAATTGGTTGCACATTTGTAAGAAATTTGTGATTTTCCTTATGGGCACTGCACTTAGCGTGGCGTCTTAAAGTAGCTGGTTTTCAAATACGGCACATTGAATAAGATAAGGTTTATTATGGAATCCAGTAGAATTGTATTTGTCAAAACTAAAGAAGTTTCGCAGTAATGGACATAAGATAATTTATTTAGACGAAACCTCGTACGATACCCATGACGTATCGAGAGAGGTGGCAACCTTGCAGAAAGGACGGGAGAAGGAGGGTCAGTGTTGTAAAACGATTATAAGGGTTCGTCAAAGGCAGCGGCCGAACTGCACTCGCGTTGAGTAGACAGACTTTACACTTCCAGTGGCATTAATACTTGGCGCGGAAACACCGGTTAATTCTGCTGACAAATTAACAACCTCCTAAATTGCTAAAGTAGGGTAGTTTTCACACAAATTGCAAAATACTTCCAATTTAATTTCTTTTTCACCATTTTAACGGTTCCCTCTGTGATGTTTACATGTTGCATGGAAGCAGCCATATTGAACAACTGATCTCCCATTTCCTTCTTCTTTTAAACTGTGCCAGCCCAACGTGCACTCTGATTAATACAAGTTACGCTTACATATACAAATAAAACACTAATTACTGTTTGTTCATTTTTAATAATGAGAAGTTGTTAATATATATATTTTTATTTGATATAAAGTCTTTAAAAATGATATGCGAACTATTTTTTTCCTGCACAGAGTTACAAGGCTAAACAGCCAATGATGCCACACAGATACACGTGCTTTTATTTACATCGCTACATAAAGTACGGTATAAACATCTATACACTAGTCACTGCCATACTAACTTCACATCTTTCTTCCCTGTCTTCTTTTCCTCTACTTCTGTAGGAAATCGTAAATGCACCGTGACCAGCTATTGTACGCGTTTTAATGAATCTGCAGCATTACTTGAGTGTAGCATCCCGGTGTTCCACTGTCTTCGTAGTGCTCTTGCTTTCCTGGTTTTCTTTCTGTCTGCCTCGTATGATTAACCACTTTTCATTTTTTTTAATTAACAGTGTTCATACACAAGCCCAAGTCGCAAAAAGGATAATAAATTTGCAGAACCTGCAACTGTACTCGTATTTTGTTTTTAGGAGTAACCTACTATTCAAGTTGTAAATTTGTCCCTGAATTGTTTTAAAAGCAGATGTGAAATCGGAATTATAAATGTCTTTGACAACCAATGACGCCATCTTAGATAGTACGTATTTTCTGAACCTTAACTAACGATAATAATAATAATAATAATAATAATAATAATAATAATAATAATAATAATAATAATAATAATAATAATAATAATAATAATAATAATAATAATAATAATAATAATAATAATAATAATAATAATAATAATAATAATAATAATAATAATAATAATAATAATAATAATAATAATAATAATAATAATAATAATAATAATAATAATAATAATAATAATAATAATAATAATAATAATAATAATAATAATAATAATAATAATAATAATAATAATAATAATAATAATAATAATAATAATAATAATAATAATAATAATAATAATAATAATAATAATAATAATAATAATAATAATAATAATAATAATAATAATAATAATAATAATAATAATAATAATAATAATAATAATAATAATAATAATAATAATAATAATAATAATAATAATAATAATAATAATAATAATAATAATAATAATAATAATAATAATAATAATAATAATAATAATAATAATAATAATAATAATAATAATAATAATAATAATAATAATAATAATAATAATAATAATAATAATAATAATAATAATAATAATAATAATAATAATAATAATAATAATAATAATAATAATAATAATAATAATAATAATAATAATAATAATAATAATAATAATAATAATAATAATAATAATAATAATAATAATAATAATAATAATAATAATAATAATAATAATAATAATAATAATAATAATAATAATAATAATAATAATAATAATAATAATAATAATAATAATAATAATAATAATAATAATAATAATAATAATAATAATAATAATAATAATAATAATAATAATAATAATAGATGTTGGCTATTGGGTTGAGGAATGTTTTTGCACATCTCAAAGGTATTACTCATGTCACAGTATTTGAGTTTCGGTTTTATTTTCTCCACCATCTATCGCGAACAGCGCCATGTACTTCCTACGGTATGGAAAGGTTATACAAGACAAGAACACATTAGAAATGAGAATATTAGAGAGGAACTTTAAGTACAACCAGTTCTTCAACAAAGAGAACAACATAGGAACAATCGGATAGAATGCCAGAGGATAGGACTCCAAAGATGGCATTGGGTAGAAGAAAAAGAAAATCGGTAGGAAGACCAAGAAAGAGCCGGGCTGAACAGATGTGAGATGGGAACAAGTAAAGACCTAATTCGTGAAAGAAAAAGAAGAAGAAGAAGATGATGATGATTATGATTATGACAATGATAATCTTCATTCTTCAACAAATTAACTTTCCATTTTTGTCGCTAAAGTGATCTTTCATCATATTCTGCTTGTTCTCATAGCAATTTGTTACGTATGGACTTCTTTACATAATCTAATCATTATCCTCGGAATCTACTACTCAAAAATAAATCAACGACTCCATTGTTTAACATAAAACATTGCACAAAAGACTGGTGTGCTGAATTCTCATTACTTCTCTACAACAGTAAACTAAAGTGATGCTCCACTTTTCAAAAAAAAAAAAAAAAAAAAAATCTATAAGATGGCTTTGAAATTGTGTGCTCCTTACATGACCAACAATACCGACTTATCTCTTGATAAAATCTAATGCTTATGGGGCATTTTAAGGCAATTAGAAGATTACGCACAGTAAAAGATGTATCAGATAATATCCGCTGAGACTTTGGAGGAATATATGACTCGCGACAAAAGAGTTAATAAATAAATACAGAAACATTTCAACCTACGAGAAAGCAATATTATTTAAGAGATCGTCGGAGGGAAGTATTAAGACAGGAGAAACTGAAGAGACAGATTACCAGACTTGAGAAGATCTAATTTAAGACGCACGACCGATGAATAGAATGCGCCGATTATGGATACCGAAAGAAGGAGAATCCCATGAGAGCCACAGGAGATACATGAAGAGAATCAGAGCGGACAGATACAAATGATGTACAAGAGGGAAGATCATAACCTGGATATCTGGAACTGACGAACCAGCTCCACTTCCTGATTCCAGTCCCTTTAAAAGATGGATTCCAGTAGGAGGAAGCTTTGGATACCAGTTTCAGAAGAGGAAATTTAAAATTGTAGGAAACAGTCTTTCGTAGTTTGTTATAGTAATTAAAGCTGTAGTAGAAACGTAGATTTGGAGTAGAAGTAAAGTAAAAGAAAGACTGTTTTAGATAGATTAGATGAGCAGATTTGTAAGGTTACTGGAATCCAATAAATAACCTGTAATTAAGGTAGCAAGTATATTATATCTGCAAGATTTATAAAAGATTTTATGTAATTTCACTTGAAAATTGAATAAAGGCAAAAATAAGGTTTGCATAATAAGACCTGGTATAGATTCTAGGAACTGGGCTATTAGATATTCAGATTTTATTTTATTTCCCTCGCGTTAATCGAGATGAAAATCTATCAAGATTGTAATTTTCCTCTGGGTAAAGTGGGAATATGAGAATTCAGTAGACCTAAGGGATACTGACATCACAAGCTTTTGTGTTTGGGCTCGCGTTTCACTTAGCCATGTTGTCGATGTCAATTTTATTCACATTTCTGTCCAGAATTCTGGGAAGTACTTACCCAACGTCATATTCCACCTCCTGTAACGATAACGCGCAATATACAGCAGCAAAGTTGATGTGGGAAAATTCTCACGATAATTTGGGACATTAAGGAATACACGCACCATTGACTCGTCCTTAGAAAGCATAAACTTTAATGATGTGTGTCACTCACTTGACTTTCGTTTATTTCCATTCAACTTTTGCAAACTCTTCTTTCAAAAGCATATTTTTCTATCTGTTTAATGTTAATCGAAATAAATATTTGTGTAAATGTATTCATACCTTTGTAACAGTATTTTTGTTTAGTAATGTTCGAAGGAATAATAAATATATAAAAATGTATGTAGTTGTGTGATTGGCCGAAGTATTAGTGGTGTGACGTGGTATCACGTGGTGTGATGACGTGTCAGTGAATCGGCCAATCACAAAATAAAGTGGGAATTACTATGGAGACAAGAAAATCAATAATCTTAAAAAAAAAGAGAATCTTGTGTCTTGCTGGAGAACGAGGAAAAATGTTACGATGATTGTAATTGTAAAGGGAAATTAATAAGATTCAAAAAGTGTTATTCAATATTTATAATAGATAAGAGTGAATCATAGTTCATATTATATAATTAAATAATATATTACAAAATTGGACTCATCTAAATTTTATTTTCACCAACAATCCGCATCCACACCTGAGAAAAGATCTCACGACTCTCAGTAGATTAAAACTCGACTTGGATCTTACAAAAAGTTGGCTTGCTTCTTATTAGTTGAAGATGAACGAAAATAAAATCCCGTTACAAATGGCGCAGCAACGTGTGGGGCTCGAATAGGATAAAGAAGAGGAGATTAAAGCATCGTGCAGTTCCGTGAGAATTTAAAAGGAAAGAAGAAAGAAGAGAGAAGAAAGAAGAAAACGAGAACTGGTTTAAGTGAGTGAAATTAAAAAAAAAAAAAATAATAGTAGTAGTAGTAGATTTATGTTGTTAAGAAATCAGAAAATAGTTAAAAAGATGGCGAGTAGAAAAGAAAAAATAGTGGAAGGAGAAGTTACTGATAGTGTAGGAATGAATAGGGAGGATGCAAGATAAAGCATAGATAATGAGTCAATGTTGGAAAGAATAACAAGAATGTTAAGTAATTTAGATTCTAAAATAGAACAAAATGCAAAGAATTTAGATTTTCGAATGAGAGATGTAAAATCAGAAATAGGAGATGATAAATCTGAAATGAGTAATTTAGATTCTAAAATAGAACAAAATGCAAAGAATTTAGATTTTAGAATGAGAGATGTTAAATCTGAAATAAGTAATTTAGATTCTAGAATGAAAGATGTAAAATCAGAAATGAGTAATTTAGATTCTAAAATAGAACAAAATGTAAACGATTTAACTAAGAAAATGAATGATTTAGATGTAGGAGTAAGACAGGAACTAGCACAAAATGTGAGTAACTTAGAAATTAATTTATTACAGAAGCTAAAACAGGAATTAAAATCTGAAATTTCACAGGAGATTAGAGAAGGGAGAAAAGAGTGTAGGGATAATATGGAAAGGCTCATGCAGATTATAGAGATTAATAAGGATGAGAATAGAAAGGAAGTCAATGAGTTGAGAGAGATAATTCAGGAAACTAGGTTAGGTCAGGACATTGTGAAACAAGAAATAAGAATGGAATTAAACAAAGAGTTAGAAACATTTAGGATACAACAGGCAGAAATAACACAAAAACAAAGAGAAGAATTAGGAGATAAAGTAGAACAAAGAATCAATGTAATTTGTTCTGAAATGCAATTACAACATGATGAAAGTAAGATACACCAAGAGGAAATAAAGTTACAAATTGATGAGATAAGTAAAGCAAAAGAAGAAGTAATTTTGCAAATTAAAGAGGTAAAAGAACATTTTGAAAAAGAAAAGGATAACTTAGGAAAATTGACACAAGTTGTAATTGCATTACAGGCTAGAAAAGTAAATAACGGGAAAGAAATGTCTAGAATTACAAATATAAACGATTGTGACTTACCAGGTGAATTAAGCAATCATCAGAAGTCTAGTGATGTAGTAAGTGAATGTAGTGATTTTGTGAGTCCAGATAATGATATTAATTATCACAGAAACACACAGAACATATCCTCACACACACAACTCCACAGTCTAGGTCAAAATGAATGTGTACATTATTCACTAAATGATATTAGTCCACCAAGTTTTGATGAGGAATCAGGTGATAATCCAAAAGTATTTCTTAGGGAATTGGAAGAATATTTCCGTATTAAGAGAATTCCCAATGAATTTCGGATGGTAATAGTAAAACGCTGTTTGAAGAAAAATGCTCTTGAGTGGTTAAGGTTAACTTTGGCTTCACATGAAACATACAGTACTTTCAGAAATCTGTTTATAAATAGATTTTGGGGACCTGAGAGACAAAGAAGAATAAAAGTTGAGTTAGCAACGGGTAGGTTTGAGTTTAAAAAAGGGATTTCTATGACTGAATATTTCTTAAAATTAGCAAACAAAAGTAAGTTGATCAATCCCGAAATTTCTGAGACAGAAATTGTCAACATGCTAATACGTCATTATCCACCACATATCAGAAATCATTTAATTGTGGCTAAGCCTATCGATTTCTCTGTTATGATTGAACTATTATCCGAATTTGAAGCACATAACCTCATTAATGATACTACATCCTGTGATGGTAACTATAATAACGTCCATATTGAGCGAGGAAGAAATCGACAGGAATCACAACCTACAAATAATAGGAATAATAGGACGAGTTTAAATTGGGGCGGGGCACCCGTGAGAAATCAAAGATTTGAAGGAAGAGGTTATGATCCTAGACGAACTTATGAATCTGTAATTCCCGGAACAGGAAAGGGAGTTCAAAATAATGTGCAAAGGAATTATCATAACAATCAGTCGACGAGAATTGGAAGAAATGATCACATAAACCATGTAAGATTTTATCGAGGAAATAATCAGCGAATAAGTAACTTTAATAGGGGTAGAGGTACTAGTTTATTTAGTGCAAATCAAAGAGATTTTAGGGGTGTGAGATTTGAAAGAAGTAATCAAAATGAAAGAGTCGAAAATACACAAAGCACAGAGAATGATGTGAAAATAAACGATAGCACCAACCTAACCAACAATGAAAGTAATAATCAGAGGGAGACGGAAAACTAAAAACCAAATCATTTTGTGCTCTGGAAAGTGGTTCGGTGAGGATGACACAGGGCGAATTGAAAGTTGAAGATAACGGAAATAAGCTCACTCTCTTGCAGAAAAATAAGGAATTAGTTAACCCACCTCAGATAATTATTTACCTATGGGATAAAGAATATACAGCCTTAATTGATACTGGAGCCAGTTCTACTGTGATAAGTGAGGAATTGTTTAAAAATCTGTTAGCTAACTATAAAGTGGAATATTTAAATGTGTGTAACGTTTACTGCAGTACTGCAATTGGGAAGAAAAAGGATAGGATTAAATATCAAGTATTAATTAAGGGGCGAATAGGTGAATGGAATTTCAATTTCATTGAGTTGGTAATTCCACATTTGGCAAGAGATGTAATTGTGGGTAATGATTTATTATATGAATGGCAAAGTGTATTGAATTTCGAAATGCATGAAATGAAGGTTAAGACAGAAAATGATTTATTAGTAATAAAATTATTGGAAGAAGATGGAAGAAAAGAAGAGAACAGGGATAATATAAATAATGAAAGGGTTTTTGTGGAAGATATACTTTTGCAAGAAAATGGTAATATTGAATATGATGAAAATGAAAATTGTGGGAAGAATTTAAATATTGATGGATTGCAAAATAATGTAACTGACCTTGAAAAGCATTGTTGCCAATTATATACAATACAAGATAAGAACGGCGGAAGCCAAGTGGAGGAAGAAATAGAATTCCAGAGAATATTACAAGTAAAGTTAGAAAACACATACAATTTAGACCAAGCGAGAAAAGAACAGTTGAAATTGTGTATATTAAAGAATAGAAAAGCCTTTAGTTCAAAACCTGGACTGTGTAACAAATACACACACACATTTAAAGTGAATGATACTGCTCCCTATACACATAAAAGCCGACCTTTACCCATAGCTATAAGACAAGCATTTCTAGAAGCAAGTGTGGATACAAGAGATTTGTAATCAACGGAGTACTTATTGTTAAAATAGTTAAATAATAAAACATGTATATTATTGTTAAATGTCAATATATTGTTGTATTTTAATTAATGTTCATTTATTGTTGTGTTTTATGTATGTTATATTTATGTTACAGTTCATTGTTGTAAACGAAATTGTTAATTGGGGCTGTTCTTCGAAATATATGGAAACAGATTGTTAATTCCTTTGTTTGGTTATTTTCCATATATTTCGAAGAGGGGCATTTGTAACAGTATTTTTGTTTAGTAATGTTCGAAGGAATAATAAATATATAAAAATGTATGTAGTTGTGTGATTGGCCGAAGTATTAGTGGTGTGACGTGGTATCACGTGGTGTGATGACGTGTCAGTGAATCGGCCAATCACAAAATAAAGTGGGAATTACTATGGAGACAAGAAAATCAATAATCTTAAAAAAAAGAGAGAATCTTGTGTCTTGCTGGAGAACGAGGAAAAATGTTACGATGATTGTAATTGTAAAGGGAAATTAATAAGATTCAAAAAGTGTTATTCAATATTTATAATAGATAAGAGTGAATCATAGTTCATATTATATAATTAAATAATATATTACAAAATTGGACTCATCTAAATTTTATTTTCACCAACAATCCGCATCCACACCTGAGAAAAGATCTCACGACTCTCAGTAGATTAAAACTCGACTTGGATCTTACAAAAAGTTGGCTTGCTTCTTATTAGTTGAAGATGAACGAAAATAAAATCCCGTTACACCTTTCGTTAAGCACAAGAAAGATATAGGATAGATCGGCATACCTTTCCACACCCGAAAAAAACCATGGATCAGGTGAGTCAGCTACGTGAATCGAACCCGGACCTCCCAAATAGGGGCCACAAACGAAATCACCTGAGCAATTGCTCAGATAAGTGCGTGCTAAAGTTTTCAGACCAATATCAAACATAGATGATCTCAGGAATATTTGATGCCATAAAATGTGTTTTAAAGAGACATATAACTGCTTCTATTCTAATAAACTTCTCTCCGTCTCTTGTGGTTTATCATTTAGAAAATTACACCAATTTAATTTCAAAATAGCAGGACTTCACATAAAATTAAAGATATAAAATATGATGAAAATATTTTAACTAGATGATATCTGAATCGAAACTGTTAGAGTCATAATGAACATTTTCTTTTTATCAGTGGCGCTGGAAATGTCGCTTCCCCAAGAGTTTCAGCAGAAAAAGAAGAATAACACAAAATTCATGCCACACAATATTTTATTTGCTCTGGATACATTTGAAAATTTATTCGCAAACATCCGCGGTGCTGGGGACAGTTGGACAGCTGTTGCTTAATGCTCAAGTGACCAATTCCGCGAGCTCATTCAATACTGAATATTGCTGTATTCTCGCATTCATAACCTTGAATACCGTGCTTCGTAGGTTTCCGGAAGCAATAGCGACTCTTCGGTAGTTAGGAAGCACTGACAGATTTTGTCACATGGAGTTTTTGTAGTGTGTGAAGAAAAGTTTATTTTTTGTTTTGTGTATGTGGCACTTTTTAATACAACTGTAAGTATATTTCAGTAGCATTATCAATAGTAAGTTACGTAGATTGGTAACAAATTGGAAATTCTTGTGAGTTTTAAGTTATTAGCTAAATTGGATTATTTGCATACCTTCTCAATTTAAGGCTAACATTTCTAGCGGTGTAGGCCAGCTGCAGGAAATGTTGGAACGTCTAAGTGAAGAGGGGAAGCAGAAATATGCTTACTTGTATTGTGAGCAGCCTTGCAATGCAAGAACGGCCTACGTGCGACTATACAATAAAAAGAGTACTGAAGAACAGCCTTAGTTCTTTGAGTTATTCTCTCTTATTTTAATGAAAATTATTATTTGGAGCTTCCTCGCTTTGAAAGTCAAGCCTCGCCACTTTATTTGCCTATTCCCAAAATTTAATTTCACATTATCGAAATTTACCTTTTCAAACCTAAATTATTTAAGCTATTATTTTTCATTTTTATTATTTTATTCAGGTTATTGCTTCTTTTTAAGATAGATCTTCAACTTACGAGCCCTAGAAATAAGCTTGCGTAAAAATAGCTTGTAGCAGCTATAAAAAAGTGAACAATCGTGGGAAAGGAAAATAATGTGAACGTAAACTATTAGTAGTTTGTATTATCTCATCCACTACACTGTACAAACAACCAAATGATGGTTCCCTAACCATAAGAAGAGTGGGAAATCCCACGATGTTTTGAATTTTGATAGGCAATTTACCTTGTATTTTGTGCAGTTTTGTTAAATCTTTTGGCTGAATGGGCTATACTTACTTCAGTAATGTTCACGACCATATCCGGATTTTATTTACCATATAGATGTTAGACGTTGATATTGACAATAATATTAGGATTGCAGATGTTATAATGTTGACGATGACATTTAATTCATCCACAGATGGATAACTAATATGAAAATGCATATGCGATTACCACAAAGTAATTTTCTAAATATTGCTGTTCTAATAATTATTTCAGCGTATTCTGTCACAATTATAAACGTAATTTACATTTCCTGTACACATATGTTTATCAAACTATTCTTATACCGGCTTATTTTCCCACCTACTTCAAGTAATTCTACACATGTATTCTTTTAAAATGTTTAATTATAAACTTCGTTTTCAGTACAAGGGAGGCTTGCACTGGCTTAGAAGTTAAACACGGTTCGCCTGACATCAGGAGAAAAAAAAGAATGGTGGCTTAGCACGTCAAAATCCACTGCCAAATTCAAACCGATGGATGATTGGTACATTCTATGAATAACATTAATGGTCAATCGCTAGAATTACTGCAGAATTCATGGAAGTTATTGATCAAAGTAATCGATGTTCTTTATTTCCACCGAATTACAGTTGGAACACTTGCCGATTACATAGAATTACGTAGCGCACACAATTACAATCCACCAGTTCGTCTGTCACAGGTCCACTCCACACTCACCATTACGTACAACTCCCCTGATACACGTACACAGTATTCCAGTCCGTTCGCTAGCACTGCGCTCTTTACGGCTGCTCCCCAAGAACTCAACTCTCCTCCAGCCCGACGCGTCGCTTATATAAGACCAACTGGCCAATCTAGAAGGTTCCGGGTTAGATTAAATATCCTGGTTGTTCCAGAAGTCAGGGGGAGGGGAAAGGGATGGTGCAGTGCCTAGGGACACTTTCCTAACCATCTCCTATGTTAGCGCTACAAGATAAATGGGTGGGCATGGTCCGAATGCCTCCTGTCCCCTACCCAGCTCCAGTTGGTCGTGCCTTCCGATAATTGGGTGACAATATCTACATATTGATGTAAACATCTGTTGCTTTTATGCTCCCCAACTATCTAACATTTTAAAGAGTAGTTGAGTGTAAACTCCCAGGATGGAGACAGTCTATGAGAGAATTTAACCCTTAGACTTGTGTTTTCACTTAACCCTTTTCTTCAAAGTTTAGTCCAACGTAATATATTCTAGAGGCCCTGATTACTCTCACTGGTTTTCACACATACTCATTTCCAATATCACCCAAATAAATCTATGGGATATCCGTTTTCAAGCAATGTTCGTTCAGCGGCAATGTTTTCATCGGTAACAGCAATACTGGGGCACCTTTCACGAAGTTGAACACTAAGAAAACCCCGATCTCTTTTGAATTCACTATACCAATTTAAAATTGCTGCCTTATATGGATTCATAACACCATCTTCACAATGTTAAGATAAATCATAGCCCAGTAATGTTCTCTAGTCAAATTCTTTTTGGTTGAATACATCTTCAAATAATAATTGACAAACTGTTAGAGCAACTCGTATAAACTACATAGCAATAAGCTTCTAAAAGTGGAAAGAGTACCTATCAAATATAAACAAATGTAATTTGTTTTAGAAATGTGAGATTTTCAATCACTCTCATAGCAAATAGACCCTGTCATGCTGTAAGGCCCTTTGATGAGGTACTGATATATTACATTCGAGCAACCAAACTCTTGTTGAACGCAATCTATATACAGTGTTTCTAACCACTTCTTGTAGTTCTACACGGCATGCCATTAATGTTGCCTGTATATCGAAGAGGTTTCAGAGGTGGCAGAAATTTTAAATAGTTGCGAGCTCATAAGTGTCAAATTTTATGGGTTTTTCGTCAAATTTACGGAAGTGGAGACTTTTATAGCAATGGATGACCTCTTTTTAACGTTTTTTGTAACTGATTCAACGTGAAGTACACTATCGCCATGGGTAAGACAAACTTTTACTTCTATTGCATTATATAATATAATTTTTATTATGGAATAGTGAAAGAACTTAAAATAACAGTACTACGATAGGTCAGAGCTCTCCTTCATGATGCTTTCCCAATACCTGGGCTGCAAAAATGCAATGCGTGCGTGATTTGTTTGATGGGATTGCAACTTTAATTGCTTCACTATTATGTGTTTCAAATGGGAAGGTGTTTGTCCTGGAACGCTACTAGGTGAGCAACCAATCGGAGTTCTGCGGTGTTGTCGTATTGCATTCCCGCTAAGTGGTGTGTGACGAGCGCCAGCCTAACCAATCTGTATGAAATACTATTCGCGCTAAGACAAAAATTCAGATTTTGCCAAAACTGGTCCATGTGAGAGGTAGAAATGAAATGTGTAGTGTTTAACGCCTGCTTTTACTATATACGGCACCGCAGGCGGTGGCACTGATGATGCATGAGATGAAGATGGAGCACCGATGGAATGAGATGGCGGGGGAAACCGGAGGTCCTGGAGAAAACCCGCCCCAGCGCCGTGTTGTCCACCACAAATCTCACTTTGCGGTCGCCTGGGATCGAACCCGGGCCGCCTTGGTGAAAGCCAAGCGGTCTAACCACTGAGCCACGGCGCGGCCTGTGAGAGGTAGAGGGTAATGTATCTAACATAACCATGAAAACCCCATATTTTTACCTCAAATAGTTTTTCTAATACAAATAAATAAACCACTATTACCTGTATTATAACAATAAATCGCGACGTAAGCACTGTGTGAATTTGGCATGTATACGTGTACGTATATTTGTAATTACTCAGAACTGAAACGTAAATGGTTGACATAACGTGATAAAAGAGCGAGAGAAAACAATATATTTCCTGCTGCCCTGGCAGAACTTGTCTGGTTACATTATATCTTTGTTTATGAGTGGTTCGTAATCTCTATTTGTTCTAGAGAGTTCAAAGTGGTTGGTGTGTATGTATGCACATATACTTTTCATTACTCAGAACTGAAATTTAAACTACTGACATGACGTGATAAAAGAATTACTGTGAATAAGTCAAGGTGTTAAATTTGAGAAAGAGCAAACACTGCATTTCCTGTTAACCTGTGGAATGTTGCATGCTTATGAATGAATGCTGGATAAGAAGTGTTTATTTACTCTGGAGAGTTCAGATCAATATCATTCAGTTGTTCTTTACACAACAGTAGAGTAAGAGTTAAATAGTGCAATGCCTTCTTACGGTGAATTTAGTGGCGAGTCAAAAGGGCAGGTATTACGAAGTCAGGCTCGAAGCATTATTTTTAAGGTGTACAGGTTCTTCAAAAATTTTTGGGAAACAGAAACTAAAAATAAGTTATTGCAAAGAGTACTTCCGTTTAAAAACACGGAAAAAGTATGTCACCTGGATCAACTTGCAATTGAAACGGGACACGAGGTAATACGCCTCCCACCTTACCACGGCCAATATAATCCAATTGAGTTGGTGTGGGCTCAAATAAAAAGGGCGATTGCAAACAGAAATAGTTAAACTGACGGACGTTAAAAGACTTGTTCACGAAGAAATTGACAAGGTAACACAATAGGACTGGAAAAACTGCGTGAGGCACGCAGAAAACCTTCAAGAAGACGATTTTAAGAAAGAAATAGCACGCGATGAGATTTTGGAACCTATAATCATAAATTTGCAAGACTCGAACGATGAAGACAATGACAATGACGAATTGTCTCTTAACGGAAGTGACATTGACAGCGATATAGATGAGCCACTGGCAGTTCCATTGGATTAAAAAAACAGGTAATTCATAAACTATTATTACAGTTATGGTATTTTAAAATATACATAATTTGCGAAAATGCTTTTTCCAATTTTGATTTTGGCAACTGCATCATTGTAAAAGTTTGTAAAATATAATTTGCTTACCCTTACGTCTGCGCCAAGTAGACCTGCATGTTGTATGAGTGTGCGAGAGAGAGGGAAATATAAAAGGAGTGGGGTAACAAGCTGGCAACGCTATGATACGGGATCTGATTAGCTGGACTCCAGAACTCTTCCCATTTGAAACGCATAATAATAACCCAGCTCTGCGTATTTGTGGCATGCGGGGATATGTATTAAGGGGGGCAATGCTGGTGACGTGTGGCAATGCTTGCATAAACAGAAATTATCATGTTAATTGTTATTGTTACTAACGCGAGCGTCAGTGGTAGTGCCCTCGCTTCTAAGCATTTGTTACAAGTGCCAAGCTACTGTAACTCATTATGGCTGAGGGTACATCAGAGGCCATTCCTAAACGAAATCTTGTGGACCATAGTGACGCTTGTCAGTTGATTTGGAATTTAACAGAATAATATCACAAGGAATCCAGGCAAAATTCCATAAATTTCCCACCCAAGCAGGCAACAAAAGAGGCAGCAGAACATATATTATGTAGGTATGTATTTATAATTCACGTCCTCCAAAGTTGTCATGTCGGACAATTATCAAAATGAGTGAAATGATGCTTAAATGAGCCCTGTGTCCATAAAGCTTAGAGTTAACCGACATTTAACATTCAGGATAAGGAAAAACGCGGGGGAAAAAAGCTTATCTCACCCCTACCAACCTTCGAACGGGACCTCTTGAACAACCATAAGTTGAGCAACAACAAGAATTCTGTTTTTCCTTCGTGAGGTAATCATTTTTTAAAGATACATGCTACAGGCAATAAGGTGTTTGTGAATGCAGCGAAACTGTTCTATAAGGCAGGGAGCACCAGGGATTCCTATGGCCAAATGAACCAGCAAAATGGTTGAAAGAAATTCTTATTCTACATCTCACACCTTCTTTAGTTATAATTTTGGACATTGAGTCTTATATGAAAAGTCCCCAAATAAATATTCTAGATTTATTCTCCTATGAAAGTCCATTACCCATGAAAAAAAAAAGTTCAGCAAACGAAAGCTGAATATTGGAGAGGGGTTATAGATTACATCATTATGAATATGGCAACGAATAACTCCACCAGTTCTTCGTTTAAAAAAAAAAAAAAAAAAAAATACGTCCTCCAACGTTAAGTCACATCGGACGGTGAATGAGATGGGTGAAATGATGCTCAAATGCGTCCAGGGTCCATGGAGCCTAGAGCTATCCAACATTCGTATTTAAGGATAAGGGAAAACCCCGGAAAAACCTTATCCAGGTAGCTCACCCTGACCGAGATTCGAATTCAGACCTCTTGAACGTGAGGCAGACACGCTACCATCTATGCTGCCGAGGCGGGCAAGCTCCACCAGTGATTTATTTTTAGGATCCTGAAAAGAAAACTCAATCAACTCAATGGATCTACCGAACAGAACCTACGCGTACAAAAGTCGGGCGAAATCGCAGTGTGGTTGTTGTTAAAATAGCCATCTTGCTACTATAGCACTATATGATAGACGTGTCGTCATACTGATAAACATAAGTTCTTTTTGTTTTTAGAAGGGAAAAAAACTTACTGAAAATGCCAAAAAGCAAAATTAACTTTACGTCATAACTCATGTAGCAAAACTAGGTATATGAATGACCTAAAGGTGAACACATGTACCCTCCACTATACAGACCTAACCTAGCACCTTGTGATTCCCTTTTGCTACCAAAACTTAAAAATAAAATGTGTGAAATCATTTTACTGTCATCAACTGAGGCAGTAAAAGATAATCTTTTGACTTACTAAAAATGTGTCGTCCTCTGATACACGAGACAAGAGGTTTCCTTGAACAGGGTCTAATTATTATTGGAAGGAAGGAAACAGAAAGTGGTTCAACAACTTTAAAGCAGGAAATTACCTTCTCAGCCATTTATGAGGTCATTCGTGCAAAACCAGTTTGGAAACACTGGATTTATCAATGAAATGTTACACCATCAATTTTTATGAGCTTGCATTGATGTACTTACGTGTGTCCAGATTCACCCACAGCTTTATTTGGCAAATGATGCTGTGATTACTGGGAGGAAAAGAAAAAACCTTATTCAAGCAACTCTTAAATATCAGACACCGCGCTCCCTTTTCGCTCAAAAGCATCCTTCTCTTCCTGTTATTCTCTCCCTCTCTTTTATCTGTATCTCTCAGATGTTGCCTTTGTGACAATTGTTCTGAGGTTGGTCAACTTGGAGATACATAAATGTTGTTATGACGACTTTCTTTGGTTATAATTGTATTTAAAAATGTGGAATAAATAGAGAATTAACAACGCAATATATGTTGTGATTTTGACCTTAAAATAACGCTAGACATCCACAATTGGTGACCCACGACGTTCCAAAGTAAATACAATTTACAATTTGTGTTCTGCAGTGTATATTTGTTCCTTGAAATGACGGAAAACTCGTCAGTACAGATGAGCGAAGAAAATCCACAAGTTTGCAAGATTTCAGCCAAAATGCCTCCTTTCTGGAGAAATCGGCCAGATCTATGGTTCCAGCAAGTTGAAGCACAATTCGACATTGCAGGAATTACGCAAGACAAAACAAAGTTTAGCTATGTTACAGGGAACCTGGATTACGACATAATGGAGCAGGTGTGCGATATTATAGCTAATCCACCTAACCAAGATAAATTTCGCTTGTTAAAAGAAAAGCTTATTTCAATTTTTGCTGACAGTGAAGAACACAAATTACGTAAGGTTCTCAGTGAAGTTGAATTAGGAAACCAAAAGCCTTCTTAACTTTTACGGCAACTGAAATATTTAGTCCGTAGCAGAATTACAGATGAAATATTAAAATCTTTGTGGCTTCAACGTCTCCCTTTGTCTGTACAAACTGTACTCGCAGTCAGTAGTGAAAATCTGAAGAAGCTAGCTACTGCCCGCCTTGGTAGTGTGGTGGTAGCACGTCTGCCTCACATTCAAGAGGTCCCAAGTTTGAATCTCGGTCAGGTTGTTACCTGGATAAGGTTTATACGGGGTTCTTCCTTGTCCTATAAGACGAATGTCGGGTAACTCTAAGCTCCATGGACCCCGGACTCATTTGAGCATCACTTCATCCATTCCATTCATCGTCCGATATGACTTAACGTTGGAGGACGTAAATTACAAGGAAGGAAGGGAGGGAGGGAGGCAGGCAGGCAGGCAGGCAGGCAGGCAGGCAGGCTGGCAGGCAGGCAGGCAGGCAGGCAGGCAGGCAGGCTGGCAGGCAGGCAGGCAGGCAGGCAGGCAGGCAGGAAGGAAGGAAGGACGGAAGGACGGAAGGACGGAAGGACGGAAGGACGGAAGGAAGGAAGGAAGGAAAGAGAGAAAGAAAGCTACTATGGCTGATAAAAACATTGGGGTCACTGCTCTTTAAAACTCAAATTGTGTTAACGCATTTAGCACTGATATCAACCCAAATACTAGTGATTTATCACGGCTCAGTAACACTCTGGAAGATATTAATTCACGTTTGGAAAGATTAGAGTCTTCTTATCAACGTGGGCGATCATCAAGTCGCAGTCGACGAAATAGTAGGCGTAACAAAAGCAGATACCCAATGTCTTCCAACACTACTTATTGCTGGTATCATACTTAATTCGGGGACAGTGCCAAAAAATGCCATTCCCCATGTACGTACCTTTCAAAAAACCAGCAACGCAATCACAGAAGGCGGTATGCGAAAGCGGGAATTCAGCCCGCCTATTTATCACATATAAAACAACAAAGGTAACATATCTTATAGATTCAGGAGCTGAAGTATCTGTTTTGCCAGCAACCCCTAAAGATAAGAAGAATGGTCCTAAATAATTCACACTTTTCACTGCAAATGGTGCTCCATTAGCTACATAAGGAGAACGATGACTAAATCTCAACCTAGGTCTTAGACGTAGTTATCGTTGGTCATTTGTTTTAACAACAGTTAGTCATCCTATCATAGGAGCAGGACTACTGAAATATAACAATCTTCTAATTGATCTCCGGCAACAAAGGCTAATAGATGGTGACACACATTTATCTGTAGCTACCTGCGTTGCTCACACCAAGACTGGAACATCAGTTCACTGTGTTAATAATATAAATGAATTTACGGAGATGCTTCAAGAGTTTCCAGAAATAACACGGCCACCTGTATTTCCAAAGGAGCATCTAGCACATAAGATAACCCATGTCATTGAAACCGATGGACCCCCAGTTCGATGCCGTTTTCGAAGGTTGGCGCCAGAAAAGCTGCAAGCCGCAAAAGAAGAATTCCAGATGATGGATCTAGGCATTTGTAGACCATCGAAATCCAGTTGGTCAAGCCCTCTTCATCTCACCAAAAGAAGGATGGCAGTTGGAGGCCATGTGGAATGAATGAATGTGTAGTGTTTAACGCCCGCTTTTACTACATACGGCACCGCAGGCGGTGACACTGATGATACATGAGATGAAGATGGAGCACCGGTGGAATGAGATGGCGGGGGAAACCGGAGGTCCCGGAGAAAATCCGCCCCAGCGCCGTGTTATCCACCACAAATCTCACTTTGCGGTCGCCTGGGATCAGGGACGTATTTAAGGGGGGTCCAGGGGGTCCGGAACCCCCCCCCCCCCAAATGAATTGTCATTCCGAACCTTTAGTAAATAAATAGTTGAAATAAAACTAAGTTTAAAATGAATTGAAAAAGTTTATTTAAGTTTCTCTTCTTAACGTCTCTATTCACTGTACAAAACAAGGCCGCCTAGTGCAATGAAAACTCTTAATAGGTAGATAGAGTCAACATGAAAAATTCAATGCGACGGCCGGGATTTGAACCACGGATCTCCTGGTTTTCGTCCACTCGCTGTTACTCCATTTGACTCGTATATTTTCCCGGTAAAACGCTAGAGGCTCTCGCATCCTAGATACACCGTTTGTGGCGACTTACAATTGTAAGTACTTGCATTGTATTACTGTGATGAAGCCTGATGAAGCGGGGCTTCATCACAGTAGTACTTACAATGCAAGTACTTACAATTGTAAGTCGCCACAAACGGTGTATCTAGGATGCGAGAGCCCATAGTGGTTTACCGGGGAAATATACGAGTCAAATGAAGAATTGAATGTCATGACAGCAAGTTGGCCATGGTAGCTCAATGGGTAAGAGCGACTGGACGGAAATCAGGATATCCGTGGTTCAAATCCCGGCCGTGGCATTGAATTTTTCATGTTGACTCTATCAATGATAAACCTTAGCCTATGTACGGCTAGTGTGAAGAAATGATTAATTTCCATCAATTAACTAAAATCTTAATAAGTAATTTTATAAAAAATAATAATAAATAGTTTCACAAGAAATAAACATTTCTGAGAAAAATATTAGCAACAAATGACTAAATGATCAAATAAATTTGAAACTGTGACTCTTTCTTTTGTTCCCGACTGTGCACCTCTTGCTTGCCCTCAGGACTGTCTTCAGAACTGAGTTATCTAAACTGAAACAAGGGTCATTGACTAAAGTGAGTGAATATCTTCTTTTGGATGGAAGAACTTTCGTCAATTTTCTGTTCTCAGAAACATGTCTATTGATTACGATTAAAATGCTGCATGTTTGAGACACGACAATTTTGAATTTTTGGGGAAAAGGCGATAAACACCTCTTTAATTTCCATGATTATTTAACCAAGAAACCAGGTTATCATAGATAAAAACATCAGGTTAAAAGAGAACGTGGAGCTCATAAAATACGCAACTCCCGCAATTTCTACTTCCCTCGTATCAGCTATTTTCGAAACATCTCATCCTATATAACAATTGTTATGCACATTTAACAGTCTCAAAATTGCTCGTTGCATAATTTCATAAGAAACCTAGTATTTTATTTATTTATTTTTAATACTTTAACGTCCTTTAACTGGAGAATCATATTGGGAAGTAAATGAAACGGGTGATACCATCACATCAGTCTAGAGCGACTAGAACATAAGATTTACCCGACAATCGTCTTATTAAGATAAGGGAATACCCTGTAAAAAGTCCTATTGAGAAAACTATCTTGATCTCGATTGGATATCGCTTCTGCGGTGCCCAACTTGCGCTCATATGAGCAAAGGTGGAGTTTTTTCACTTCACCCCACCTCCTCATGAAAGCATTTCCCCTTTTCTCGCTCTCTCTACATAATGGAACGTTGCGTCTTATATTCGCAGACAGTGGGTGGAGGTAAACCCTCCTTCGCCTTACGCGGCAAGGTTGGCCAAGATCTCTTCACTGGGAATCAGACACGCTACCACCAAACTATGGAGGCGGGCTCCAGTTGAAATCATTTATAACCAAACAGTTTGCCTGATGACGATACGCAATGGAGCAATCGTGCTTTATATGAGTTGCGAAATTGTGAGAACCAGAGAGATTCATGTCAGTGTACGGGAGTACGGGATCAATGTTAATTGCCTCAACCACGTGCTTAGTAAGCACAAACGTGTTACATTCCATTTAAAAAGTTGATATTGAAATGTCATCAGGAATACAAGTTTTGAGGACACCAGAACAGGGGGGAAAAACTTAAATGTCTGCGCGCGCGCTCCAGAACCCAAATATTGGAGGAATATAAAATGTAGGATTTAATTTCGTTATCTTTCAAAGATGCGAAACGAAAACTTTCAATAAAATCGTCCGAAAATGGCTTCAATAATTTGAATTTAAACACTACATATTTAAGATAGCTGCATAGAAAATAGAATGCCTATTGTGAATTTTCTGAGGATAAACCCTGAAGTTTGCTTTACTGGAAGTGAAGTCTGTATAACTATCCTAAACCTAACACATAAACGAAAAGTTACTGCACAAGTAACTCGTTAAAATACACAAATAATGTCAATTATAATAATGTATTGCAAAGTTAACTATTTCCGATATATTATTTGTTAGTGATTAAAATTCTCAGATACTTACTTAAAGGTATGTAATTTTTAACTTCTAAGATCCTATTCCCTTTTTCATTCAAGGAGAACTAATACTTCAAATGCATCAATTAGTGGTTGGTTTTTAAATATCTGATTGCTGCTTATATCACTTTATCCCAGGTATAAGAACAAAAGTGTGCAATTAAAGGTCTTTCTATAGACTTTATCCAAAGAAACAAGACAAAAACAAGCTTTTCTGAGAACAATTTGTAGAAGATTGGGTGGAGAAAGTAATGTGAATGTAATATATTACATCTGTTTTTAGTTTTACTAACATGATAAAAATACGTCCCTGATTAATTATTAAAAGCAAATAATTGAACATAGATTTTTGGACCCCTCCCCCAGAAATTGACTTCTGAATACGTGCCTGCCTGGGATCGAACCCTGGCCGCCTTGGTGAGAGCCAAGCGGTCTAACCACTGAGCCACAGCGCGGCCGAGGCCATGTGGAGATTATCGAAATTTAAATGCAGTTACTAAACCAAATAGGTATCCGATACCCCACCTTCATGATTTCACACATTCACTAGCTGGTAAAAATATTTTTTCCAAGCTGGATTTAGTGCGTACATACAAATTCCAGGACCACCACAAGACATAGAAAAAACTGCTATAATAACTCCCTTTGGGTTATTTGAATTTTGCAGTAATGACCTTCGGATTAAGAAATGCAGCACAAACGTTCCAACGTTTTAGGGATGAAGTTTTAGGTGATCTGCCATTTGCATTTGTCTACCTTGACGACGTTCTTGTTGCTTCAACCTCAGCAGAAGAGCATAAACAGTATTTAAGGGTAATTTTTGTTAGACTTCGAGACCATGGTATCTCAATCAAACTTGCAAAATGCATATTTGGAGAATCAACCATTGACTTTTTGTGTTTCCGAATTTCAAGCCATGGAACAGTTCCACTTTCAGGGCGAGTAGAAACTCTCATAAAAGCTGAATTACCCAAGACATATAGAATGTTGCGCCGCTTCATAGGTGCAATCAACTATTACCCGATTTATCTATAAAGCTGCTTGGCCTCAGGTGACATTACAAGAAGCACTCAAGTCTGCTCATGGTGATGATCACCAAATCGTGTGGACCCTAGAACTGATTGAAGCACATAAAGCTTGCAAAGCAGTACTTGTAAATGCAACCATTCTTTCCCACCCGGAATCAAACTGCCCACTACTACTGCATGTTGATGCCTCTGCAGTAGCCATATGAGCATCGCTGGAACTAGTTATCTAATGAAAAAAGAAAACCACTTGACTTCTTCTCTCGAAAACTCATAGCAACTGAGAAGAGATACAGCACTTATGACCGCGAATTGTTGGCGATTTACGCATCCATCAAACATTTCAGATACATAGTTGAAGGTCGCACAGTCACAGTGTTTATAGATCACAGACCGTTGACTTTTGCATTTCACCAAAACCCAGAAAAAATTTCTCCAGGGACAATTTAGACATCTGTATTATGTGTCACAATTCACAACAGATTTGAGACATATATCAGGAAAAGACAACATAGTTGCAGACTATCTTTCCCGATCAGAGATGATCAGTTCTCTCGGCTACACCAACATGGCAAGATTGCAAAAGGATGATCCTGAACTTCAAAACCTTCTTCAAGAAAGCATCAACAGTTCTCTGAAACTTTCACTGAAACCTGTTCCTGGACTAGGCACTTCACTATATTGTTATGAACATTGTCACCCGTTTGTGCCCGGATCAATGCGCAAACAAGTTTTTGACTTAATTCACAACCTGTCTCATCCGTCTCCTAAGCGCACATCGCAACTAAGAGACCGATTTGTATGACCTTCCATTGATAAACAAGTGAAAGCATGGACGAGAGCTTGTATCAACTGCCAGCGTTCCAAAATTGGCAGACACACAAAATGTCCGTTCGAAACATTTCCGCAGGTCCAGCAAAAATTTGAACACGTGCACTTGGATATCGTAGGGCCACTTTCAGTATCACAAGGTTATAGGTACATCCTGACAATCATTGATCGATTCTCTTCTTGGCCAGAAGCAATTCCGATAAGACATTTCAGCAGAATCTGTTGCACAAGTATTTGTTTCTGAATGGATTTCAAGATACGGAACTCCTTACATCACAACAGATAGAGGGCGATAATTTGAGTCAACACTATTTAAGCATCTTAACATTATACTAGGAGTATGTCATTTCCGTACTACCGCTTACCATCCACAATAGAACGGTAAAGTGGAAAGATGGCATCGATCGCTGAAGGGTGCAATGAAATGCCATCTCAAACAGGACTGGGTAAATAATGCCCAAGATGTATCCTAGGGGGGGAGAGGACATACCCTCCTTGGTTGTGCAGAGCGTCCCACGTTGATCTGGGCATGACCCAATATGATAAATCTACCATGTCTATGTCTAGTATCCACACATGTTTTTTAGAATTTTTATCGCGATATCAGGACCATTTTGTAATTTATACTGATGGCTCCAAGAACTCAAATGATGTTGGTTGTGCTTACGTGTGTGGAACCGAACCGTATATATTCGGATGCCACACTAGCACTTCAATTTTTACTGCAGAGTTTTATGCAATATACCGTCGACGAAAGTTGGGGAACTGCTTAATCCTAAGTGATTCCCTCAGTGCACTTCAAAGCCTACGGCAGCTGTACAACTACCACCCTATTGTGCAGCGTATAGAGGATGCCCTCCACGTTTTACACGCTTCTGGCGTTAACGTGGTGTGTGCATGGATCCCTGGTCAGGTAGGCTTGCGGGGGAATGAAATGTCGGATGCGGCAGCCAAGACGGCTACCATGGAGCCCAGGGTTCGAGTACCATGTGTGACATCGGAAGATTTTAGGGCCGTATTGCGGAGAGCTGTGCAAACCTGCTTGCAGGAAGAGTGGTCCGCTCTCCGCAATAATAAACTTAGATCTTTCAAGGAACTTCCGATTCCCTGGGTTACCTCCTGTCGGTCATCTCGTCGCGAGGAGGTGAATTTGGCTCGGTTGCGAATTGGGCACTGCTTTTTTTACTCATAGTTTTCTATTTAAAAAGGAGCCTTCTCCACCGTGTCCGTTTTGCAATGAAGCGTTATCTGTACGACACGTGCTGCTAGAGTGTTATCACCTAGCAGCCCTTAGAACATCTCTGCAGCTGCCGGTCAGCTTTGCAGAAATGCTAGTGGACGATAACGCAGTAGTGGAGAAGGTTTTTAGATTCTTTTCTCGTTTAGACTTTAGGATATAGCGAACACATTTTTTAGTAGGTTTCGATTTTTTTTGTTTTGTTTTTCCGCTATGTGCATGTAGTTTTAACAGGTTTATTTTCATTAGGATAGTTTTTAGAAACTTTTTATATCTGGCTTTTGCCATTAGTAGTTTTTAAAAGGGCGCTGATAACCGCTCTAGTTGAGCGTCCCTATATCCATCATCATTATCATCATCATCATCATCATCATCATCATCATCAAAAAAAGATAAGAAGAGCGCTGGATTTACGGGGTAGTGTGGTTAGAGAGGAAGTTGCGAGAGCTAACGCTCTTTGGTTTCTGCAGTGTGGTCAACCTTGAAAAACACAGTTCAGCAAAATAGTGCGTAGGATAAGCGAAGATATGTGCCGCAAGTGTGACATCTGTGGACAAACATTAAATTGAACTCGATCCTATAAGCTGTATATTTATATACTTACTATTTATGAAACACATAAAAACAGTAAACAAATATGACAGCCATAAATACTCATTCGCTTTGTGATTCTTCGATTCCACTGCATCAGTTTCATTGCTAGTGTCCTCTGATCTGTTGATAATTTCATCAATCGCATTTTCAATTACACCATTATTTCTCCAATATTTCATTTCCAGTTCTTGCAGTATCCTTCCCATTTCGTCGCAGTTACAGAAGAGAATGCTTCTATAGCAAGCTTCTGCAGTAACGTTGTGTCCTCTGAAAACGTTCTTTATTTTTGCCCACGCCAGTTCAATTGCATTCAGATCACAGTTATAAGGAGGTAAACGAATTATAGTGTGTCCACTTTCGAGAACCATAACATCCACAACATACGTAAGTCTTGTTCCTAGGTTTGCTGGCCTCTATTAAATACCGGTGTAGCTTTGGTAATAAAGGGAAATAGAAAGCTATGTAGAAATATACAAAGGGCTCAAAGCAAGAGAAAAAGAAGGATAAAAGAGCAAGATATAAGGAAAAAGATGAAGCCAAAAAGGAAAGGATTGAAGGGAAAAGAAGAAAGAAAGAAAACATCACTATTAGTTATTACCATACACAGATCACAGCATTACCCGCTTTTTCCTGGTGTTTTTGGAGATTCATTGGGATGAGATGTACAAAACGATTTAATACGCCTGACAATGCTGACGCTTTTTCCTGTGTAAGCAGCAGCTCGTTCTATTTCTTTGCTGAGTAGGAACGAGAGCTGGTTGTTATCCTTTTCTATATTGCAACTTTCTGCAACTTTCGCTATTATTTTGCGGCCATCACTATGCACGACTGTACGTGCATGTTTCCGAGTCGGAGTTCTATGCTCGGAAGGCACATATGATGACGAGTTTTGTGTGCTGGTTAAGATGCAGTAATTAACCTCAAACTTGCACTAAACGAATGCACACAGAAAACAAAGAGCGCGCGTAAAAGCTTAGCATATTAGTCACTAGATGTCAGAATGTACTAGTATAGTGCATTTCATGTTTCTAAGTTGTCATCTGTGTTTACGGAGTTAGCCGAAACCTACCAAGTGAGGACTTGGGAGACGAACGCTCAAGTTAAATTGCGCATACTGTACTCTTCCAGTTGTACTCTTGGGCTACGAAATATAATTGCCGAAAGTGGATATGCTGCCTCGGAATTCTTTTTGGTCAACCAGTTCGTTTACCAGGGGAATTTGCCGATGCTACCTCAGAATTACTTTTTGGTCAACCAGTTCGTTTACCAGGAGAATTCTTCGTTCCTACTGAGCAAGATGATACGAGCATGGCAATATATCTGAAACAGCTAAGGTCTGCATTTCGTGAAAACCAACCTACATATATGAATAAGGCAAATTCAAAATCTTGTTTTGTCCATCCTGCATTATCTACAGCAACCCATTTGTCCGTGCGAATCGTTGCAGTTAAAAAAACCTTTACAGCAACCTTATGAAGGCCCATTCAAAGTCATTAAACGGGACAGTAAATTCTTCACCATCGATCGCAACAAGCATGATACCATCTCTATTGACCGCCTAAAACCTGCGTACCTAATGAACCCATCACATGGATTAGTTGAAAGCCCACGTGTGAAACCCGTATCTGCTGCATCGACATCAGTACTTCCAGGTAATTCTACTCAAACAACTCGCAGTGGAAGAACAGTACGACTGCCTCCAAGATTCTTAACCATTCATTAGGAGGGCGAGTACTTGTGGCAATTGTTCTGAGGTTGGTCAACTTGGAGATACATAAATGTTGTTATGATGACTTTCTTTTGTTATAACTGTTGTATTTAAAAATATGGAATAAATAGTGAATTAACACAATATATGTTGTGATTTTGATCTTAAAATAACACTAGACGTCCACACTTTTAACTTCTTAGTAAGGTTCGTTGGTTCATTTGAGTCAGAGTATGCCAGACAGATGCCCTAGTTGCATATTGTGTTCCTGTACCATTGTTTACACCTACTTCCCCTACCAGATATCTATCTGCCCGCCTCAATAGTGTAGATGGTAGCGTGTCTGTCTCACGTTGAAGAGGTCACCGAGTTCGGTGAATTACATGGATAGGGTTTTTTCGAGGTTTTCCCTTATCCTGGTACACTAATGTCAGGTAACTCTAAGGTGCATGGATGCCAGACTCATTTGAGCATCATTTCATTCATCGTCCGATATGACTTAACGTTGGAGGACGTAAATTACAAAACAAAACAAAAAATCACTACCCCATATCTGGTAAGCAGAGGAAACATTGCATTTCATCCAGCAATTTAATACCAACATCTCAAGGAACAAATATATATTTTGAGCCCTGAATGAATAAATAAATAATAAAAAAAGGTGTTGTTAAAAAAATCATGCATATGTGTCTGCCAAAAGTATGATTCAATTTCCAATATCTGAATTTTAATAAAATCCCAAAAACCAAAATATCTAAGTTGGTCATTTTTTTTTTAATTTACATCCTTCAACTTAAGTCATATCGGATGATGAATGAAATGCAGCTCAAATGAGTCCAGTTTCCATATAGTTTTGAGTTCAGAAACATTCATCTTTTCAGATAAGGGAAAACCCACGAAAAACCTTATTCAGATAACTCACCCTGATTGAGATTCTAACATGGAACCTTTTGAACGTGAAGCAAACAGGCCATCACCTACACTACAGATGCACGTATTTTTAGTTATGTGTTATCTTCTCAAAAATATTTCTAATGGTTTTAATTAGGTGCCATATACAATAAAAACCTGCTTAACCAAGATCACAGAGGAAAGAAAAAGTACTAATTTACAAAGGAAAACGTACCAGATGCTAAAATTCATACTGGCAATGTTATACTATTCTTTTGCACAAACTTAAATTCAAATACAAATACTTGGTATGGAAAGCATTTCTTCACCACTTGATCTGTATTACAAGAAATATTGTGCTGTTATACAGGCTGTTAGGTGGAGGAGTGTGCAGATTTCACGAGCTGGGAGATCCAAATATAACGAATAAGTCCCATACAGTTTCATCTATCTTGTAAAATAAAGGAGATAACTGAACATTACTGAATACATTATTTGTACATAATGTGCCTGTGTGTTTATCAGCTACTGATAGAAAAGAGGGGTGGGATGCTTTTCTTTTAAGCTGTTCAATTGTATTCACAGAGGTTGACGTAAGAGGCTACGCATAAGATGATCAAGTAAAACAAATTAAAATGTTAATTATGGGAATAACTTCATTAAGGCATATCCTCCAAAATTAAATCAAAGCCACATTGATTGTTAAACAGGAAATGTATTAATGGTCAATAATTGCAACCTAAACATGTCAATTTACAGTAGATATTCAAAATGTGCTCCGTTAGAGTCTGTGCTATGACTGTTGGATTTGGAATTCTCATATTGGGAAACATCTCAAGTGCTGCAGCCTGCTTTGCCATAAGCAAGAAGCTTACTCTTACTCTTTGTAAGGACTGCCATAGTTCTGAATGCATTTGACACATCTGAAACATTAACAGAACCTGCTGTTGTGCCAAGTGTTGCAGCAGGTTTACTGTTTACATTCCTGACCTTCTGCTCTGAACGCACGTCAGTGTTGCAGGGTTGTCAAGCGTAAGCCAGAGTAACGTAACAATGTAACATAACATAACCCATGGCGTAACAGCCCACTAGCAAACCAGAGCCTACCAACCCAACTGTCGACCTCACACCCATGGCTTTCTAGACCAGGGCCGCTAGCTAGTGTAGCTCCTCAGTTTCCTCACGATACTGAGTGGGCACAGGTCCTATACCTGAGACTTAAAATCTACAACCCCCAGGGGTGGGATCGATCCTAGATGCATTTGGTGGCAGGGAACCAAAGCGCAATGCTCTTGGGTGACGAGGTTGCACAGTTCATAAGGCCCTATGTTCCACTTAAGGAAATACAGGAATTTACTATTTCATTCATTCATTCAATAGATAAGATTGAGTTTCCTGACTGTGCATCATTAGATGTTATCTGTATTCTCAAATCATCGGAAACTGTTATTGGAACAAACTTAATATTTAAAAAAAGGATTCACATACAACGGTGTAAAGGAATGCAGAAAGAATAATGGAGGAGACTAGGTTTGGGCAGCAAACTATAATTAGTTTCAAGATAACATATGTAAAGTCAGTTTAACCAACATAATTCTGACTTAATTAGCTCCCAAAACAGGTCTCTACAAAAATGTAAGCAATATAACGTAAATAAACTGACTTATATATGTTATTTTTAAATTGTTTATACATAATTTTATATAAACTTCCAATAAGTAAATAGTATTTTTAGTTATTTATAAAACATATATTTTGGTGTTCTTTCCAACTGCAATTACAATTTCAAACATACAACATACGTCACTTCAACCTTTTATCTCATGTGTGATAATATTTGAAGCATCAACTTTATTGTGAATTTCATTTCTTTCCCAAAGATTTGTGCAATTTCGGTCTTTTGCTACTGCTCAAGTATGTACAGGAAACAAAACTCTCATTTGGACGTAAGAAAATGACATAGTTGTTGTCCCCATTGATGTAAAATTGGTGTTCCTTTAAACCCCAGTTAACAGGGCTATCAGCAAAGCCCTGAACATACAGACTGATCCAAGGGATGCCCTTCCGTAGACAAACATATTGCCTGAAAGAAAAGGTGTAAAGAATACATTAAAGCAAATCCCAATAAGCTAGATTGTTACTAAACATTTACTGCTTGGTGTTTCAGATTTATTTTATAGTTCATCTGTTTAATTAATACTATGTATACAGAGTGTTTCAAAAATAGAGGGTATAATTCCAGTTATATATTTCCCATATGTAGACAATCAAAATAGTTCATTACATTATGTGTCCAGAAATGCTTCATTTCCAAGAGTTATGGCCTTCACAACCTTGAAATTCACGAGAATGTTTTTATTTCCGCAGTTCCTTGTCATTACAGAAGATGTTCAAAATGTCCACCTCCTACTGGAATACAGGCCTCACATCGATGTCTCATGGATCTGTGAGAATGATCCCAAACTCCAGGTGTATTGCATAAGTCTTCACACGATGCCAGGATTGATTTCGAAAGGATTCCAAATCAGGCACTGGAGACGAATACACCAATGATTTTAAATGTCCCCACAAGCAGAAATTGAGAGGGTTCACATCAAATGAGCATGGATGCCAAGCAATTGAGCCATCTCTACCTATCTATCTATCTATCAGGAAACCTTCAATCCAAGTACCATCAAGCCATACGATTAAGTGCAGAAGTGAGCATGCTGACAACCAATCAGTGCAGTATCTTCAGAAACATGAGGTATGGTGTTTTCCAGGAAGTTTGTGTATGCCTGCTCCATAAGTCTGTTTACAAGTACTAATCAATCATCAATGTACGTACAAATGTCTTCCGATCTGGAAATTGTCACTGTGGGTACCTCTCCTAGTGCAAAAGAGAGTGCAAAATTGCCATCCACCTTACTCTACATGAAGTGTATGTCTGCCAGCTCCTGATTTGGGTACATGACGCACAGCTGAATGCCAAACACAACCCTAAATGTAAGCTTTGCTTTGGAATGCACTGTCAGCATGTCCTGTTAATGTCTCCTTTCACGAAATGACCTGCATTCACAATGTTATGATAAATTTCAGTGTTGTGAAGGCCATAACTCGAAAATGAAGCATTTCTGGACACATGATATTGTGAACTATTTTGATTGTCTACATATTACAAATACATACTTGAAATTATGTTCCCTATTTTTGAAACATCCCGTATATAACATCCGAAAATATTTCACTCTATGTGTTTCATATTATAAAAGACTTACACGATATAAAATAACAAAATAATAAATAAAATAACAAAACTTACTTATTCCAGCTTAAAGATAAAGATAGATGGGGAGACAGAGATGTCAGAGGGGGGAAAGAAGAGGCAGAGAAAAAGAGCCAGAGAGAGATTTAAAAAAATATCAGTTAAAACCAAACCTGGCATTAGTTCAATATCTCTCAAAGATGTGACAAAGATTTTAAATAAATTTCCTTCAATGTATATGCTTAGGCTTTCATGGCCGGCATTAATCCAGTAGAACGTTGTTTCCGGGTTTGAAGTCCATGGTCCAGAAGATGAAAAAACATCTGACGTTTCCCCCATAGTTCCATAGTAATCAACCAGGAGTGAACATCGAAAGATTCCCAACGGAGCTATGGGCAAAACATCAGATGTCTTTTTATTATCATCTGGACCATGGCCTTCAAAACTGGAAACAATGTTCTACTGAATAAACTTCCTTTACCCCATACTATCCTTTCAGTGGAAGAAGTTTTGTTAGTTTTATAATATCTACCAAGTACATGATAGCTACGCCATTTGATACAGAAATTTCACTGAAAATATACATTATGAGGCAACCTAGCACCCACTCTCCAAAAATGGTCCATATACATGTGTGTGCATATGTGTGTATGTGTGGATAGTATAGCTCAAAAACGAAAAGCTGTGCAACACAAAAGTTTCAAGAATATTAGCTGACCACTCAAAACTGTCCTTACTTGGAACAACTTTCAAACATTATGAATATCTTTTCAGAAAATTAAAAGGGAAATATGAAGGAAAACTAATCAATTTTGACATCATCTTTAAAGATATCCCAAACTTCAAGTTCATCAAGATACCAATAGAGATGTTACTATCGCCACCAAGGAGTTCACCAAATCAAAATTCAACAGTCGACATTAGCTGAGGATGTTAGGAAGGTCCTAACAAAATGCGTTCTAGGTAAATACTAGCATAATGTGGAGCGAGGAGTACTAGTTTGACTCAAAGTTATATTAATTTTGTGCTTCATTGCATCACAGTCCTTACTCATTAAGAATAAGATTAGGATGTTCACAAAAGCACAAAGCACAAAGACATAAGAATGTATATTATATTACAATACTGATAATAATTTTTATGACAAAAAGGTTACCTCAGTTTATCAAAGAGCAGCAGAATCTGCTTGCTTGTATAGTATCCAGTGCTTTGTAGACGGGCCACATTTCCAAACACTTGACAGTTCTCAGGGCACTGATAAGTGTTTAAGAAATTATCTGGTGCTCCACTGTTCCTGAAAAAAAACATTGCTAATTCTGAGCATTGCATATTTTCCATATTTTACTCTTATGCTTTTTGTTTAAATTGTAGAAGAACTAGTTTCATAATATATTATATATTACATAATATTATATATTATATATTCATAATATATAATAAGAATTCAAGATGGCAGCAGCAACAGGTGCTAAAATTTGTGCTCCATGTGGAAAACAAGTAAAAAGTTTGCAAATGAGAATGGAGTGTAATGGGGAGTGCATGACATGGTTCCATGCTACATGTGTAAAGTTTCAAAAGAAAAATATAAAGAACTATCAGGGAATGGTGACGCAAACTGGATGTGTGAGAGAGAGGACTGCTTGCCACAACCTAACCTACAAATACTGCAGTCATCAATAGCGGAGCTAACAACTAAAATAGAGTTCACGGTGCAGGAATTAAGAAAAGAAAATGAAGAAGTGAAGAAAGCAGCTTCATTCATGAATGAGTGCTTTGAAGCGTTGAAACTCAAAATTAGTGAATTAAACATCAAGATGGAGCAAAGCATAAGATCGATCTATGATACTAAGATAGATGCGATGGAAAATGACATCGAGGATGTAAAACAATATCAGCGAAAGAATAACCTAATTATCAGTGGCATACCACAAGTGGAAAGGGAAGATGTATTTGATAGTGTTATACAATTTGTAAATGCCTTAGATGTCCATTTGACGTACAATGACATTGATGCAGCGCACAGACTTCCCTCCAGAAAACATGAAGTAAGTACCAATCTAAGGAATCCGCCTATACTGGTTCGCTTTACGTGCTACTGGAAGAAAGAAGAAATAGTCCAAGCCAGAATAACAAAAAGACGAGTATCCACTGAAGATATGGGCTTACCTGGACCCCCTCAACTAATTTTCGTCAATGATCACCTGACGGCTCTCAATGATGGCACAGCAAAAAGAACAAGGGATTTAAGGAGAGAAGGGAAGATAGTAGGAGCGTGGATCAGGGATGGCAAAATCTTCATACGAGAAAAACAGTTTGGACCTTCAATAAGGATCATGGGGAAGAATCACCTTCTGGCATATGAAAATAAGTTAACCTCAAATAATACAAACACCACAGCAGCAGTGCAGAACGAAACAAGAGAAGCTCAGTGAAGTGCAGTGTCTTAGGTTTCTATTTTGTGATGAAGTGCAATATTTGTACCTTTCATGTGTGATTGTGATAACATTATAGGTGAGTTCAAATATGATTCTGTAGATGATTATTTAAACATTACAAGAACTCAACCGAGCCCAAAGGTAAGAATTGTGTACCTGAATGCTAGGTATATTGTAAACAAATTAGATGATATTGAGCTTCTTGTGGCAACAATAACTAAAGTAGATGTGATTGTTATAGCAGAAAACTGGCTCAGGGAAAACATAATTAACTTTTTTAATATAAAATTTTTTTATGCACATCATATTATAAGGAAAATGACAGGAGGTGGAATTTCAGTGTATATTAGAGATGTATGGAAAACGTCGGTACAAAACATAGTAAACAGTGTCCACAGTACCCTGCACATAAACCTGAAAAGGGATCTAATAACACTTGATATCATTGCAGTTTATAATCCTAATGATCAAAATACTGGCAACTTTCTCACTGATATGGAAACTGTACTGTGTAGGAAGCTTGCAAAATCAGCCATGATCATAGGCGATGTAAATATTAATTACCTCACTCAGAGTAAAAGTCTTGAAAACTATAATACACTAATTACAAGTTTCAATTTTGTACAAGGTAATAAATTGTACCCAACAAAAATAGGCAATAGCTCAGCTAAACTAATTGACCATGTACTTATCAATAACAATGATACCCCAATATATATAACATAATGCATGATATCAGTGACCATAACATACTTATAATCGACATAAAAGAACATCTTTGCAAGGCCCTTCATGATAAGTATATCAATACCAGAATGTCAATTCAAGAATTTAACACTATAAATCATAATAGACTTTCCTTATTTATACAAAATACTGGATTTAACTGTGTCACAAATGACCCTAATGAATATTATAACTCATTATTGCAGTTTATAAAGGAAGGGGTTTCAGTCTGCTCCTACAGGTGCAGAAAGGTTGTGTCAAATAAACTGACACATAAACCATGGGTTAATAGTAACTTTTTGGCTCTAGTTAAAAAGAAAAACTTACTGTATAGCAAAACAAAATGCAAATTTCCCTCTCCGATAGCAATTGAACTGTACAAAAAGTGTGCAAATGAAGTAACTAAAATGAAAAGGGAACTTCAAGAAGCATATTCCTCAAATAAACTGAATAACTCCTATGATCCAAAAAAGGTATGGATGACAATAAATGGAATCTTAAGAAATAAAACCCCAGTACATTGCAATCAAATAGAAACAATAATGGTAGGTAATCAAAAAATAGTAAATCAGTTAGAAATATGTGAGTGTTTTAACCAATCCTTTGTAAATATAGCTGATCAGTTAGTGAAGATATGTATAACTACACAATATACTCCACCACCTTATAGTTCAGTCCAAATAGTATTTTTCTATATCCAACAGATAATAATGAGGTTCTAAAAATGATAGCAACAATAAAAAACAAAGGTAATAAAACAGATAATATTTTATCAAATGAATTGTTAACAAAGTGCAAGTACAGTTTGGTTCCACACATTGTAACCTTTATTAATTTATCACTTAGTTCAGGTTCAGCACCTGATGGTTGTAAACTCACAAGAGTTGTCCCAATTTATAAGACAGGTGATAGAGTAATTATGGATAATTACAGACCATAAGTATTATTCCTGTATTTGCCAAAATTCTGGAAAAAGTAGTAAAAGTTAGGTTATTATAGCATCTAGAAAAACACAACTTTTTTCACAATCATCAGTATGGATTTATTAACAAATCTAGAACTCTTGCTGCTACGGTAGATATTATCGTACCTACTCAAAGAGCTCTGGATAGAAATCGTTTAGCTGCTGGTTTATTTATTGACCTAAAAATGGCTTTTGACACTGTAGATCATACTTTATTACTAAAGAAACTTGAGTATGCTGGTGTAAGAGGACTTCCTCTCAACTGGTTTCAGAATTATCTCAGTAATAGGAAACAATTTGTAAATATGAACAACATTTCCAGTTCTCTATCAGTAATTCATCATGGTGTTCCACAAGGTTCTGTATTAGGTCCTATATTATTCCTAATTTTTATAAATGACATAGGATGTTTAAGACTAAAAGGTAAATTGACTATGTTTGCTGATGATATATGTTTGTTATATATAGATAACTCTGAGCACCAGCTGATATATGACATACAGCAAGACCTGAATGCATTGAATAGCTGGTTTAAGGGCAATAAGTTAACATTAAATGTATGTAAAACAAAATATATGTTATTTCATAAAAGATCAAATGTACCAGTAGTAAATAACACGATACATGTTGATAACGCAGTGATTGAAAGAGTAAAAAAAATCACATATCTAGGTTTGATTCTAGACAGTACGCTCACATGGAAGGACCATATCATGCATGCAAAAAATAAGATTCTTCCTGTGTTAGCTGTAATTCACAGGCTGAAATTCAAAGGATTCAGTGTAAATCATTTACGAAGTATCCACCAGGCTTTAATTCAGTCTCATTTGGATTACTTAAACATCTTATGGGGCAACTCTATTAAATATTTAATTCATGACCTCGAAGTACTTCAAAATCGTGCCTTGAAAATAACCTACAATCTACCCTTTAGAACAAACACAAAAACACTCTACCATGTAACTAACATTTTACCATTACAAGTAAACATAGAGTTGTCCTTGATAATATATCTCCACAAAATAAAAAATAATCTAAAGTCCAATCTAACATTTGAAAGCTCCTCACATATATATATAATACAAGAAATAAAGGAAACTTAACAAAACCAACAGTGAACACTTCTACTTATGGCCTGAACAGCTTAACCTCACACGTTATCAACTTATATAATGCGCTGCCACTGGAACTGAAAGGCTGCAGGAACATAAAAGGTTTTAAAAGGAAAGTTGCTGAAAATTTACTGAAGGCATATATTGATAGCTGATAAAGTGTTACACATTTATAGCTGGTTTGAAAGCTGAACTGTTTAAAAATTAATATGGATTAATGCCCCATAGAATATGTAGCTTCTTTTTTTCTGTTAAGTTCTTTGTTACTATTATTTCTTGAATTATAGTGAATGTTTGTATCTTTGTATGATTCATATATGTTATTCTTGTACGGTAATTCATTCCTACTATGAAAATGTAATATAAGTATTGTTAAGGGCTGTTTGCCATCATTTTATATATTTTTGTACTGTTCCCTAGCATGAGCTATGGCTCTGGGAACCTTTTCAGATAACAATAAATAAATAAAAATATTTTCAAATACTTAGGTTTGAAAGCTGACATGCTGTTCTATCTCTATATAACTCTATAACTATAACTATATATCTATATATATAACTATATATCTCTATAACTCACAGATCTGCTCCAATGCTGAACATTCCTAGCCATTCCATCACCTCCGTAAGATCTTCCTCTGAATGCAATAAAGGTACCTTTACATTATAAGAATGTGATCGTTTGAACTCAGGTTGACATAACTGCACTTTATAGCCTCTTTTAGCAAAATATGCTGCAATTGAAGATGGACAGAGCTTTTCTTCTGTAAAATAAATATGTCAGTTAAATCAATGGAATTATGATAAAGGCACCTGACTTACAACATAGTGGTTAGAAGTGTACATTTCTGTGATTTGTACTGCCTATACTTGCCTGCTCCAGCACCTGCCCAGGTTTCCCATGGGTCAATTTATGCACAGATAGGCAGTTTTAATGAGCAGGTAAAGAAACACCTGCCTTGTGTTATCTGACATGAGAGTCAGTACTATAAGAATAAAGATCAACCTTTTTAAAATGTTTAACACAGTTTGACATATTTGCAAAATTTTCAGCTTTACAAGTTGATATAAGCATTTTTAAGCATTATTATCATCGTCATGCTCAAACATGTTCCAAATGTATGTTTTAATGAAGAGGTGACCCTAAATGTTTCATGGTTATTTAATATTTATTCATCTTTTTATTTTGCCACCTTGAAGATATGAGACGTGTTCAAAAAGAAACCAAACTTTTGAAACAGTGCACCATTTAGCAGAGACAGTGCGCTGTGCTTACCGTATTTTGCTGGGACAATTAGCATACAAACCACAGCCTCTGAAGAAAATACAATTACAGACTGCTGATCGGATTAGTGACAAAGTAACAATGAAGGAGCTTGAAGAACAATTAATGTGTGAAATTTTGCCACAAACTTGGATGCAGTCATTATAGTGGGTGGACAAAAGATCACCTCCTCAAAAATAAATTAATTAAATTAATTAAATACATAAATAAATGCATGAGTCGGTCAATGATCAAGGCGATGTCGGATGTGTTTTTCTGACTACAAAGGCATTATCCATCATGAATTTGTATCATGTGGTTAGATGGTAAACAAGGAAGTCTACCAAGGAATCCTAATGCACAGGAAGAGGTCTGAATTGTGGGAAAACCACAACTGGATGTGGCATCATGACAATGCACCAGCTCATGCATCCCTCCTTGTCTGCAGCTATCTAGCAAAACACCACATTCCCATTGTATCCCATCCACCATATTTTCTGAACCTAGTAGACTTTTTCCTGTTTCCCAAACTGAAAAACACATTGAAAGGACCGTTTCCAAATCATAGAGGAGATTCAGAACAATGTAACGAGAGACCACAAAATTCATATTCATATTTATTCACCAGGTGATTCTTACAGAATTTTGGGCTTCGTCAAAATAATACAAATAATTTAAATATATACAGTTGTAAAAATATTTAACTACACAGGATACATGATAATTCTATAAACATTAGTCCTTTTAACAATTAGTGTGATATTGATGTACCGATGTGTACCAAGAGGTATTCCAATAGTGGAAGAGACAATGGGAATGGTGTATGTCCAGTAGAGGAGACTATTTTGAAGGGAACGGTGCTTAAAATGTTGTACAATAAGCAATAAAGCTGATAAAGCAAATGTTTGGTTTCTGTTGGAACACACCTCACACTGCACTAAGTTTAATAATGCATACTGATGTAAAAGGTAACCTACTTTTGATCTCCATCACCACAAGACATCCTTTTTGAAACTGTAAAAAGGTATAAGGTTGTAAAGATTGTGAAAGATAAAAAAATGCATATTAAAATATTAAATTAAGAGTTAAAACATCTAACAATACTGAAAACATATAAAAATGTCAGGAGAACTAGGAACAAAATTTGGTGAAGTATAAAATGTTAAATATGAGAAGTGAATAAAAAATATAAAGCTGTATGTTTAACTAGGATAAAAATACAACAGAATTTGTGCTTCACTATTAATGTATCTCCAAAATAAACAGTTTTATTTAATTATTATTAATTTATAGATGAGTCGTATTTATTACACATCTGCACAGTTAAATCTCGATATAGTTTTATTTAATTTTGTACACACCAAAGTTCCAGGTCCTGACAGCTCTGTGCATGTGGAGAAGGGTTGGAGAAGACACTCTCTCCCCTCATGCCAGTACAGGATCTAACACATGTTAGCAGGCATAGGCAGAAACATAAAAAACTGTACACCTGCAGAAATGGTCTTACCTGGTGGGTCCCATGCTACAAGAAGATTGAACTTTGTTTTCAAATTCTCTGCCAGACATTTACACACTCTTTCATAGTTCTTCTTATCAGGTTGAAAACACTCTTGCTTCAGGTCTAACTTTATAACTGTAAGAAATTTAATGAATGGAAAATGTAAGCAACATTTGTGATGTTTAAAACAACATAAGTACCACTATACAAGTCCTATTGCAATGTGTTTACATTTCATTAATTAGTTACATATAAACTACAGAAAAAATCTGATATGTTGCATTCTCAAGACTTTTTCTATTCACTCTTCTGCAACATTTCTTACAAAACATTATTTTATCTACTTTTCGTTAATTGAGATAAAATTTCATTGGATATTTACTCTTTTGTTTTAGGATATGGTAAATGTAGCAATAGATTTTTATAGTGTGTTGCTATGTGATAGTTTTAATATTACTACATGACAGAGTTTAACCCTTCAAAGCATGGTGGCTTCAGGTGGCAACATTAGGCTTTATTCACCTTGAATAATGTTTTAGTGTGGTTCTTTTGTTATTATAATATTGTACTAGACTTTGTCAATTATGCACACAAAATTTTAAGACCTTTGAATTGTGAACATTATATTATTTTTACATTTACAGTGTAAGTTTTTTTTTTTTTTTGTACAAAAAGGCAAAATCCAAGCAACTGCAGTCAAATGATACCCCGTTAATATCCAAGCATGCCATCACATGAGTTCGAATCTCGGTCAGGGTGAGTTACCTGGATAAGGCTTTTTCTGGGGTTTTCCCTTATCCTAAAAGACAAATGTCGGGTATCTCTAAGCTCTATGGACCCTGGGATCATTTGAGCATCATTTCACCCATTCCATTCACCGTCTGATATGACAATGTTGGAGGATGCAAATTACAAAAAAAAATGCCATCACACCGATTACTTTACTTGGGCCCTCCCTGTCCTTTACCACAGGCATATTTGACTGCAGTTGCCAAGATTCAAAATCACGACATTTAGCTTTGAATGGATGGCCAGTCCAAACATATCGCTTTAACAATCATGGTTATTTGAATCGACTGCGTTGAGGCACCACAGAAAGTGATATGAGAACCAGTTTAGCAAGACCAGCATAAGTAGCAAAAATAATTCATGCAGCAAAGGGTTAAGCTGTATTGATCTTCAGTGGCACAGCAATATACTCCTTCATTCTCTTGTTTATAGAAGAGCAAAATATTAGTAACCTGGTATACAGTAACTGAGGAAACACAAATTGACCACTTAGAAGCTGTGTGTCTGATATGAAAGCTTAGTCAAATAATTATTATACACAAATATAAATTACCACTGCAGCCACCTGACTGACACAGGAATTTTAATTTCTCTTCTTTCTCCCTGTTATAATATTCAATCATATTATACAGAGTTATCAGCAATTTCACAAAATCATACCTCCCACTGTATTTGAGATAAATAGTTTGGCCTGCAAATTAATCAGGAATTCATTGAGTTATTTTAGATGTGACTGTACTCCGACTGTGACCTTTAGCTGATATGCAGAACGAGTGCAGTCACGTCACATTGTTTAACCAGAGAGAGCATGATTGCAATAGTGACAGTTCAGCAGAAAGTATAGTGTGTGAGACACTTTCCAATGTCTTTATGGTAGTGATCCCCCTCATGCAACTAGCATTAGAGGGTAGTATGAACAATTTCAGGAAATTGGCATCATTGACATGTGAAGACCATCCTCTTAGACATGCTAGAGAAGTACATATATCTGCAAACAGAACGAATTCAAGAAGAAAATAACGTAATGTTATTATTTCAACAACATGGTGTGACCCCACTTCTTTTTCCTACCAGTTTGAGATGTTCTGCTGCAAGATTTCCAATCGGTGGATTGGTAGCACCGGTCCTAGTCAATGATCTCTAGAATCCCTGTCTTGATATCCCTAGACTTTTTTTATGGGGATATGTCAAAAATATTGTGTACAGTAATCCAATCAGAGATCTGCAACATTTAAGACACAGGATCAATGACGCTGTTGCAACAAGGCAGCGCTGTTGGGCTGAAATCAACTATTAACTTGATATTTGCAGAACAACCAATGAGTTGCACATAGAGACATTCTAAGGCAAGGAAAAAAAAAAAACTTTTTGAGTTGATTAATTGAACAAAACAATACTCATTTTAATATCTCAAATACTTTCTGAGCTATGAGTTTTTTAAATTGCTGCAACCTTTTTCGATGATCCTGTGTATGATTTCTGGCGCATGCTGATGTATGACACACAACTGTCCAGAAGACATGATTACGCCTCAACAGAGTGTATGTGCCCACTACATATGAGTGATAAGCTCATGTAAACCTCTCTGTTGTTGGTATATTTTCGGTATGCTTTACCATGTAGTACATGTTCTTTGCATGACCATAAGAAACAAATCTACATAATAATTACATGACTTTCTCTACCCATTTTCAACAACTATTCATTAAAAAAATTGTCCTTTTTACTTCTCATTAACTGAATTAAATATTTATAGAAATGTTCTTTCTTAAGTAGGCTTAAGTGACAATCAAATCTTTTTAAGAGCTTGGTGCTATGCAATGGCTTTGAAATTCCATTCTCTTTACATGACAAACACAACAAAAAGTAAAAAATAGGGGGGGGGGGGAAATAATAACTTGTTATTTGAGATAAGTATTACTAGAAAATCTCAGAAATGGTTAAATGTACAAAAGAAAAGTGTTTTAAACTGTGTGATTTAGTGAGATGTACATTTTTTGTATAGTTAGATTTGTTTATTCTTACCGTTTATTATTACGCAATGTGATTTAGAATGAAGAGGACTTCAGAGGCTACTCCCAGAAAACTAAATAATGGATTTCATTTGTCATGAAAATGATTTAAGCCTATGGTATTTTAATGAAAATCATTAAAGGAATTTCTGAGCAATTTAACATTTTAAATGTTTAATTTTAAGTGTTCCATGTAAAAGCAGTTTAGGATGGGGAGATTTTCTCAAATTAAAGCACTGTTTGGCATACATTGTACTTTTTTATTTTTATTTCTCACACACAGAAACATGGGTCCTTCCCTAAAAATGCTTTTGGAAGAAGTTTAGCGAGTCTCAAAATATTTATTTCCAGTGAAAACTTGCAATGCTTTCTCTATATACTATAGATAAGCAGCAGAGAAAAAAAAAGTAGCAGGGCTTCTTGAAATCTGCAAGTTGTAGGGGACTTAGAAAGCTCTAATGCAGTCTCCCACCAGTAACACTAACTTCTCTGTTGAAATCTACCCTTTAGCAGCACTACTTTAATAGATTCCAAAGGAACTACAGAAATATGGCTTGAGGAAGTAAGTATTCTTCTTTTTATTACAGTTGAAAATCAAATACAGCTATAATAGCAAGGTTATTAGTAGAAGATCCTCAAATTTATGAAACACTATACTGGTGCATGTGAATGTGTTTATCAGAGAAATAAAATTTTAATTTAATTCTATGTAGCACATTATATTATTGTAGGTTTCTGATTGGTTCCTATTGAAACTTATGTTTCTCTTAAATAAAAAAGTTCACATAAGAATTAGGTCCGTGTCAGTTATCAAAACATTTTGCTTTAGATCAGTGTCATTGAACTGTAGTATTCTATGGTAGTTAAAAAAATTAACAGGACACAATACATTTAAAATATCTAGTCATATCATGAAACTGATTTTTTATTTTAAATGAATAATAAACAAGTACTAGCTTAAAGCAAAGTATTAACGTAACATGAGAGAAGCTGCTGAAAGTTATGTCCAAATCATGGTTCTTGCTTGTTGAATCAATTTGCTAATATTTCCAACATTGAAACATGGTGCTCTTTAAGGTATGGTACTTTTGAGAAAACTAAGTCGCCACAGCTGAAGATGAGAAGAATTTTCTTGAAAATACTGTGCCATGAAAAACCTTTAGTTTTTCAAATAAAGACAATTTATGTTAGTATTATGCTCAAAAGATCAGTTGACCCTCTTCAGAGGTGCAGTCAAAGTCACAATGTTTGGTAATTTATTAGCCAAATTTGCTTGTATCGAATGATGCCTCTTAGAGAATTATGCAGCTTTGAAAATTTAACTTACGCCTTGAAACCAACCCTGACAGGCACAATCACAATACTAGACATAAAGATGACTTAACATTTCCTATATAGACTGCACTTTTAAGAGAAGAGACCTAGTTTCATGGGTATAGAATTTTATAACATTCTACCAGTTACTATAAAGAAATGTAAAGATAATAAGTTTAAATCAGTGTTGAAATATTTCTTAATTGACAAAGCCTATTATAGTATGAATGAGTATATTCTAGTCAGTATTTTATTTTTATCATACAACCTAATTGACAAATCTCATTAGTATTTTATTTAAATCACACAACCTGTATAACTCTGTCCCTTAATTAACTAAGCCTATAATAGTGTGGATGAGTGTTTTAAAAATGTATTTAGCATTTTCTTTGCATTATACAATATATATATAAAGACATTGCTCTTCTGTGTATTTTACAATATACTGAACTAAAATAATAACTGGAATTTCTTGACGATGTAAGACTCATCCAAAGATTAGTCAAATAATTGTATTTTTCCTCAATGCTATTGAAAAAGTGGAAAAAACTTGTACATTCAAAGTTAGCAATATAAATCCTTCCACTTTATCATGATACTCATCAAGAATTTGCCCCATCCTCTAATAATGGGGATGAAGTAAATATTTAAAGATATATATTTTTTGAGACCATTTTCTCCGCTTCTCAAAAAGATGTAGCTGTAAGCAAGACCATCAGATACTGTAGGACCATCCCTAATTCTGCTGCATCAGCAACTCTACTTTCTGACTTTGGACAAGTGCTGATTCACTATTAAAAGACTTAATAAGTCATACTTTATTAAAACTTAAAACTTCACCCATATCACTATTAAAAACAGAAATTTTTTCAGGACTCAGTGAGTGAAACTTTAAGTTTTAATAAAGTGTGACTCAATAAGTCTTTTAATATAAAATAAGCTTCACTTTTAACAACACTTTAATGCATAATTATTTCTAGTGAAGCACTAGTTGATGTTGATATTCTATTTGATTCATCAGTATCTCTCACTTTAAGCACTGCACAATTTTTCATTAAGATAAGGTATTTCATTGAGAACACCAACATGTATCCTAGCAAGATAAACCCTAGAATCAGCATTAGATTAAAGCTGGTGTACTGATCTGCTTTCATTATTTAATTTAGTTTTGATGAGATGTTTGGTAACAAGTTTTTAGCCTATAATATACACGTGTTGGGGGTATGCATGTGCAAACTTCAACAGCAACTTCCTGGCGTAAAGCTGAAACATAAGTTCCTGTACCATTTTCCTCTAAAGTGCATGGTTGCAGAAATAAAAAATAAAATTTATCAATGTTCTGATTGCAAATATGTCATCACATGTTTACAATTTACTTTTGCCATTAGGATAACAAGGTAGAGGTGGAAAAGATGAGTTATTTGTTCATTTATCAAACATTACTAAAATGATTTGTTTAGCCACAATATGATATGAAAGGACTGGATTCCTGTCTATTGCAATTAAGTCATGGGCTTACTCATGGCAATCCTGCAACTGTGTGTGCCTGTGTGCGTGTTTAGCGTGTGTAGCGTGTGCGCATGTGTGTGTGTGTGTGTGTGTTTACAAATCAAGAGTATGGTTCTTGCTTATGGCAAAGCCAACTGGAACATTCATGAAGCACACGCTTAGGATAAGTTTCCCAATAGGAGAATTTCAAACCCAAGACTCATAGCAAAGAGTCTAAGGAACACATTTTGAGCATCTACAGTAAATAGGCATCATGTTGATAATAATTATAGCTTCACAGGTTATGAGCCATGTCAAGCCGTTTAAAATTTTAAAAATATGAAACTACGATTAATAGCACTCGCCGTGAAAGTTTAAGGTTTCATATCATGTTCATGTTGTAGTTATTGACTATCAATAAATTTCTTGTTCAGCAAATATATGGTTTTGATTTAATTTTACATGATATACCATAAATGTGGTATTTCCAAAATTAATGAATTTGTTTTCTTTGATCAACCTATACATAGCTTTTACACAGCTTTTTGTTTAGGTCTCATGAACATGACTAAATAGCTTAAGAAAAGCACCCCATTCCTCATTACTGGCATTAGTTGATAAACACACAGGAACGTGACAAACCAGCTTTCAAATGCTGGCCTAGTTAAACTTTCACCCTCTGCAGGTGTGAACACATCCCTAAACACAAACCAAATTAAAAAAAATTTAATTCTTAAGTTGTACTTTGTTTTCAGACTGTGCAGATAATTTATTCAGTAATGTTCAATTATCTTTCAAGATAGATGAAATCATGGGACACCTTGCAAAATCTGTGCACTCATACTCCTAATACCCTATATACATCTTATTTGTTACTGATGCTGGGAATTGAGGATTATATCAGCGTCACTGAGATTCTGGAATTTCATCCCCGAGCAGTTCTTTTACGTACCGGTAAATCTACTGATGAACTGTCACTTGTAAGCACACTTAAAAACCACAGGTCTGGACTGTGAATCAGTAGGCTAGCTCCTAACAAACTAAGCCACCGACCAACACTCAGCCAGTAAATTTATAAATACAGAATGTCATAATTGTAACCCTTGCTTGTTTACATCATGCTAATCACATCATCAGGCACAGTAACGTAGATGTTTGCTATTTCCTTTACTATGTTACATAATTTAACTATCTGTGACTCACCTGACAGATTGACAGCCTCCAGAAACATTTTTCCATTTTCCAGTACTTGCATTAACACTGTGTACCATTTTATAATATATTTCTATGTAAAACACTCATTCCTAATTAAAGAAATGAATTACTAAAGCCTCTATGATGAAATCACAAAACTTTCTCCACTAATAGCAAATTCTCTAACATGTTTTTGGGTTGTCTAGTGAACACTATACACCACTTACATCTGCTAATGCAGCAAAGGTGCAGCCTTCTTGTGGTGGTTACAGGAACTCACATCAAATGTCAAAACTGAGAAATCTTCTAAAATGTACATTTCCTTCCAAGTAATCATTTCTGTTGCTTTGTTAATTGTTTTAAGATTCATATAACTTTATATAAGTTTTGGACTGCATACTTTTACCATCATATAAACTCCACTGCTATATTCTAAAAGCAATTAACAGAGATATATTTAAAATAGAAACAGAAAAAGGTGACCAGTTACCATGCAAACAATACATTTCAGCATAAAAGGAAAATCTACTCAGACTCCCAGGGGTCTATGAGAGGTACAGGATTGCTACTGCCAGAGTCCTGAGTCATACTCTGGATCAGATTCCTCTAAGAGGTGAGGGAGCGTATGTCAAATGCCCTATCAACTTTGGTCCACAAGTGTTTTTGACCCAGTACCAGATATCTTCCTAACAGTCTCAGATACTGTTGCACAACCTGGTGGATGGGGAGTCACAGGAGGTGACTGAGTAACCATAATTCTCATCCCCTGGTTATCATGTAGGACTGTGTTTCTATCCGCTAATAAAGGTCAGTCTTTGGGAGGGTGAGTACATGAGTTGTTGCACTCTTGAAGGTAAAAAGGTCCATCTGTCTACATATTAGGAGGTGAGACCCTAAGGTGAACAAAGTTCAGGCTAGGACTCTCATCTAAACCACGTTACCAGAATATAAGTACGCCATTAAAGAAATTTGTTTTGGTGGAAGATATAATTGTCATGACAAAAATAAGAAAACAAATAAAACACCTAGTCAAGAAAAAAAGAAAAAGGCAAGTCTTACAGTACTTCCTACTTAGTAATTAACAGAACCAGGAAAGTAAAAAGATGTACAGTGAGCCCATTCATATTCAAAAGAGTTTTGACAACATAGTTGGTCCAGTGAAATCCTGCAATATCATGCTCCTGGTTGAACAGAATTCAACATTCCAGGTAGCCCGCCAGAGTTGTATGGTGGTAGCATATCTGCCTCACACTCAAAAGGTCCCGAGCTTGAATCTCAGTCAGGTTGAGTTATTTGGATAAGGTTTTCCCTTATCCTGAAAGACAAATATGGATAACACTACACTTATGAACATGGGCTCATTTGAGCATTTCACCCATTTCATTCATTGTATAATATGACATGTTGAAGGAAGTTTTTTTTTAAAAAAAAATGGTAGCAAGAATACTTAGAACAAATATGTTAGCCAGTTATACTGTATGTCTTTAAATGCACAGAATCATTGCCACTTTCAAGAAAATAAAAAATCCTAAAACATTTTTTATGTAAAAGACACTTTACAGTTGAGTTTTTATGATACTTTACAGTTCAAGTTTTTTTGAAAATCATCTCACATCCTTAAACCATGCTGCAAATAAATACCAATCCTATTTTTAATTTTTAATGCTGTTCTCTCTCTCCTTCTTGCTCTCTAACATGCAAACACTTTTTTTAAAAATTGTTTTGGATTCAAGAAATATTCAACTATCAGCAGGCTTGCTAATTCTTATGTATAGTGAACTTGCCAATAGTATGCCCATAATCTTAATTTTACATTAATCCATAAAGCAAAACAATAAGAGGCTCAACAAAATCATTCATCAGTGTTTCAAAAGGATTTACAAAGTGTGCTTCACTTAAAACTCCAATAAAAGAAAATTGTTCTAATTTAAAACACACTAATTACACACTAATTGAAGAAAAATAAATGTGCACAGGTATGTCAACAATTTATGTAAGAGAGGTTGTCAGGGAGATTTATAAAAATGAAGTAAAAATAAACTGACAAGCATAGCTATATAGATGACTGAACAGAAATTCTCTCTCGCTCTCGCGCTCTCTCTCTCGCGCGCTCTCTCCCTCTCTCGCGCTCTCTCCCTCTCCCGCGCTCTCTCCCTCTCTCGCGCTCTCTCTCTCTCGCTCTCTCTCGCGCTCTCCCTCTCTCTCGCGCTCTCCCTCTCTCTCGCGCTCTCTCTCTCTCTCTCTCGCTCTCTCTCTCTCGCGCGCTCTCTCTCTCTCGCGCTCTCTCTCTCGCGCGCTCTCTCTCGCCCTCTCTCTCTCGCGCTCTCTCTCTCGCGCTCTCTCTCCCTCTCTCTCTCTCTCCCTCCCTCTCTCTCTCTCTCTGATTGGCAGAAACAAAATCTACACCTATCTTGTAGAGAATTTGTGTTTGACTCCACTATCACATTTCTGAATACAAAATACTGATAGCTAATGACATAAGCTTTAAGTAAAAGGAAACTTGCTCATGAAAATGGGTATTCTAAGATAAATATTTGTAATAAGACTGATTATGTTTGAAACTGCTCTACAAAAAGCCCAAGGTCTTTTGTAATGGGGATTCATAAAAGTTCAAGGATGGTACCCAATACAAGTGACTGACCCATGAAGACTATAACATAACGAGCTACACATCACCTACGAGGGGCACTATTTATATTTTGTGCCTTGGCAACCCTGAATGTTGTAGGTGCTATCTGACATTTCCAATGGAAAGTTTGACATTGTTGACCATAATTTACTTCAAACATTTTGTCAATAGAGCGTCATTTGCTTTGTTTACATTAACTTGAAAATTTTGTCTCAACAAAAACATGGAATTAACTCATGTAAATGTTCATGCAATGATTTATTACGACTTTTGATGTGGATTATCAAGACAAGCGTGCAAATTCAACTAACTTCTACATTTGGAAATAAAGCTCCATCCTTTGCCAATGTGAAATACTGGTATAAAAAAATTTAATCATGGCCACCATTTATTCAGTGATGAAGTTAGTGAAGGTCGTCCAAAATCAGTTGTTGTGCCAGAAAACATTGATGCTGTGCAAATAATAATGCAAGATTGTCATCCGACATATTGTGAAATTGAGGCAACCCTAGGCATTAGTACCACCAGCATACATAAACTATTGCATGATTATTTAGTCATGAAAAAGATTTGCTCTCATTAGATTCCCACATAATTTGACGGAATCTCAAAAAGATGCTCGAGTTGATTGGTGTACAAAAATGCTCAAGAAATACAATGGTGGTGCCTCAAAAAATGTATATAAGATTTTAACAGGTGACGAATCATGGATCTATGCGTATGAGCCAGAACGTAAACAGCAGTCATCTCTATGGGTGTTTCAAGATGAAGCAAATCCAACAAAAGTTGTTTGCACTCAAAGCACTTTGAAGCAAATGGTCACCTGCTTTTTCAGCAAAACTGGCCATGTGCCAAGAGTGCATTTAGAGGAACGTAAAATGGTCAATGCCAAATGGAAATTAATTGTTCTTTCACACCAGCCGTGTGTAGGACGCACTATGAAGGGGTAGAGCCAGACTGAAAAATTCAATGCCATAGCCGGGATTTGAACCACAAATCTTCTGGTTTCCGTCCAGCCACTCTAACCATTTGAGCTACTATGGCCAAAATGCCGACATGACATTAAATTCTCCAACTGACTAGTGTTTCTCCCTGTAAACCACATAGGAGTTCTCATAAACACTGAGACTTAATGGCGACTTACTATGCTGTAAGTACTTTAAGAACCAGGCTTTATAGTTCGGAACACTATTAGGTACAATTAATGGAAATTAATTTTTCTTTCACACCAGCCGTGTGTAGGACGCACTATGAAGGGCAGAGCCAGACTGAAAAATTCAATGCCATAGCCATAGCCATTGTGGTTTACCGGGAGAAACACGAGTCAGTTGGAGAATTTAATGTCACGTCGGCATGTTGGCCATAGTAGCTCAAATGGTTAGAGCAGCTGGACGGAAACCAGAAGATCCGCTACATTTTACATTAACTTTTTGGATGTCAGAAAGTTACCACCTGAAAGATGCATTTGATAAGAATGCACCATATTTGATTAACTTTTCTCAAGGTCTTTAGCCTTGTTTAAACTAATTCCAAAAAGTTTCTGAGAAGTTTCATAACAGCAGATGAAACAGAACCTCATCACTACATACCTGAAAAGAAGGACCAGTCAAAATATTGGGTGCCAACAGGTAAAATATACGAAAGAAGGCAAAAAAAAAAAAAAAACAATTCCAGCTGCAGTAAAAGTCAAGACAACCGACTTCTGGGATTCTAATTGTTTGATTTTTAAAGAGTACCTATAGAAGGGCATTACTAGGAGTATTACAGTTCATTGCTGGACTAACTGAAGGATACTGTTCAGACTTAACATGAAAGCCCTTTCATTACAAACCCTTTACACATGTATGGAACAGTTACTGCAAAAGTGCAAAGCTTTGCTTCCAAGTGCTTTCACATATGATACACTTGCCAATGATTACTTTTTTGTTCCCAAACCTGAAGAAATGGCTGGTGGACGAAGATTCAACCTTAAGAGGTTAGAGCTAATACAGCTAACATTTTGCACAGTTGAACAAATCCTATTTTATTGGTTGAAAAGTGTTGGAATAAATTTATGATTTAGTAGGTTATTATGTTTAACAATAAAAAATTCTCACAAATTCCTTAATTTTTGGTCAGGCAAAGAACTTTTAAAATGCTTCTTGTTAGCTACCAATGTTTTTATGGCATTTCTATGCTCCTTCTAAATCCTGGATCACATCACAATGGGACAGCTGGTCACAGTGATGTTCGCTTACTTTACAATGATGTTAATCTTTGGGGTGTTATTATCATTGGTTATTACATTAAAGTCTCATGCATGCACAAACCACCATTCATACTTCCGGATTCTGAGAAGGACAGGGAACAAGTTTGGCTACAGAAAAATTCCCACCCTCCAACCAGAAATTAAACTTGGCTCTCTGGAATGGAGGTTAACACGCTAACCAAAAGACCACACCTCCTAACTTATCAGCTATAGAAATTCTATCAGTATTTTAAGCAGGACATTATATTTATTGATTCTTAATTAAAGGATTTTCTAATTTAAGGTCTGTAAATAAAATAATCTTTAACTGGTGTTGTACACTGAACCACTGGTAGCCAGCAGCACATTTTTTATTATCCTCTGAGCAAATAATATGGTACAAGGATATTTCATCACAAAACGTGTTTTCAAAAGCTGTACATTGTAATCAAAATACAATCATTATGCAAAATATCTTACTGTTACATTGAAAGGACATAAAAATGTGAAAAGTCTCAAAATTACAGTGCCATCTAATTTGATGGATATGAAAGGGTTGGTCTGACGTCCAAATCTATGTTCTTTTCTTTCAGCTCCTGGCGAAATTCTATGAGCTCATGCTCTGTGATTCCCTGCCAGCTTTCTAGTTCAGATAATACTCGCAGATTGTCGCAATGTAACATTAACAGACGAACAGTCTGCATACTTAAGTTATCACTGTAGAGAATCCGCAGTTCTTCCAAATATTTCATTGGATTCACTGACAGCACCTTTGCCATTGTGGCATCCCCAACTCCTGTTGAAGACCCTAACTGTATGAATTTTATGTTGAAACAATGTGACAACAGAAATTCGAGATGAAGCAAAGCGCAGTCAGCAACGCATATTATTCGTTCCAAGAAACGGAAGGGCTGGACGGACAATCTGTTCTGTGACAAGGAAGTGTGCTCCAAAAACTCACAGTTGTAAAACGCTAGCTTCTTCAAACTGGGACAATACTGGCTTATATAAATAAGAGCATTCAGGTCAATCTCCTCAATATGCTCCAGGTGAAGAAATGTCAGATTGTAACCCTTTGCTTCCAAAAGTTGCTTTACTCTATCTGTGAAAAAGTCGCATGATAACAGTTTCAGTTCCGATAGATTATCTAAAGCAGCCAACACCGTGAGGTCACTTATTCGTTCATCATGATATATTGAGACATGTGCTACTGATGGACACATTGATATCAAAAGATGCAAATGTGATGTGGTCACATCTCTGCTCTGGAAAACACGTATTCCCAATGGTCCTATGTCATTTTCAGTGTAACGCAAGTATTCCAAAATACTACCAAACTCATCACAGCGACCCAAATCTTCGAGACGAGAGAGACCTTTCAACAACATAGCATAGCCTTCAACAGTAATAGATGTTCTATATAGCAGAAGTTCACGCAAGTCCTTGCAGTTTATTAGAGAATTAATGCTTCGATCTGTTACTGATCTAGAAGATGTAACATCTAAATGCTTCAGTTTGGTACAGTTTTGGCCAATCGTGGAAAGGATGTGATCCGTGCAATCAAAACAAAGACAGAGTGAGGTGAGATTTCTCATGGAAGCAACACCATTAATGGTTAATTTCTCAATGTCAGAGGTCCTCCAACCTCCAGAGCCAGAACCTAAATCTAGTTTCTCCAATCCAATCATTCTGTAGAGATTTTTGTAAAGAACATGGCGCATTATTTTGGGCCACATTGAGAAATCGATAGACCTAAGACTGGGATGAACAGCAACCTCTGTTAAATTGACAACTACATTCATTCGATTAAGGAATGTTGTCATGATGGGATCAAACGATGAGAAGCTCTCTTTCGTTTCTTTTATTAACTGGGATACCGATGTCAGCACTTGCACAGCAAGCTTGTCGTATAAATACCAAGGAACACTTGCGTAAAGCATTTCGTTGAGCTTGTTTAGATTTGTCTGTAGTAGGCACATCCCTTTCAGGGGATCTAGACGGCTTGAACATATTGAATTCATCATGTTTCTCCCCACAGCATTCACATAGTTGCCAACAGCAATTATAGCCAGGCTCTCCAGTGCACTAGGCTGCTTTCTCTTTGGCATAGTGAAGTTCGTCCTTGTTATTTACTCCAAGACTGAAAAGAAAATAATCAGTCTTAGATACTTAATAATATACAAAGTGTGGTTTGCAAAAACAATTACATTTCTAAGCTTCAGACACTGTATCTAAAAGCATTTTAGGCAAATATCAATTAATGTTACTCAAATCCGGGGTATAACTGGGAAAAGTTGTTACTCAAATCCGGGGTATAACTGGGAAAAGTATCATTTGTTAGGCTTTGTTAATTTTCAATAATTAAAACTTTACAGCCACAAAGTCTTGAAAATGACCCAGTGTTTATGAAGTTGAATTCCTATGGAATTTATAGATTACATATGGAGAAAAAGTATGTAATAGCCAGTGCTCTTTTTCTAAAACTAAATGTTTGGGGGTACTCTCACACTACATATAATGTAGTGACAATTACTAAGTTGTCAACATAGCTGATTATTTATTTTGAATGGTCATGTAACTAAAAACTATAAAATTACCTTGTAATTAACATTACCTAGCATTAAACTAGTTTCCAATATGACTCCACCGCTGCCATGGTCTTCATGTGTTCTCAGTAATAAGCCTTTCATAAAAGAACATACATAATCCATAAGTTGAAATTAGTACAGTGGAGGATCAACATCAAACAAACATCAGATTGCTTATGACAGAAAGACGAAATGAAGCTCTTGTAGGTATGCTAATGAGATAATTTCTAAAAAATAGCATTCACATTCACTAGTGAATATGGGAACACATTTCACTGCATTTAAAGAGGAATGAAAGATGTTGGCATTTTATTTTCCATCAAATAATCTTAAACCCTCAGAATATCTTTCCGCCTGGAAGACCAAAATGACTACTAAGTTTTTATACTTGTTTCACCATATCTATTCCAGGATTTTCAAGCCAGGTTGAGAGTCCAACACTTCTGCAGTTTCAGAGATAGCCTTATCTTCCATCTGCAGATGATGATTCTCCATCCAGTGTTTTAGACAATCATAAAATCTACTGGACTCAAGACGTTTTCCTTTTATTTGCTTTTCCAGTGTAATTGGTTTGAAGTTTAGCTCTTGTACTGCTTTGAGAGCTTCATAGTAATGAGGACCATTGCTCCGTTTCTTTTTTTGAACACCAGCAGCTAATTTCTGATCTTCCATTGGGCAGATTAGAGAATGATATCTCGAGACTGTAATTACAATTTCAAGGAGCTCTGCAAATTGCTTTAACTCTCAAACATTCTTAGAGACTGACAGTACACAGAATATACAAGGACAGATCCTTAAGCTTTCCTTCCTCACCTTTTCACTTTGATAGAAGCACATAGTCTGTGGAGTAGGCCAGCACAGTAATCCTCAATTACTGTCTCATTCTTTTCCTTGAAATCAAAGAAAAGCAGTCTTTCACATCCCCAAAAGATGGTGCCCTTAATCCTCTTGGCTGACTGAGTTACTTTGCCCTTTAGAAGTGGTACTTCACCAGGTTTACACCGTTCCCTGATTCTCTTTTGGATAGGGATCATATTAGAGGATCATAGTTTTATGTGTTGTAACTTGAGTTTGCAGAAATTTTCTCTTGTTGCCACTACATGGCTCCAAAACTGTCTAACACAGATGATTGATTGCTGTTTTGGACTGAGGAAAAAGTCTAGGCCCCATCTTGCAGTAACCTTATTAATGTTTAAACGTTCATTAATAATTTAAAGGATCGTTTCACAAAAGGTAAACCTTGCTTTGAAATGCTGTAATTTCTCTTTCCACAAGAGCAACGTTTACAGGAATAAGCACCTCCAAGGGCTGACCTGTATGCTCATCTTCAATGGTTACTCCAACCATTCTTTTACAATAGAATAAGCAGGGATGCTTCCCCATATACACTATTCAATCACTGTTTAATTTAATTTGGAATAAGTCCCTCTTTTGTGAAGAGCTTAACGTAACGTAACCCATGGGGTAACAGCCCAAAGTGGGCCTCAGCCTACCAACCCAACTGCCGGCCTCATGGCCGGCCAGGCGAACATCCAACCGATATGGGGAGGAGATGTAAGTATCTCAGACCAGGGTTTGCTACCTAGTGTAATTCCTCAATTTACTCATTATGTTGAGTAGGCATTGGTCCTATACCCGGGACTTAAAATCAGCACTCCTGAGGGTCAGAATTGATCCCAGTTGAATTCCAGGCACAGGGAAACAAAGCACGACACTCTAGCCCACCACACCAAGGCACAGGATGTTTAGAGCTTAATAACTACTTGTCTTTACTGACAAGAAACTTATGGGCCTAACCACATAGTTTGTCTAAGAAATCATTGAAATAATTCACATATGATGGGAAGTTTCTTTTAATTAAATCACCAACTGACAACTCAAATCCACAATGCCAAACCAATTCTGTGGGAAATGCTGTTTCATTAATGAAACGAGACCTTTTTCTCTTCCCATCACCACCACTACAGTTGCAGCTGAAATAAGATTTTCTAATCATTGTGATTTTCATTACTTCATGAGTGTAAAATGCTGCCCATGTCAATCCCATTAAGTTCTTGCAGATCAATTTCGATTTCAAAATCAGTGAAAGTTTGACTTTTTCTGCAACTTTATAAGCAGTATGAAAAATATTTGCTGTCACCGACATTTTAAAATGCCCTAATACATACATTTTCCAAAGTGTTATCTTCACTTAGCACTTGAAGAGCAGAACTTTGTGCTTAAATATCTTCTACAAACAAACCATCTGTTCTGTTCTTGAATTATCTGAAGACATAAGGTTGTGCACTGTTCATGCCTTGTGTATTTATATCTATTCCCAAATTTCCTATTCCTTTGCATATTATGCAACCAAACATTTTTTTTTTTTTTTAAACAACTATAGTCATTCATGAAACTTTATGATCCAAAGTCCAACTTTCTGGAAAATTATCTGACTTGCTATCATACAAATGTTTATTCACTGTACCTTCACACATGGGTTCAGTGCTGAGGTTTATATTTTCACTCTTATAATCCACTGAAAATGTTAAAGTTTCCTACTTTTCACTGACCAATGAATTATTGACAGGTTTTATTTAGTCTTTTAGATGCAGAAAAACAATAAAATGGTTAATTTGAAAAGGTAAATTGGAATTAACACTGTGAAGTAATGTAATAATTAAAAGTACAATATGAGTCAACTGAGACACTGTACTCCACATACCACAAATTTTCTTTCAACCCATTCTGCGCTCCTTTTGAAAGCATTATCAAGAAATTGTCAAAATATTATAATTTTAAATAAGAAAATGGTTATTAATTTTTAGATGTACAGTTAAATCTCGATAAAAAGAAAATGGTTATTTTCCTGTTCATTTTGCCTTAACCGCTAATTTAGCTTGCAATGAAAGGCAGAGCACACTATGCAATTAAACATACATCAAACAAGACAGGAATATTAAGTGAATAATCAAGTATGGTGTGTCCCTTATTTTGACTCACTCTCTGAACAAGGAGGTAGATTCACTGACTGGTTGCCATAGATTCAACTGTTATGTGCAACTCCATACAGTCATGTTTTAAAACATACTTTGTTGAGGAGCAGTCAAGCCAGCTCCTTTAAAATGCTTAAAACAGTTAAATCGTTAAATACATTGCTTTTAGCACAACAGACTGTGCTTGAATTGTTCATATCAGATTAACAACAATAAGAAATGGAATAAATCTGATTTGTATTCCAGATGTTCTCGGGCTTCAAGCCAGGAAAGTTTCAAATCTTATTAAACCTGATCTCTGTTCATGAAGTAAATTGTTGACAAGCTTTTAAATGTTCGAGGTCTTCTCGGGAAACAAGCCAGGTGAAAAGACAATTAGAAATCGATGTTTCGGGAGTACACATCGGTCCCTTCATCAGGATATTTTAAAATATACTATAACCACAAAATGTATAACTGGATACAACACAAATATCAACAAAGACAAAACACTAACATCACTGAACAAAAGACGGTTTTCAGTAAATTGTCTTTGTTGATATTTGTGTTATATACAGTTATACATTTTGTGGTTATAACATTTCTTAAAATATCCTGATGGGAGAGATGTATACTCCCGAAACATAAATTTGTAATCATCTTTTCACCTGGCTTGTTTCCCGAGATCTTGAACATATTCGTCACCAGGAAAGCTTCAGGTCTTATTTTAAGCTTTTAAATGTTCAACATTGTAAAACAGTTACTTTGCAGACAGAAAGTTTAAGGGTATTTTTTCCCCCCAGAAAAAGAGCACTGGTAACAGCTATATGTTTGAGCAAAAGATAAACAGCAGCAATATACCAAACATAACAAATAGTTTTCAACAGCAATTCTCTGGTTGACACTGTAACAATACTTGAGGATCCTGTTGACTGAGGCAGCTTTTAATCTCTATTTATGATGGAAAAATCTGTTATTTTTCAATAACAGTTCCAAATAGTTTCCAAATAACTGTTCCAAAATAACACTCAAGTATGTCCATGAGCATTTATGCAAAACAGCAATAAACTCTTGGTTTAGAATTAAGTTACTTTCTTAACTCATGCTCTTGTGTATCAAGTGAGGACTATTTGTCCTAATATTGAAGACAAAGCTCCTCTAACTTCTACCATTTACACTATGTGTTGAACAATAACACATCTACGGGATGCTTTTTTAAAACTTTTCAGCTGATTATCTTGAAAGTAACATGTTCTGAAGTATACAATTTATGGCAAATGTTAGAAGGAAAAAATAATTACATATTTAGTGCCCATTATTAAGATCATTTCCTGATCAGCTCAATTTTGTTTAGATGAGAACCCCTATGACTTTTGAGACTAAATTTTTTGCCATAAAAGCAAGTAAATTTTACATATATACCAGCAGTGTCCTGTTTATGGGACAATGTAAACAAAAGCATGTGTATGACATCATTAGCTGTTTAGCCTTGTATCTCTATGCGGATGAAAAATATAATTTGCATATAATTTTTAAAGACTTTCCATCTAATGCAAAATATATAAACAACTTCACATTATTACAAATGCAACAGTCAAACAGTAATTAATTAGTATTTTATTTTGTATATGTAAGCGTAGTTTGTATGTATTCATCAGAGTGCACGCAATGCTTGTGCAGTTTAAAAGCAGAAGTGGAAGATCAGTTGTACAATATGGCTGCTTCCATTCAATATGTAAACATTACAGAGGGAAACCATTAAAAAAGTGGTAAAAAACAAATTATATTGAATGTGTTTTGCAAGTTGTGTGAAAAATACCCGACTTTAGCAATGGAAGATATTAATTTGTCAGCAGAATATATTGGTGTTTCAGCGCCAAGTATTAATACCCCTCGAAGTGAGATTGTGAAAACAGGCCAGCTTTCCACTCCAGGAAAACATTGCAAAAGAAAGAAGTCAGCCCTAGAAGGTGAATATGATGAATTTGTTAAAAGTGCTATTCATCGCAAGGTTCATAGCTTTTTTGAAAGAAATGAGCAACCACAATTACAAAAGTGCTTCATGAAATAAACAATGATCCCGATAAGCCGAGCTTTGAAAAACGTGATTCCACACCATTCTTCACAACATAGGTTTTGAATTCGTGAACAGAAACAAAAAAAATATAACTGCTGAGCATGAAGATACACTGTTGTGCCGAAGGAATTATTAACGGAAAATTCGGAAGTGGAAGTTGTTTAAGGTATTTGTCTGTTGTCAGATTCCAATTAGGTACATAAAGTACCTCTTTTTTCAGTTGCATGCCAGTAGAACTTTCAAGATATTGCTAAAGTGGCTACATGCAGTTATTTAGCACTGTTATTCTGCAGAAAGATCCAACCCTTTATTTTTAATTTATAAATGATGTGAGGTTATGTGAAGAAATCAAGTATGTGAGTCATTGTAGTAAGTATTCAATCACCTTTTAGTGTACAAAAGTAAAAATATATTACACAGTACACATACCTTTGCATTTAATCTTAACATAAAAGTGCTACACATAAGCTGCTCAAAACATCAAAAATGGCAAAGCAAAACTTTGCATAGAAGTTCGTTGACAGCGCAAATGTTTGCCATGTGGGAATAAAATAGCTCAAATATTTCCTCCAACCACAACCATCTGCAGAGTAATATACTTTCCTACTTTGTTTACATCTCCCAATAAACTAAGGATGGCACCGGTGTAGGTATTTTTTTTTTTACTAACACAAACATTATTTTCTAAAACATTTAAGTAGTCTGAAAAATATTATAATAAAGAATAAAAACTGAAAGAACTAATTAGATTGTATTTGAATTTACAAAACACATAGTTTACATATGGATATTAGGGTTCACATAGTTTAAATATGGACATTAAGGTTCTTTTTTAATTTCATAAGTATTTTATACATAATAATTAAGAGTTCTAGACAATAGCTATTTGTTTTTATGTGTAAAACCAAAATCTGTCAACAACAAATTACAGTTTCCATTTTAAAGAATTAGCTAATCATTAAAATGTTCTTAAAAAAAAAGTTAAATAAAAAGGTTTTTTTTCCCTCCCAAATGAAGCCCCCCAGGGACCTACTTCGGTAGGTACGGGTTTGGCGCACCCGGGGTCCCGAGCCAACAATCTCCCTCGTGTGGGCTCCTCTTCGTGGTTAAGGGAGACGGTCAACAGGCCCACCCACGTGTAGGCCGTGCGTGGAGACCCGTGGTGAAGGTTTTTAGATTCTTGTCTAGTTTAGAGTTTAGGATTTAGTGAACAAAATGTTTAGTAGGTTTTGATTAATGTTTTTTATGTACGTGTATTTTTAATAGGTTTTGTTACACTTGTATAGTTTTTAGAAAGTTTTATATCTGGCTTTTGCCATGACTAGTTTTTTAAAGGGCGCTGATGACCGCCGTAGTTGAGTGCTCTTATATATATATATATATATATCCCCCAAATGAAGAAACATTCATTAAAAAATTTTTTTAATGTTCAGTCTTCAAGATAATCAGCTAGAAGGTTTTAAAAACACACCTTTTAATGCTTATTATTAAGGTCATTTAAATCACATTAAGAGAATTTACATCCATTAACACTGTAGTAACCATCTAGTTTAAGTATTCATGATGCTCACAATTAAATATTTCAAATTAGCATATTAGGCAATATATATGTGTGTGTATTGTAATACGCAATAACATAATTAAATTTGATTGGTAGATTTCTAGTGGGCATTGGCCTCAACTGAAACTCAAAAATAACTGTTCCAAGGTCTTGTATCCAGTGGCGAAGCATGCAATGAAGCAGTAGAAGCAATGCCTTCCCAAGAATTTCAGGAGAAAAAGAAGAAAAGAAAATTCATGCCACACAATATTCTATTTGCTCTGGTTCCTTTTCAAAATTTACTTGCGAACATCCGCAGTGCTGCGAACAATTTAACAGCTGCTTACATTTGTGACCAGTTCTGTGAAGTCATTCAATGCTGAATATTTTTGTATTTATGCATTAGTAATCTTGGATGGCATGCTTCATTGGTTTGCGGAAGCAATCGCACTGACAGATTTTGTCATGTTAAGTCTCTGTAGCATGTGAAGAAAAGTTTCATTTGTTTTATGTCGTGCTTTTAAATATAACTGTACTGTATGCCCAGGACAAGAAAACTAGAGGGGTATGAAGAGCAGAACAGCTTGAACTGTTTGTCTGCTCCGGTAGCAGATCTGTTTACTATGAAATGAGTGTATGAGAGTGCATATGAGTCACCCATGCTGCCAGATCTAACGTTTGTTGCAGCGATAGGTATTATGTATAGGTGAGCTATGTGACAACACTTGTGTATTTTAAACTAGCCTTCCATTCATACTCGGAAGACGAGCATACACCATGAGCAGACAGCAAAAGTGATTACGTTGCACATTCCTCTAGCTTGCCTTCTTGTCCTGGGCAATCAGTAAGTATATTTCAATAGCAATAGTATTTTATATAGATTGGTACTTAGTGGTAACAAATAGAATACTCTTATGAAGTTTAAGCTATTAGCGAAAGTGTGTAAATTGCATACTTTCTCCATTTTAAGCTAAAGAGTTCATGCCGTGTGGCTCAGCTCTAGGAAGAATTGGAACATCTGAGCGAACAGGGGAAGCAGGAATATGTCTGCTTGTAGTTCGACCAGTCTTGCAATGAAAGAAGGGCCTAAGTGTGACTGTACAATGGAAAGAGTACTGAAGAGTAGCCTTAGTTCTTTGAGTCATTATTCTCTCTTATTTTAATTAAAATTATTACTTGGAACTTCCCTCGCTTTGAAAGTCACACTTTGCCACTACTTGTATCACATAAATACTTGTCAAACTGCAATGTCTATGACAGGCATTACCTTTGTAACTGGTTACAAAAATACTTGACTGTATTAGAGCAAACTTGGACTACTGTTATTCTGGAACTAGATACATGAAGCTATTGTTATTTTATGGAATAGTTCATTCTTGAAACTATTCCAATATAAAAGTACATTCCTTTTTTATCTGCATTTAACTTTATGCACAACTATGACCAGAAACAACACAATTGTTTTTGCAAATCCACATACCTGAGGACAATCAAATTTTCATTGATGACTAACTCATATTTCATGCATTGGTTGCTGGTAAACAGACATAATTAAATCTGTTGCTAGAAGAATTACACTTAATAATATGCAGATTCAGTGCATACCATGCACATACATTACAATTCACATTGTTTTTGTTTGTTAATGATGCTGTCATTTGTCAGTTTCACCTGTGTAGAATTTCATCTAGCAGGAATTTGTTTATATGCAATAAATCTACTGGGATTATTGCTTTTAAGAACACTTGAAACCATAACAAAAATAAAATTATAGATAGAAGTATTTATAAACAGTGGAGCTTCATCAATCAAAAACCCTTTTTAAACCAATTCTCGAACTGTAAAAACACTTAAGCTCCACTTACTTTTTAAATTAGGACATGTTTCAAGGACACCGCGTCCCCATCCTCAGCTGATGTTCTACTGGTTCAAGCATAAAAGACGGAAAACCATCAAGGACGTTAGCACTTTAAAAGCTGACGACCCAAAGAAAGTATATTGCAAATTTACGTATCACCCGGCATTTAATAAATTCAAAAACATTTTCCGTCAATTTCAGATACAACTAGTACCACACAACAAATATAACATGAGAAACATGCTGAATCACCCGCTAAAAAACACAAGTCCAACCAACAAACTATCCGGAATTTATAGCTTAAGATGTGAGGATTGCCACGAAATTTATATCGGAAAAACAAAGAGAAACCTAGAAACAAGGATGAAAGAACACATGTGATGTATTAAATACAAACAGGCAGATAAATCGGCCATAGGCCATCACTTCTGGACAAAAAATCACAACATTTCCAAAGACATAAAACTTTTGGTACCGGCAAAAAAGTATTGGGAATTAACAGTTTGGGAAAATATGCACATTTTGAAGAACAAAAAGAGAGCAATGAACTTCGAAATTCCAATAGTAGATGACGTCATTCAACTCACTGAACAGCGCCAGGAGAGGGAGGCAGTCACCTGAAGAACCAGTAGAACATCAGCTGAAGATGGGGACGCGGTGTCCTTGAAACATGTCCTAATTTAAAAAGTAAGTGGAGCTTAAGTGTTTTTACAGTTCAAGAATTGGTTTAAAAAGTGTTTTTGACTTGAAACCATGTCTGTGCCAGGATTGAAACAACATCCTTGGAATCAGTAGGTCAGGCCTAATCAACTAAGTCACCAGATCAACTTTATTCCAGCAAAAAGCACATAATGAACAAAACTACAATCTCTATTCTGAAGAGCAGTTATAGGCAGTGAAGCAATACAAATAATAAGAGTTAAATGATGAAGTCTGGGACTCAAGTACTTATGGTAGTAAGTCGCCACAAACAGTGTATCTCGAATGCAAGAGCCCCTAGTGGTTTACCGGGGAAATATACAAGTCAAATGGAGAATTTAATGTCATGACGGCAAGTTGGCCATGTTAGCTCAATACGTTAGAGCGATTGGATGGAAAACAGGAGATCCGTGGTTCAAATCCCAGCCATGGCATTGAATTTTTCATGTTGACTTTATCAAAAACTTTCTTTTTTGTTTACAGAAAGCATTTATTGAACAAACTCATTCAGGTAACATTACGGGTATTCCCTGGCAATGGCTATGCACTTGTTTCATCATTCTGGCAGCTTCAGTATTTGCATAGCAAACCATTCTTTGGGGGTATCCCAGCGCCTGAAGTTTGTCATTAGTGATGAACTTCTTACCCCGCATGACCTCTTTCATCGAGTCAAATAGGGCACAGTCATTAGGAGCCAAATCAGGTGAATATGGAGGATTTGCCAGCACACTAAACCCTAGTGCATGAATGGTGGCCATGGTCTGGCGTCTGGCATGTGATCTGCATCATCTTGTTGGAGAAGAACACCATAGCCCCATTTTTGATGGCGGCATCCCTTCCTGATCCCAGAACACAGTTGCCATATGTTTCCGAAGGAATAGTCCTGGCTGTGACTTCTCGGGATGAGGGCTTGCAGCATGCTTCCACTCCACAGACTGGCATTTCTTTTCCGGAATCTTGTGGAAAAAACCATGACTCATCGACGGTGACCAGTTTTGCAGACATCTGCACTATACTGTTGTAGCAACTATTGGCATACCTCCACGTCTATGTTTCTGCACATTGGTGAGGGTATGTGGCACCCATTATGCAGACACCTTTTTCATCATCAAATCTTCATGGATTATGGTGTGGAGGGTTCCCTGTAATAGACCTGTTGCCTGCACTAATTCATCAAATGTGATTCGCCTGTTCTCCAATATCAGGTAATTGACACCTAGGTATTGTTTGGTTTGCATGCAGTTGCTGGATGCCCAGTGCTTTTTGCATTTTTCAGCACAGTTCCTGCCATCTTTGAATTTGGACACCCAACGAAACATGGACCTGCAACTTGGTGCACACTCCCCACATATGGCCACTAATCTCTTGTGGATGTCTGAAACAGTCACTCCTTCCCTCCAGAGAAACCACACAGTCCATCTTTGCCCATACTTGTCTGCTTCCATGTTGCGCTGATGTCCACAAGTGTACTCACAAGATGGTATAATTACTGCTCCAGTGCACCATCTATGGAAAGTAGCAACATCATCTGGTGGCAGTAAATAGTACTATCGCCTATCTTTATCCATACATCAACACGTATTTTGAACTGCTACTTTGTAGGAGTTACAGGGGGAGTGTCAATCATTATTGAAGGAACTAAATAAAATGTATTCTAGTCAATTTATAAGAAAATGGTCATCATTTCTTATAAGATAAGTGAAGTTTTTTTAAGTTACAAATTATTATATTTGTATATTAAAATATATATCTTGAATTCTCCGCAAACAACCTGTGCTAGAAATAATTAAGTTTGCATTATTGGAAAATCCAAAACACAGGCAACTTACTGTAAGAAAAATATAGAGCTCATTAAACTTCTCAATCTATGACATCCTCTGTTGCATTTGTAATCTTTAAAATATTCTATCTTGTACGTTTACACTTTCCCTACATCATCTGCCAGCATGCTTGACAGTTTGCCATTTTATTTTTTCTTTCAAATATAAGAAGTTTTAACTATTGCTAAACATTTGAAGATTATTTTTGTTTAAATTAAATTTATTGGGACTCGATTAATGACACTAAACAACACTTACTTTTAAATTTTCCCGGCACTAGTTTCAGAGGCCTTCCCTCTATCCTCAGCCGGACATCGACTGATTCTCATTGGTGTAGCTGGCAATATTTTGTCATCAGTCTCCTCTGGTGGCAGTTCGAGGAACTTGCTGAATAAATCTTTCTGGGGGATGTTGAAATTGAATACTTTGTTCCTATTTTCTGAAATGAAGATTTGTTCCCATGTGGACAGTTCTTGTTTTCCTGTTGTATGTTTTAGTAATTTTGGTTCTGGATTTATGTTGTGGTTTTTTTCCCAAAAATGCGTGGCAACTGCTAATTTTTCTAATTGTTTGTATTTTATGTTCCTAAAGTGTTCCTTTGCTCTTATTTCTAAATTTCTTTTGGTTTTTCCAATATAAATTTGAACACTTTAGGAACATAAAATACAAACAATTAGAAAAATCAGCAGTTGCCATGCATTTTTGGGGAAAAAACCACAACATAAATCCAGAACGAAAATTACTAAAACATACAACAGGAAAACAAGAACTGTCCACATGGGAACAAATCTTCATTTCAAAAAATAGGAACAAAGTATTCAATTTCGACATCCCCCAGAAAGATTTGTTCAGCAAGTTCCTCGAACTGCCACCAGAGGAGACTGATGACAAAATATTGCCAGCTACACCAATGAGAACCAGTCGATGTCCGGCTGAGGATAGAGGGAAGGCCTCTGAAACTAGTTCCGGGAAAATTTAAAAGTAAGTGTTGTTTAGTGTCATTAATCGACTCCCAATAAATTTAATTTATACTACAACACTGTTTTCAACACTTCCATGAAAGGATTTATTTTTGTTTGTTTTATGTAGCCAAGCATGAGTGACTCACCATGGTTCACTGTTGCCATGGTTGCCTGTTCAAATCTGGCCTAGACAGTGGTTTTTAAGTATGCCAAAAGTGACAGTCCCATGCAAGTAAATTTACTGGCATATAAAAGAACTCTAACAGAACAAAATTATGGCACACCAGAAGTGCTGATATGATCCTGGCAATTGACAGCATCATTAACAAACAATATTAAGTACTTCTTGCAAAATTTGCAATCATTCCTAGGCAAAATATGTCATCAACTGTGTATGTGAATGTTGTTGCAAGATTTGCAAATGCATCCATTCATAGAAAATAATTTTTTATATAAATACAAAGGCTGTTCAATAAAGAATGATCATAATTCTTTTTGACAACATAACTTTACTCACCCTCAAGTTCGATGGTCCTCAAAATAGTCTCCCTTAGATGCAATGCACCTTCCCAGCGTTACTGCCAATCTGCAGACATGCCGGAAACCATTTTTTGAGAGGTCCTTCAAAATTGCCTCTGCAGCCTTCACTACTACTTCTGAAGATGGATAATGCCTCCCACAAAGGTGTTTCTTCACATTAAGGAATATGAGAAAATCACACGGGGCTAAATCCAGACTATAAGGAGGGTGGGTATGCACTTCATGTTGAGTTTTGCAAGATATTCAGCAACAAAATCAACAATTTGCAACCAGGCATTTTCGTGATGCAGCATCCAGCCTGTTTCATGCAAATGTGGTCTTTTGTGCCTGATATGGCCTTGCAATGGTTTTCAGTATTTGAGAAAGAGTTCTTAAACTTATTTGTTGATCTTCTCTCATAATGGCAGCAGCGGTGTTGATGTTTGCTTCCATAAGAGCAGTAACTGTAGGCCAGGTCCAGTTGAAATTGATTGTCTCCTCTCTTTAAACAACTTAAACCACCTTTGAGCTGTACTGTAGGGAAGTACAGACTTCCATAGGCCACCTGTAACACTGTATAGGCCTCAGTTGAAGGTATATTGAGATAAAAGCAGAATTTCAAAGCTGCATATCGTCCCTCGCGCATTATCTCCATCATTTCGGTAGGCGATAATGAACATGTCTCTGTTCGCCCACCGCTCACAGGCAGAAACCAGGAGACCAACAATGAAACTACTACGGCGTGTTTGTTACACATTAGGCTAACAGAATATCATAAAATTAAATTCTAGTGCAAGAAATTATGAGCATAAAAAGATGATAGTTCTTTATTGAACAGCCTAGTATTTTAATATTATGGGTGCAGAAAATAATAGACAGGTAGTAGCAAAATAGACATTCTGAGAATGGGTACAAGGAGTTAAGAAAATCTTTTTACAGCAATAAATGCATCAACATTAAATTCAATGTTAGTATTTCTTAATTTGGAAGAAAGGAATAGAAAGAGGGGCAGAGAACAGAGAGTGGAAACAGAAAGTAGTTGCAGTTTTTGGTCACTCCAAGCTCTACTAAATAGGAGTATCTAATGTGAAGCCTAGTGGATGGCACAGTAATACTGCCTTGTTCAGTACAGAATGCGCATTAATAGATAGCTGCCTACTGTGTACCAGTACTCATTGTTAAGACACTACATACACAGTTTCCTGTGCAAGTTATATTTCATTTTGATGTTCCAAAGAGTCAGATTTCAATCCTATTACTATACTTTATCTACAACCACTTGCTCCTTTTCCTAAAATTTTTATTTTCTTTCTACACTACAATTTTGAACACATTGTTTTTCTGCATTCTGTAGGGTCAAAATGTTTAATTCTGTAACACCCCTAATACTATGATACAAAATTCAGTATTCTGCCATGGTCTTGTACTGCAAGAGTTAGTAGTCTTGAAAGGGTAGAGCCAGAATGAAAAATTCAATGCCATAGCCGGGATTTGAACCACAGATCTTCTGGTTTCCGTCCAGCCGCTCTAACCATTAGAGCTACTATGGCCAACGTGCCAACATGACATTAAATTCTCCAACTGACTCATGTTTCTCCCGGTAAACCACTAGGAGTTCTTGTAAACACATGAGACAACTAACTACCTTAATGGCGACTTACTATGCTGTAAGTACTTTAAGGCCCGGGCTTTATAGTTCGGACCACTATTAGGTACAATTAATGGAAATTAATTCTTTCACACTAGCCGTGTGTAGGACACACTATGAAAGGGTAGAGCCAGAATGAAAAATTCAATGCCACAGCCAGGATTTGAACCACGGATCTTCTGGTTTCCGTCCAGCTGCTCTAGCCATTAGAGCTACTATGGCCAACGTGCCAACATGACATTAAATTCTCCAACTGACTCGTGTTTCTCCCGGTAAACCACTAGGAGTTCTCGTAAACACATGAGACAACTACCTTAATGGCGACTTACTATGCTGTAAGTACTTTAAGGCCTGGGCTTTATAGTTCGGACCACTATTAGGTACAATTAATGGAAATTAATTGTTCTTTCACACTAGCCGTGTGTAGGACGCACTATGAAAGGGTAGAGCCAGAATGAAAAATTCATTGCCATAGCCAGGATTTGAACCACAGATCTTCTGGTTTCTGTCCAGCCGCTCTAACCATTTGAGCTACTATGGCCAACGTGCCAACATGACATTAACAAACACGAGTCAGTTGGAGAATTTAATGTCATGTTGGCACGTTGGCCATAGTAGCTCTAATGGTTAGAGCGGCTGGACGGAAACCAGAAGATCCGTGGTTCAAATCCTGGCTATAGCACTGAATTTTTCATTCTGGCTCTACCCTTTCATAGTACGTTCTACACATGGCTAGTGTGAAAGAACAATTAATTTCCATTAATTGTACTTAATAGTGGTCCGAACTACAAAGTCCGGGCCTTAAAGTACTTACAGCATAGTAAGTCGCCATTAAGGTAGTTGTCTCATGTGTTTACGAGAAGTCCTAGTGGTTTACCGGGAGAACACAAGTCAGTTGGAGAATTTAATGTCATGTTGGCATGTTGGCCATAGTAGCTCCAATGGTTAGAGCGGCTGGATGGAAACCAGAAGATCTGTGGTTCAAATCCCGGCTATGGCATTGAATTGTTCATTCTGGCTCTACCCTTTCATAGTGTGTCCTACACACGGCTAGTGTGAAAGAACAATTAATTTCCAGTTAGTAGTCTTGTTCTGCAAGAGCTGAAACATTCTGCTTTTTAAATGTTTATACTTTAGTGGTCACTGAGAAAAAAAGATAGAGAATATGTTGTTCCACGAACTTTGTTGAAACCACTGCTGAAAGAAATATTAACAAATAATTAACCAATAGGTAATATTAATGAGAAAATGTTAATAATGGTAATGTTAATAATGTAGATAAACAACCTGGGAATCAATATGCAAAATATGAAGCTATTAACAGTGAAGCAAACAAATATATACGAATATAACAATTTGTAACTTAGAACTTAACTTATAAGAAATGATGATACTTTTCTTATAAATTGTCCGGGATCGTGATTTCATGTAAAACTTTTACACATCCTCAGCCAGAAACAACAAAGCTGTCGCCATTGTTACGAACGCTAGATGTTAATATGTTCTTGTTAGTACTACCAAAATCTGAAAATAAAACAAATTTAAAAACAGAATTGACTGCCGGTATTTCAAAATTCATTATGCGATGTTTGTTTTTTAAAATGAATATATTTTCCCAAACCATAAAATCTATCGGACCATTTAATTGCTTTAATAATTTAACTTCTGGATTTATTTCATGGTTAAATGACCAAAAATGATCTGCTACAGCCAATGTATCAGTCTGTTTATATTTAATGTTACAAAAATGTAAAAGTGAATTAGTTAAAAAGAATGACAATGTTATATTATCTAAAACTGATAAACTTGTTTCTTTTGATGTAACTGCCTTATTTCCTAGTATTCCCAGAGAAAAACATTTAATTTATTTTAAAAATTTGTTGAATTAATAAATTTACATGAGGACTTAATAGTTGATTTTGTTAAACTTACTGAATTTTGTTTAAATCAAATTTTTTCACTTTTAATGGTGAATTTTTTCAACAAACTTCAGGCTCAGCAATGGGTAATCCTCTTTCACCTTTTCTTGCTGATCTTTTTATGAGTTTTTTTTTTTTTTTTTTTTTTTTTTTTTTTTTTTTTTTTCCGAAATACAAGTCACTAAAGCATTCCCTATAATTTTTAAAGTTTGGTATAGATATGTTGATTATATTTTTGCAATTGTTCCGATAAACTCATAAACGATGCTTTAAAATTACTAAATTTGCAAGATAAAGCTATAAAATTTACATTAGAGACTGAAATTAATGGATTTTTAAAAAATTTACTTACCAACCTTGGGTTAATAAACATTTTCAAAAATTTTTTAAAGAGTTTGGTATAACTTTAGTTCCTCAAAATAAATATAGTATTAAAAATCTATTGCATTTCTCTAAAAAAGGTAAAATTCCTAATAATAAAAAATCTGGTGTTTATCAGTTTAACTGTTTCGATTGTGATAAAGTTTGTATTGGAAAGACAAAACATAATTTAGAAACCAGAACGAAAGAACATTTTCATAACATTAAGTATAAACAGACTGATACATTGGCTGTAGCAGATCATTTTTGGTCATTTAACCATGAAATAAATCCAGAAGTTAAATTATTAAAACAATTAAATGGCCTGATCGATTTAATGGTTTGGAAAAATATATTTATTTTAAAAAACAAACATTGTGTAATGAATTTTTAAATACCAGCAGTCGATTCTGTTTTTAAATTTGTTTTATTTTCAGATTTTGGTAGTACTAACAAGAACATATTAACATCTAGAGTTCATAACGATGGCAACAGTTTTGTTTCTGGCTGAGGATGTGTAAAAGTTTTACATGAAATCACGATCCCGGACAATTTATAAGAAAAGTATCATTTCTTATAAGATAAGAGAAGTTTTAAGTTACAAATTGTTATATTTGTATATATTGGGAATCAATGTTTACCATTGTTTTGTATATCACAGAATTAAGATACCACTAACACAGCTCCAGAATCCTATAAACCATTTAGGTGTCATAATCACAGAATTTATTCTTAATACCCGATTCTCAATCGGATCGGATCTAGAACATTCAAATTTGTTCTTAAATCAATATTTAAATGACCACTGTAAGTAATGACGTTAAACAGTATTTATTAAAAAATGTCACAAGATTAAGCATCCTTACCCTAAATAAATTTATCACATAGATAAGTGTGTGCAAGTGATCATAACCAGGTTTTTATCCGTATCTGATTTCTAAGCAAATCTTACATGAAACTTACTTTACATGCAGTCAATAAGTATTTCCTATGCAAGTTAAAGAGGAACAATGAAGCTAACAAGGGAACTACCACTATGCTCAGGCAAGACTTTCTATTCTGCAGCAGATTTTTGGTGCACATGGTTTATATACAGCAGGCATTATACCATCAAATTTGTAGATGCGTAACGGTAAGAGTACAGTGGTAGTTCCTTTGTCAGTCTGATGAAATGTAGTAATTTTTGTTAAAAGCAAAACTCAAATGAATAAAAATGTGTCAGTGGAATGTTAAGTAGCGATTTTGCCAATAAAAAGTAGAACATGTTTAACACTTTATCTATACCAACAAAAATGGACCTGCTTTGTAGTTTCTCTCTTCAAGTCCAGTTACAGGAACAAAATTTAAATATTTACATCAATTCTCAAACCACTACATACCATATCTGGTTGGCGTCTTGTGGGAAAAGAACGAAGGTTTGCCTTCAATCCCAAGCTCTTGGTATGTCTTTCGATTCAGGGAAAGCAAAAGATGCCCAGAGGGAGTTACAGCTACACAGTCATCTGCATCAATATGAGTTCCATCGCTCAAGATGGTCACACAGCCTAGTGAATCAAAGCAAATAAGAATTATGTAGTAAGTTCCACTCTGTTGCTTGCTCTATTTTACTGAGAAAACTATGTTGGTCAGTTTAAGTTTTAATTTAAAGGTTACGCTTCTAAAAGAGCACTTTATAAGCTTCTTGTTCCTCTATCCTTTAGTCATCAGGTTGAGGAGCAGAAACTCTTCATCAGATAGTGTAGCCAGGATGAGTGATCAGCCTGGTATGAGAACAAGAGAAGTAGATGATAGAATGAGAGTGAAATGAATGAAAAGAAAAGTGGTAATGAAGCAATTGGTGGAATGACAGCAGGAAAAACCAGAGATACCAGAGAAAATCTGCCCCTGCATTGTGTTGTCCACGACAAACCTCACATGCTGTCACCTGGCATCAAACCCAGGCTGCCTTGGTGAGAGTCAAGTGGTCTAACCACTCAGCCACAGTGCAGCCCCAAGTAAGCTTGAGTTTAATGTTGTTCAACCAATGCAAAAAGCTAGGTTTCATCTAGCAAACTTTCATTAACATTTTTCTGGCACACACTTTAAGTCATGTGACATGGTGTAGATGCATATGTAATACTATAATACTACAGTGTTTCATCTGGTCCCACATACAGATGTTGATAAATCCTGCACTTTTATTTATTAGACATGGCTCAGTAAATCAAGACAAATTTTGCTGGTTCGGCAGTACTTAGAGCTATGTGAACCATCACAAAGATTATGGCTATGCTTTGGTTAAAGATAATATCTGGCAAGAAGCTTAAAATATCTTAAATCACGCTACAATGTCTTCTTGCTTACTGAAACAGTGGTAACAACATGACTGGATTAAAACAGAGTCAAGATTCCTTTAGGAAGTGGCTAAAATATTTTAAAAGATACCTTATTAATGAATAAAATGCATTCAGAAATAGAATATTTTTATTTTAAAACGAACCTTTGATGCAGGAATTAATTTGAATTTTTAGAAAAGTTAAGAAATGACATATAAATATGCTTCTTAGATACGAGGCATGTTTTTTAAGTCAGTGCCGTTTTGTGATTCCGCCGCCGCAGCGCTACGGTCGGCGTTCCGCGCATGCGCGCTGGTTACCTACATCTCTTGTCTACGCACTGACACCATTTCAGTCTGATTCTTCATTGTATACGTTGGTTACTGAGTGTTTAAGAAGCCTCCAACAATCGTGAGTCCCGCCGATTGTGAAGTACAGGCTGTTACACGATTTCTTAGTGCTAAAGGCGTAAAACCGATTGATATTCATCGTGAGATCTGTGAAGTTTACGGACAAAACATTATGAGTGATGGAATGTAAGGAAATGGCCGCACAAATGTGCATGATGAACGGAGTGGGCGTCCTTCGGTCGTTACTGAAGATTTGGTGCAGAAAGTGGACGTTGGGTTCCGAAAATGTTGACGGGTTTGCACAAAACCCAACGTTTGGGCAGTGCATTGACTTTCCTTGAGCGGTACCACAATGAAGGTGAATATTTTTTGGTCCAAATTGTTACTGGTGACGAAACATGGGTGGCCTACGTCACATCAGAATCGAAACAACAATCCATGGAATGGCAACATTCATCATCACCCACAAAAGTGAAGTTTAAGCAAACAATTTTTGCCCGGAAAATCATGTGCACAGTTTTTTTGGGACAGAAAAGGAGTATTCCTAGTGGAGTTTCTGTCTCATAATGAGACAATCAATGCAGCGTCTTATTGTGAGACATTGAACAATCTGCGCCGTGCAATCCAGAACAAAAGACGTGGCAAGTTGAGTAAGCGTATCGTTTTGCTGCATGACAATGCCCGTCCACATGTGGCTAATCGGACCAAAGGTCTCATCAAATCTTTTCAATGGGAAACTAGATCATCCTCCATACAGCCCTGATCTGGCACCCAGCGACTACCATTTAATGTTCCTGCACTTGAAGAAACATCTGGGCGGTCAGCGTCTTCAAGACGATAACGAAGCCAAAACAGTTGTGATACAGTGGCTAACACGTCAGGCGGCAGAATTTTATGAGGAGGGTATTCAAAAACTGGTGCCACGTTATGACAAGTGCCTCAATATTCACGGAAATTATGTAGAAAAATAGATTAAGGCACAGGCTTTCATGTAAAAATAAAATTATTGCGATATCTATGCATGTCTTTTTTTTAATTCCAAAAAGGTACTGACTTAAAAAAACATGCCTCGTATAATATTTGAGCAATCTGATTCCTGCCTTGTAGTGTAAATGGTAGCATGTCTGCCTCAGGTTCAAGAGGTCGTGAGTTCGAACCTTGGTCAGGATAAGTTAGCTGGATAAGGTTTTCTCCAGGGTTTTCCCTCATCCTGAAAGATAAAACGTTGGATCTATGGATCCTGGGCTCATATGAGCAGCATTTCACCCATTTCATTCATCATCTGATATGACTAAAGGTTGGAGAATGTAATTTTTTTTAAGAGGTTGATTACTTATTTTGACTCTAAACTAGTAATCCTCTTTCATGAGAGCTCAATTCTTATTGAGAGGTTATTTAAGAGAAAATACAAAGCATATTTGTTTTGGCTAATCTATTTCATTTTTCTTTTTGAGTTAGTGGAACATCTTTTGAGATATAATGCATCAATATGACAAATTCACTCATTGACTGTAAACGAATAGGTGCTTATCTGGTTAAAATAAATAGAAATGAAGTTAAATTATGAAAAATGAATTTACATCAAACGCTCATACATTACTTCAGGAATTACTGGCAGGGCATGTTTTGAGAAGTCCATATTTTTGGCTATTGGTTGACTAACTTATTTTTTTATTAACTTTTTTTTTATCTTCTATTATCAGTAAATCATCTGATGTGGGACTGGTGAAATCGGTGACAAAATTCTCATGTGATGAAATTTCAAAGTTTATAATTCAATGTTCAAAACGTCTGATGTATCCCATAAGTCCAGTTCTACATGAATATGCATTGATTTTAGCAGTTTGACTCTTTGTTCAACGTATTTCATTGCCAGAAGTAATTGGCTATAGCTAATTTATTAATTTGTATCTGATATTTCTGTTGAGGTAGTCTTGTGCTTATCTTGTATTTTCTAATATTAGTTCTGTTGCAACCTAAGCACTCTCTTTTATTTACATCTGATTTCTTTTCTCTTGGATCTGTTTGTTCTGATTTCAGGACTGTTTTTAAGATATTTATTTTTTGCTGCTAGGACTAAAGTAACTAAGGTAACTCACATAAACAAAGATCTGAATTTGGGAGCTCTTGAATATGAATATTATTTATAAACTTATAGAAAACAAAACAAGAGAGATGCATCAGATAATAATACCAGATACTTAAGTAAAATGTAGAAGAGATGCAGCAAATAAAAAAGAAGAAAAAAATAGCTTGTATAATATGAAAGAATAATCATAAAACATAATTAAGAACAATCCTGATCCTGAAGCTCTCCAACACCTCCCAGTCAGAGGAAGTAGGATCTCCTACCACAACCAACTATAGTAAGGTTAAGTCCACAGCTACCTTCCTATCCATATATTCCATGTTGGGAATAGGATTAATAGAAGGAGCATTAACATGGGAAGGCAAACAGTGGAGAGGATTAGTTGCTCATGAAACAAATACATGTTAATTTATTTTTAATTAAACAGGGAAAAAGTCACAGCAATGTGCACAATGTAATAAATGTGTCTATTTTTATAAAGATTTGGGACAGAAATTCACAATACAAAGCAATAAAGTAATAGATTTGACATTATTTGACTTTTCTCATGTTCATGCAGTACCCATAGATGTATTATTTACTTATTTCAAAGGAAGGAAAGAGTGGAAAGGGACAATTTATATGTGAAAGGTATATCAACATTTTATTACAATAAAGTATAATAATCTGTTACAAACTTCACTATCCTTTTAAGAAACTGGTACCTAAATTCTTCAATCTACAGTGAAGATGTGAATGAATATTTGTGAATGTAGTCTTTTGAATTCCGTGGAATTTACGAATTTCTTAAAAAGATGGTGCAGTTTATACCACATTATATTTTGTTGTAATATTTGTACTACTTTACTGTTATTAGCTTCAGTTCTTTACCCACCTATATGTCAGTTTATTAATATTTAAAAGTAAGAATACCACAACAATGCACATCAATAATGTCATAGATCTGTTTTTATTTGAGTATTCTTATATTCACATAGTGTACGTAGATGTATTATTCCGTTATTTTAGTGGACTGGGAGAGAAAGGATAACTTATGTGGTGTGAAAAAGGTGGAACAGTCAAGTGGTGTGAATGGAAGTAGTAGTGGGGGAAGGGGGAAGCAAGTTCATCATAGCACTGGTGGGCAGACACATGGGACCAGATGTTCAGTGAGAGTAAATCCTTCAGGACCAGAATAGTTCATGATTCATTTGACAATTGTTTAATATAATTTAATAGATATTGCTCAATAAACAACTGTTTAGAATTGATGGAAATTAATCATTTCTTCACACTAGCCGTATATATGCTAAGTTTTTTGATAGATATTCAACATGAAAAATCCACTGCCACGGCCGGGATTTGAACCACGGATCTCCTGGTTTCCGTACAGTTGCTCTAACCCATAAAACTACCGTGGTCAACGTGCCATCCTGACATTAAATTCTCCATTTGACTAGTATATTTCCCCGGTATATAGGGCTCTCGCAATCGAGATACACTGTGGCGACTTACTATCATAACTACTTAAGGCCCACGCTTCAACAGTATATTAGCCGCTAATATAATTGCAGGGCACCTTTTAATAACGCTTAGGAAATACCTCAAGAACAATATCTTTATTACCTTTATTATTACACAAAGTCTACTAATTAAATATTGTAGTACAGAGTATGCTAACTTGCCAAACACTAAACACTGTTAAGTTGTAGATGTTAATGTTACGCTTAAGAAGGACGTTTCTAGCGGTAGACATAACAAATACACATGATCTTGAAAGCAAACAAACGGGAGTGGTAGAATAGTAGAATAGAGTGGGCGCTGAAAAACTAATCCTCCTCCTTGTTTGCACCTAATTTACGTGATAAACGATGTAACTGCGCAATGAGAACTTACCTTGCTTGACGAATGCGTTTATAAAGTCATAATTAATCAGTTCATTACTATGCACATTTTCTATTCTGTAATAGTCGCAGTCCTCTGTAAACTCTTCTTGAAGAGTTTCGGGAATAGACGGTGTGTCAGGTATGACCAATGAGATCTGTAACAATGAAAATACTTCCAACAATTTTGTTCATCTAATGGACCTTCAACAGATTACAACTACAGGATTTAGCACTTACCAAGTGATTAAAATGATGTTCTTTTATTATTTTCGTGCAAGGATCACAGTCGTTCTTTAATTCTCCTTTAATGGGTAGAAAACTACTCGCTGGAGGCGAAAATTTCCACGTTTCAGGACAGAACATTTCTTTGTTTCAGCTGCATAAAATTCGCCATGATCGTCTGCTGCAGGGTTGTCAGCAGAACAAACCGAACTACTCGTAATACGTCATGTGGAAAAATAGTCTAACAAGACACATACTCAGGGGCATAGGGAAAACAGATTTAGAAGTACGGAAGGCAATTTAGATATGTTTCCTATCTTACTTAATATACTCACAAATAAAAATACATCATTTTCAATAGTTGGCTAAGAATGCAGATTCAACCGGATGACAGTCTGTTACAGGTTCTGTTTGGTTATTGATTTAGCCGTCTGCTATTCTGCAAGGAAGAATTTCATTTCTTTCTCATGACTTCATTTACGAAGGTAATGACGCTAGTTTTGTATTATCACCTTATTTAAAATTCGCAATTCTAACTTGGATACATCTGACAATGCCAATACCTTAATCTTTACAAGACCGTAGTAGGTTATTAGGAAATCTTGACACCTTTTAAGAAATCAAAATTTCTGATATCTCATTTCTAATGTAATCTCTTAGGTGCTGGCACAATAATCTTTAGGACAAAGCCTTCAAACACAGGGAGTTTCTGAGGAAAAATTACAGAAATGTCCCATTCCATATGAAAATATCAATCAACATACACGTATATCACCTTTGCCTCTAGCCAAAACTAATTCAAAAATAAATCTTATAATTTATTCGTATGGCAAACTATTCGTGCCCACCCTGATTATATCGCTTTTGGAAAACCTTGAGAGAACTTTAATATTAAACTTTTCTTAGGAAGTTGCAGATAATGCGAAGACTTTACATCCCTTTGCTGCATACACCATCACCACCCCTCCCTCACTTCTTGGAAATGTTTATTTTGTAATACTATGTTTTATTTCTGGTATACTCTTTTAAGATAATTACACTCTTGTTTTGTGTAATCAGCTTTTACATTCAATTTCCTACCTAAAATACTTATGTCTGAGCAGCAATTTGCAAGGAAACTATTAAAAAATTCTGTATTTTTAGGTTTGGGAACTTTGAATGGATTCTCTTGAAGAACAGCTGTTTGCTGCGGTTTCAAGAGGAGATACAAAGTGTGTGAACTGTTTATTGGCACAAGGTAATTTTAAATTGACCAACAATAAAGTTTTATTTGCACATACTTGGCTGGTGATTGACATTTCTATTAGAAAGATCCCAAAGCTGCAACTTCAGCAGAGTTTATATACCTATGTATAAGAATTATGACTGCAGATAAGTTTTTGTACTTTTTGTAGAATGTCTAATAAACATATTTTACTTATAAACAAAATGAATAGCAACTTCAGTCTTATACTTTTACAACATAATGGCTAACCTATTATACCTCTGTCAATTTGTAAAAGTGAAGACACAGAATATTGAATGAGTTTGCTTTGCTATTTGCTTTGCTAACAATCTAAAACTCAACTTGTTAACCATATCTGCTTAGTTTACAAACAAACATATTTATTACAGTGAAACATTTCAAATAAAGCCTGATAAAATATTTCTAACTTACAGACTGAATAATTATTTGCGATTTATGTTCTACTGTACTTTTTTTCTCAAAGTAATTATTTTTTGTGCAGTAAAGACTATGATACAGTAAAGCACAAGTTAGTTGACATTAGCTGAGGATATTAGGAAGGTCAAAACAAAACATGTTCTAGGTAAACACTAGCAATATATGGAGCATCAAGTAGTTAAACTCAAAATTATATTAAGATTTTATCTCTCTCTTTATGGATTGTTATAAAAGCATAACTCAGAAGTATTAATATTGGATAAATGCCAAAACTTGATGTACAATTTTCATATGTTCCAGATACATGAAGATTTTCATAAAAATCCTCCCATTTTAAATTATTATCATTTATATAGAAAGTTTCTGGATTCTTTTTTTATTTTCTCATAACTGACTTTATGATTTTGATTAAAGTATTAAATGTCTAAACTATTTCCATGATAAATATAACTTGATCTTAAACTTGTTGGAAATACAGTTAAATCTCGATATATGATTTGTTGGAAATAGTTTGTGAACTACTCTGTATACTGAATGAATTGTCAGTGGCAAATCTCAGGAGAACGTAAACCTCCTGGTAAGCCTCAAGACAAGGTAATATGTAAATTTAAATGTCATTAAAATATATAATTTATGAGAAGTAAATTTGTTATGATATTTGCTGTTTCCAAAGAAATTCTTTGTTATCAGGATTTAACTGTATTGGAACACCACAGTGAAGCGAAAAATTAATAATTTTTAGATGAGTCGTATTTATTACACATCTGCTTCACTTTTGAAAGTGAAGCAGATGTGTAATAAATACGACTCATCTTTGTTATCAGTTTGAATTTTCAAATCTTATGTTTTTTTCAAACAAAGCTTTTCCTTCCCTCCGCCCCTTCCATGATCATGCAAACAGCAAGAACCATCACTCAGTGTTTCTAAAAAGTCTGATTATTCTTTTAGCCTAGTGTATTCATTTGTACCTACAAAAAGTAAAGTGAAACCTTTATCTTGAGTAACAAGAACTAGATAAGAATAAGTTTTTGTAAGAATAAACTGTAGAAGTTTGAAAGAGAAAGTCAGCAGGGCAATGCATCAGGGTTTTTGCATCTTACTTCCAATTTGTACTTCTGCTATTTGTTGCTGTGAAGCTAAATAATGTAATCACTCCTCCTGAGCTTGGTACCACACAGTCACCTGTCACTGTAACATAGGTGACAGCATAACTGCCTCACATTCAAGAGGTCCCAAGTTCAAATCTAGGTCAGGGCGAGTTGTCTGGATAAGTTTTTTCTGGGCTTTTCCCTTATCCTGTAAGATGAATGATAACTCTGAGCTCTATATACCATGGATTTTATTCATCGTCCAATATGACTTAACATTGAAGATTTTCCCTTATCTTGAAAGATAAATGTCTGGTAACTCTAAGCTCTATGTACCCTGAACTCATTTGAACATTTCATTCATTGTCCAATATGAGTTAATGTAGGAGGCTTTCCCTTATCCTGAAAGATGACTGTCTGGTAACTTTAAGCTCTATGTACCCCGGGCTCATTTGAGTATCATTTCATCCATCGTTTGATATGTCCTAACATTGGACGTTTTCCCTTATCCTGAAAGATGAATATGTGGTAACTCTAAGCTCTACAGACTCTGTGCTCATTTGAACATCATTTCATTCATCGTCCAATATGACTTAATGTTGGAGGATGTAAATTAAAAATAAATAAGAAGAAGAAAAAAGAAAGAAAGAAGGAAAGAAACATATAAACAGCCAATGTCTATCACCAGCTAAGTTGGATTTATGACACATGTTTTGCTTGCCTTCCTTGATAGAATAATTATTAAAAATGTTAACCTTTTTGTTTTTATAGGTGCTAATGTTAACATTGTATGTTCCTCTGGGAGAACTCCTTTGGGTGCTGCTGCTCAAGTTGGCAACACTGGAATCTTGAAAACGCTTTTGGATGCCAGTAGTATTGCAGTGGCTTTCTCAGAAAACTTCTGCAAACAGGTACAAGAAAATCAACAGCAGCAGCAGCAAAAACATCGCAGTAAGAAGAACAGAAGAGAACATTGTCATACATCTGGTGCGAAGAAACATGCCGGTACTTCTGCTACAAACAAGGAGTCTGTGCTTACCAACACCAAACCACAGCAGGAGAATAACCCCAACTTGATGGATAGGACTTGCTCTTTTGATGTTAAAACAGAAGTAGATGCTACAGAAGCTAGCAACAGCACTTCAACACAGAAACAAAATCTGGGTTATTTTATTGTGGTGCATAATGATCAAAGCAAGAATAGGGTTGATGAGAACTGGAACCAGGGGCTGAGTGACACTGCAAGTGCTGCTGTTGTGAAGCACGAGGGGACGTCATCATGTCCTCTAAACGATGCACGGACTCCTGATGGAATGGATGGTTTGGAGTGGGATGTAGAGGTAGAAGAGAAGAGTGAGAAAGAAAATGAGGAAGAAGATCATTGGGCATCACTGTATCGCTGGTATGCAGATATATTGGATCGCACAAGCTCGCTGCTTCAGCTGCCACACCGCTGTGACGTCAATCATCAGGATATATATGGTAGATGTGCAGTACACTATGCAGCTGAGCAAGGACATTTGGAGGCTCTGCATCTCCTCACAGCAGCAGGTATCCTTTTGGACTAAGTTCTTGAGTCTAGAAATGTTAATTTCCTTTTTACTGCTATCTCAGATATTTAAATTAATCATATATATTTGACTAAAACTTATACATAAAGATTTTATATATTATATATCAAGTTTCAGGGGGGCCGATTACGCTCCAAGGTATGTTATTGTTCAAAAAAATTACAAGGAATCAAAAATAGTAAAGGATCTGCTTACACATAGAAAATGCTTCCTCTACTAAATAATGACATTGTCTGTTCTGCATTATGTTGGCTAAATTGCAAGCAGGTGAAGACAGTATCATTGGTCAGTCTAAGGAAATGATGTTAAAATGTACAAAATTGACTCTGCCAACAATATTATCATAAACATGCATTCCCATTCTTGTTTCCAGAGTATTGTAAACCAAAATTTTGTATACTGTATTGCTTCCTACTCCCTTCTGGTTCACCTTTGAGTTTTAAAATATTTAATAGTCTGTAAATGGCACTTAAGGTGTAAGGCAACTGTGGCCTCCATGCATGAAGCCATCAACTGTTCTCAGGTTGGGATCAGGTAAATGCATATAGGAAGATGATACAAAACAATAACAATTTCAGTTTTTACTTTTCAAATTCGTGTTATCAAAGAGTATTTATAGATTAATATCATACACTGACTCTCCATACTTAATTAATAGTTGTACTAATATAACTTTTTGTGAGTAATTTGGATAAAAACTACATTATGGGTCTCACCAGTACCAAAGTAAGATGCTGAGTAAGATTTGTAATGACTTGGCCTGGAACTCATCGCTTTTCCAAAGCTACTTGTAATTGGTTGGCAACAGTTTGGCTACTTGCCACTCATTAGCTGATACATATATTAAAAGTTGTTTAAAATTTATACAAACAAGATTGTCATTAATTACTTGGCATTGTCCATGGTTTGATGGCTTATCCCTACAACATCTAGTCTTAGCGTGCACTTGCCCAGTGCACTTGCATTTCTTTGAAAGAATTTAAAAAATATTACCAAGACACTTAAAGTGTTATGTAAAGACAATAAATATGTATAATAAAACTTCTGAGAAAATACTGTTCAAAATCACTGTTGAGCAATCATAAGTACTATGTACAGCTTGTAATGATGATTTCCCATTAATGTAGCCAAGTGAATTTGCACTGTTGCATTCAGAATACCTCATCACTGTTAAAAGAGAAAATCTCATTGGAAAGAAATAAAACAATTTAAGTAACACAATACACTTTGATATTTTGTGAAGCCATTATGTTTATGTTGTAAATATATTAATTACTATGATTATCTTTGACAAAGATATAGCTGGTCTTAAGTTTTTGTAGGCATTATATAAAATTAAAATTAAATGGTTAATTGTGTGAAATAGAATGGAATTTTGAATTTTAAGTTAGATGGTAATTTTTCCATATATATACAAGGCATGTTTAGAGAGTCAGTACCATTTCATTCTAGTACTGCTGCAGCACTATGTTTGGCATTGCATACATGTGCACTAGTCTTCCTAATTTACTGGCTCTCAAACTGATACCATTTAGGTTGCTCTACATTGGTTTTCTGTTTTCTGTGTACATTTAAAATGTTTAAGACAGTTACTGATCCTACCGATTGTGATATCCGTGCTTTAATTTGCTTTTTGAATGCAAGGAATACCAAAATTTATCTATCTTTTTTTTTTTTTTTTTTTTTTTTTTTTTCCTCTCGTCCTCACCAATGCTGCCTTAGAGCGAGTGAGCTGAAGCATTTGACCTGAGATACCAGGGTTGAGGGGTTGGCCCAACGCCTGGGCCAACCCCTCAACGCCTACCCAAAGCCTGAGATGAATCATGGAGCAATTGATCGAATGATGGTGGGGCAAACCGGAGAACCCAAAGGAAAACTACTGCAGCGCCATGTTGTCCACCACAAATCCCACTTTGTGGTTGCCTGGAATCGAACCTGGGCTGCCTAGGTGAGAGCCAAGCAGTCTAACCACTCAGCCATGTTGCGGCCATACCAAAATTTATTGCCAAGTTAAAGATGTTTACAGTGAAGATGCAATGAGTAATGGAATGGCGAAAAAACTATTAGAATGTTTAGAATTCAATAATGAGGCTTGGAGTGGTTGACTTTCTGTTATCAGTGATTTGGTGATGAAAAAATCCAGGAGAACACATGTTTCGGAAACAACACTTTCAGATGAATTTCCGCAAATTTCACAAACTGTTTTGTACGAAGTTAGGGATACATGACAATGCTTGTCCCCATACTCTAGTGACACTCAAACGGTGACTCACCATATTTGTTGAGTGCAGTTCAGTCACCCACCATACAGCCCAGATTTGGCACCATCTGACTACCACTTGTTCATGCACATGAAGCACAAGCTACGCAGCAAGCAGTTTGGATCTGACAATGAAGTGAAAAGTGCTGTAGAGTTGTAGCGATCATCATTGGTATAGGAAAGCTGATCACCTGCTATGACAAGTGTTTCTACATTTTGATATAGAAAAATTGTTTAAGGTATCCTCTTTCCCGTAGAAGTAAAACTGATTTGAAAAAAAATTGTTTTACTTCTTTTTTCTTTTTTTCCCAAAGTAGTACTCACTTTCCAAACACGCCTTGTATGTACATTTTTGTGTACATTAAGATTAATATATTGGAAGAGAATGGTATTAAAGAGAAGAGCTGTTATAACTGTTATGCTTAGGTATTCTGTACACAGAACTTTAATTTTTTCAGAACTAATAACTAATACATATTCTTATTTTGTAATAGAAAATGTTCTTTAGATAATGCAGTAGTGGAGGATAGAGTTTCTATTCTGTGATTTGAATCTTCTAAAGCCTCACTGTTACACTGACTTTCACAGGTTGTAGACTGGATATTGGGGATTCTGACAACCTCACTCCTCTGCATCTTGCTGCAGCAAAGGACCACTACCAGATTGCCAAAATGCTTCTTGATGCTGGTGTTGAAGTGAACAGGAAGACAAGTGACAAGACCTCAGCCTTGCATATTGCAGCTTCAAGAGGTTTCATTGATACTGTTAAGGTGCTCTTAGATGGTGGTGCTAACATAGACTCATTAGATGCTTCTGATCGCACACCCTTACTGCTTGCAGTTTCACGAGGCCACGAAGATGTGGTAACTCTTCTCATCAAACATGGCGCCAAAGTTAACATAGAGGAAATACATGGTGAGCATTTTATTGATTATTGTCTAGGGTGAAAGGAGATGTGTATTATCTGCTGGTGAGCGAATCTGACAAAGAAGTTCATAGTTAAACCACCAGAGAGAAGAGAGGGTGACAGCAACATACAATAGTTGGACCTTTGAGGTTCATAAAGGATGCAATGGCTTCCAAAACTAGTCCCTCAATAATATAAAAACATAAGTGATGAAGTGTTAAAAACCGACTACAAATAGTTTTTTTTTCAATTAATTTTGACATCATCGTTACTAAATTCCTCCAATCATGCATAAAATAAAATATTAACATTAAACATTTTAACAATTTAAAATAATATATTGTTCTCAAAAACCAAAAGTATTTAAGGATTTACATAATAAAATGTATTTCTTTAATATCCTGGGAGTAGTCAATGACTCTTCATTCAGAAGTAGTTGTTTACAATTCTGTGTAACAGGTAAACTACATAAGATAGGCAAAAACGTGTTACACAAAAAACATAGATTTCTTAAAACACAATTTATAATAAAATGACCTTTTTGTGACATTAGCTGTTGCCAAGATATTCGTTACTATCAGTATGAATTTTTAAATACTTTTGTATTTATTTTGAAGTGTTGTCATTCTTCAGTTGTTTCTTACAATATCATAGAAAGACTGACATTTCGAAGCCAGTATAAAGCACCTTTGACAAAATGTATAATTGTGTAATTCTGTAAATGTTTCTCTTGATTAACTTAAAAAAAATAGATTTATAAGCTTTTGTAAGACTAGTTTGTAGAGCTTATTAAAAATAAATGACAGGGCGTAAATATAGTCATGTATTTTAGTTAATTGATGGAAATTAATCATTTCTTCACACTAGCCGTATATAGACTAAGATCTTTGATAGATAGAGTCAACATGAAAAATTCAATACCGTAGCCGGGATTTGAACCACGGATCTCCTGCTTTCCGTCCAGTTGCTCTAACCCATTGAGCTACCATGGTCAACGTGCCGTCCTGACATTAAATTCTCCATTTGACTCGTATATTTCCCCGGTAGACCACTCGGGGCTCTCACATTCGAGACACACCGTTTGTGGTGACTTACTATCGTAAGTACTTAAGTCCCAGGCTTCATCATTTAACTCTTATTATTTTAGTTAATTGATAGTTAATTTTCATCAATTAACTAAAATAATAGGAGTTAAATGATGAAGCCTGGGACTCAAGTACTTACGATAGTAAGTCACCACAAACGGTGTGTCTCGAATGCGAGAGCCCCTAGTGGTCTACCGGGGAAATATACGAGTCGAATGGAGAATTTAATGTCAGGACGGCACGTTGGCCATGGTAGCTCAATGGGTTAGAGCGACTGGACGGAAACCAGGAGATCCGTGGTTCAAATCCCGGCCATGGCATTGAATTTTTCATGTTGACTATCTATAGTCATGCATTTTACACTTCAAATTTTTAAACTAACGTTAATTGGCAATGTTGTTACAGGTTATACTCCACTGTGCGAGGCTGTGTGGCAAAAGATGGTTCCTCTTGTCCAGCTTCTGTTGGATGCTGGAGCAAAAGTGACTCAGTCACATTATCTACTTCATTATTCTGTGATGCACCGTCATGTAGAGATGACGGAACTGCTACTTAGAGCTGGTTCCATTGTGAATCTTCGTGATGATAATGGTGATTCACCTCTCATAGTTGCAGCAAGAACAGGAATTTCTCAACTTGCAGAGCTCTTGCTTCAGAATGGTAGGTTTACATCTTGCATTTTTCCCCATTGCAACTGCTTTACACCACAAATAACATTTTAATGTTAATATAATTTTGAGTAGAACTAGTACTCAATGTTCCTTATATTGCTAGCGTTTACCTAGGATGCATTTCTTTAGGACCTTCCTAACATCCTCAGCTAATGTCAACTATTAAATTTTGATTTGTTGAACTCCTTGGAGACAATAGGGGTGGCTCTGTTGGTATCTTGATATCTTGGGTTCTCTTCACAGGTGGTGTCCAAATTGAAACAGTTTTGCTTCATAGTTCTTTATGTGTATCTTTTCCCACATGGTTAATACAGTTGGACACTGAACACTTTTTAATAAGTGGATTTCTTGTTCTATATCATTCCAAAAATGGTACACTACTGCCAATTTCCTTTTTCCTGAGTTCCTAAAATGCTCTTCACAGACAAAAATTCTGATGGGTACCAGATAAAGTGCAAAGACTGTAACAACTTTTACATTGGAAAAACTAAAAGGAATTCTAACATTAGGCATAAAGAGCATTTTAGGAATATCAGGAACAAAGACCTAGACAAGTCGCTGGTAGTATATCAGTTTTGGAATGATAATAATCACAATATAGAACAAGTAATCCACTTATTAAAAAGTGTTCAGGGTCTAACTGCATTAACCACATGGGAAAAGATAGTCATAAAGAAATATGAAGGAAAACTGTTCAATTTAGAGAACACCTTTGAAGAGAACCCAAACTTCAAGTTCATCAAGATACCAACAGAGATGCCCCAATCTCCTACAAGGAGTTCACCAAATCAAAATTCAGTAGTCAACATTAACTGAGGAAGTTAGAAAGGTCCTAACGAAATATATTCTAGGTAAACACTTGCAATATATGGAGCACTGAGTACTAGTTCGACTCAAAATTATATTAATTTTGTGCTTCATTGTATCATAGTGCTTCCTCATAGGAATTTAAATGTTGTTTACACATGTTAGAAGCATATAACTACGCACTTCTTAATTAGCACAAAAGTGAATCGAGAAGATATTGACACATTGCTTCACTCACAATGTGTCAATATCTTCTCGATTCACTTTTGTGCTAATTTGTGCTTCACTGTCCCTACGCTTCTTTCAAGTTTATACTTTGACTTCTTAATTAATTTGAAATCACTCCTAAGCAAAAATTTATTTCAAGGTACATGAATAGAAGAATCACTTTTTATAGTGATAAATTTAGATACACTAGTTGAAATTTCTAGGTTCATGTTTTATACCAAAATGTACTGGAATATGTGAGTCATTTGGAGAATTTAATTCATGCCAGCATGTTGCTGTAGAAACTCATTTGTTTTGAGTATAGCTCAATATACAAAAGGTCCATGGTAGATATCCTGGTGTATATGGAAGAGCAGTTATGAGGGTCATCCAAGAAGTAATGATTTTATTGCTTTAATGTGTTTGGAAAAAATATTTTATTAAAAAGAATACTACATTCACAGAATTGAAATTTATTTCATTTCTACACATAATCACCTCTATTTGTCATATCTGTTCCCTAGTTTTAGAATCCCCATGCTGTAGTTAGCTGCCACCAATCCAATAAGCCAAATTATTCAAATATAATTTCAGTAATGAAAGCATGAGAAATGTTTGGAAAAGAAATCTGATTGATTTTGTTGTTCACTTGATTCTTAAATAATTGTGATGAGTAATAGATATCTTGGTCAAGTTTTATCATGTAAATTCACACCACTTTTTAACATTTCCTTCATTCATTACTGTATTACAACATGCTACTAAATTTCTGAAGGGTCTAACATCGTCAGTTAAAAAATCCAATAAAGTTAAAAAATCTTAATGTCAGTAAGAGTTCATACATGCAGTTTGGTTGAAATAATCACAGAATACACAATAACAACTGGTTTCATCTGAAACTGAGAAAAGAACTATTTGATCTTAGATGGAGCTCAACGGCAATCTGTGCAGCAGATTCCTATCGTTACTTCTTGTATTACCCTCTAATTAGGTAATTGTTAAATTAACTTTAAAGAGAGTCGATTAAAGACACTAGACAACACTTACTTTTAAATTTTTCCGGAACTAGTTTCAGAGGCTGTGCCTCTATTATCGGCCGGCTCTCAACACTTCCAAGAACGTAATAGGTAATTGTTTCTTATGATAGCTCTCTTTTCATATAAACATTGTTTGCTTACGCAGGTGCAGCTGTCAACTATCCAAATGTCATCACTGGAAACATGCCTCTTCATGAAGCAGTGGAATACATACGAGCTGCGAATTACAGTTCCTTTGAATCTATGTTCCAAGTTCTTAGAACTTATGGTGCTCTATTGAATGTACAGACCTGTGTTGGAGGTGAGACTCCACTGTTCAGAGCTATTTTACTGGAGAAGGATAAAGCAGCAGCATTGCTCATCAAACACGGAACCGATGTGAACCTCTGTGATGTTGATGCTTGTGTTGTGGACAACCTCTGTCTTGCAAGGAAGCGAAACAACTTCAATTTAGCTCGCATGATCGTATATGCTGGCTTTGACCTTCAGCATTGTACACCAGATATAATGCCACCACAAGATTGGACATCCTTGTCCATGAACAATCTCCGAGATTGGCTCACGCACATGAAGTTCAACCCTATGAGACTAACAGACCTCAGCAGGTTGGTGATCAGAGCACAACTTGGCGAGAGGGTCTATGAAAAAATAACAAATTCGTACTTGCCAGTAGCTCTTAAAAAATATGTACTTTTAGAAGATGTAGATTTCTGGGATTGAAGTGCATTTGTGGCAACATTGAGTTCTCTGAAATGTGCAAAGGAATGGCTGCTTAAAATTCTTAAAGTACATAATTTTGCCCATAGACTTTTAACTAGTGAACATGCAAATGTTAATTGTTATCTACACTGACGTGGATAACAGATTTGTTTAATGTGAATGAGGCAGTAGATTATAATTGTTGAAACTAATATATGCACAGTCAGGTTCCATTAAATTTGTTAGTTAAACCTTTGACTTTTAAGAGTGTTGGAATCTGTATGGCTAAATGCAAGAAACTTGCTGGTTGCAGATTGATTAATGACTTGCATACTCAAGCTATGGTTGTTAAAGCAGCAACCACTGTGCTGCATGCAGCATGATTGCACGCTCTAAATTGCTTGCTTTCACTGCGGTGGCAGCCAGTTGCATGCCACAATTTATAAGCTGTTTATGATTGTTTGGATTCAATTGCCTAGAAGTATAGGCATAATGAGGTAGGATACAAATAAAGCAATGGAAAAAGATGCCATTTTTTAGAATTTTAATCAGATTATTTCTCAAAAATAAATGTTCTTTTAAACTAATTTCTTTATTACATAACAGAAGATGCAAACAAATGTTCAAAGATAAGTGAAGGTTTAGTCATAATTTATTATATATAATATGTGAATTATATTTGTTTCACTATCAGTAGTTTCAGTTTTTTAATTTCAGTGCAATATATTACTATTTGTAATGACAAACAGAAACTTAAATAATCACAAGAGAGCTGAAGCAGCTGAGTTTATATGGTGGCCTGTGAGGCAACCACTGACTGCACACATGACAAAAGATTTTATGTTTATTATCGGAATTAACAATAGTTAATTGCTCATTTAATGGACATTAAATTCACGAAACATACCATCTAACATTACAGTTTATTTTGCTTCAACTTTTGTAGATATCCAGTCTGTGATCTTATGCATAATGTTTACTATATGTGCACATTTTCTTGGATACTGGTTTTACGCTATTGCTTTCTTGGAAGTGTTGAAAACAGTGTTGTTATGATGCATTTTTGGGGAAAAAACCACAACATAAATCCAGAACCAAAACTACTAAAACATACATCAGGAAAACAAGAACTATCCACATGGGAACAAATATTCATTTCAAAAAATAGGCACAAAGTATTCAATTTCGACATCCTCCAGAAAGATTTGTTCAGAAAGTTCCTTGAACCGCCACCAGAGGAGACCTATGACAAAATATCATCATCTACACCAATGAGTACCAATCAATGGCCGGTTGAGGATAGAGGCAAAGTCTCTGAAACATGTTCCGGAAAAATTTAAAAGTAATCGTTGTTTAGTGTCATTAATCGACTCCCTTTAAGTTTAATTTAACTGGTTTTACAGTTTACAGTGTTGTAAACTGTTTAGCTAATTAATCTTGAAATTTCTCAAAATGAAACGACACACATGGACTCTGCACACAGAGAAAGAGTGCCACCAGTGAAAGCATATTAGCCACAAAATGTCAGAATGCACATTTCAAGTTTCAAAGCTATCATCTGTGTTTACGGAATTAGGCAAAACCTCCGAATTACTTGGGAGCCTAGCACCCAAGAAAACATGTGTGCATAGTATATGATGAGATATGTAGAGAATAACTTGGCTAGTTTTCTTATTTGACATAAACATGAAAGCTTGTTAACTTCTATCTTTATGTTATAAGTGTATGAACTTATTTATGTCTTCAGCCAATTTGAAGGTGCAATAAGAAATCATGCATCAAGCTTCTATGTTTATGTCAGTTATCATATGAATGGCCCCTAATTTTGTGGAAGTTGAAAGCATAATCAGACTAGAATTGCAGTTTAACATCCTTTAGCCAGGTAGGTCCTATTGAATGGGTTGGTCAGGGTGGCTCAATTGGTTAGGTGCTGTCCTACAGATCCCAACAATTGAGGTAGCCGTGAACGACTCCTCTAGCTAAATATGACAGGATCACTATAACATAAATTGAGGACTTTAAGTTTGATAGGTATCACTTGTCTGGGTCATCTGTACTGGAGAGGTCACTCAGGAAAAGATCTTGTGGCAGTCTGCGCTTGAGGCGAGTTGGTTGGCAAGTGCGAGCACCGAGATTGTACGTAACAGCTCCAGAGACCTCCTGAAGATGATAAAAGAAAGGTCGTGCCAGCCGGCAGATGTACTTGTGAACTGGTAGAAGACCAAACTTGTGATGGAGTTGTTGGTTTCTGATGAACCATGATCATTTGTAGCTGTACGCAGCACCCTGTTTTGTAATACCTGCAGTCAACGGAGAAAAGTGTTGCTGGTGCCACCCCAGACTGGAGCTGCATAGGTAAAAATGGGACGGACTAGAGATTTATAAAAAAGAAGGGAGGATTCATAACCAAGTGAGGTGCGCCTGTTGAGTAAAGGGTACAGTTTTGAGAGCCGTGCAGATGCAAGTGTAACAGACCGACAGATGTAGGCATTCCAAGTTAGTCGAGTGTCCAGTAGCACCCCAAGATACTTCACTGGCACACTGGTTGGTAACCATGAGAGTTGTTCCCCGAGTAGCTGTAGTGAAGGTGGATCCCAATAAGGACGTAAAGAGAAGATCTTAACCTCTGTTGTGTTGGTGTTGAGGGAAATGCGCCAGTTAGAGAACCAGTGAGCTAGTCGATCCAGGGCAGTTTGTAGTTCAGAATAGCATGACATATATTGGAGTGAGAATAAAAAAGAGCAGTGTCATCGGCATATAAACCTGTGCATATTGGACCTATAGCAGGAAGATCATAAGTGTAGAGATTAAAGAGTGGTGCTAGTACTGAACCTTGAGGAACACCTGCTAAGATGGGCTGTCAGGTAGATGTGAAACCAGCAGGTGCACCACAAAAGTTCTATCTGTGAGAAAACTTGCAATGATTTGTGGGAGATAATAAGGGAGACCAATGCGATGTGCTTTAAGTAGTAGCCCAGTGTGCCACACCTTATCGAATGCCTGGGCGATATCTAGGAATGCTGCTACAGTGTAGTGCCTATTTTCGAAACCTTGTACGATATACTGCGTGATTCTAAGCAATTGATGAGTGGTAGCATGCTTTGGGCGAAAGCCAAACTGAAAAGGCGGATTTATTTGATTGTGAATCAAAAAATGAAAAAGATGTTTATGAATAATCTTTTCAAAAACCTTAGAAAGGGTAGGTAATAAACTGATTGGTCTATAACTTGAGGGAAAGTTTTTAGGTTTGTTGGGCTTGTGGAAGACTATAATTTCAGCATGTTTCCATGTGGATGGAAAATAACCAATGCATAGCACAGCATTGAAGATTGATGATAAATAAGCCAACGCCTTGTTTGTTAAATTTCGCAGCACAATGGTGGGGATAAGGTCATGACCAGGAGATTTTTTAATGGGAAGTCAATGGATAAAGCAGGACAACTCACATGGACTAGTGAACGAAATTCTGTTGTGTGCTGTAGGACGAAGCTGGTATTCAAGGAGTTCTCTGTCCACGGAAGAGGGAATATCAGAATCCAGGCAGGTGTTCGGCATAATGTGTGCTCTTAATGAGTAGCTAGAGCATCACACTTGGCAGCACAGTCACTCAAAAGTGTCTCTTCAGCTTGTAGAGGTGAAATCACAGTCGGCTCTGGGAGAATCCTCTTAGTAATGTTCCATAAAGTATAATCGCCAGGGCGGATATTGGCTAATTGTCGTTGGTACTCCTGAAAGTGGTGTTGGTCTAGTGCATTCCGTACTTGCCGAATGAGACTGTTTAATCTTTGATTTAGCCAGGGTTGACGATAACGTTGCCACAATCGACGAATGTGATGTTTCTCTTGGATGAGTTGAGTAATATGGATAGGCAAGCATGGGCAATGGCGAGGTTGATTGTTGCGGATAGTCGAGGATCGTACACTGGGAGAGAGGGCAGAGGTAAAATGGTGAACGCAGTGTCAATAGCATTCGCAGTACCCAGTGGATAAGATGTGTGGAGTGCAGCATCTAGATGTGTGCAAAAACAGTCCCAGTTGACAAAACCATTGATGAGATGCGGAGTTTGTGACAAGATGTCAGGAGTGAGGTTAAATGTGACCAATACTGGATAGTGATCGGAATCGAGCTCTGGCAGTGAAGAAATCAATGCAGGTAATCGTATATTATGATATACCCCAATGTCTAAAATGTCAAAAGCTACCTGTGGGTTACCAGAATAGTAAGTCGGCTCCGTGGCAGCCAGTATGTGAAGACCAGTGGCATTGATAGTGTCCAACAGATGGCGCCCATTTGGGTTTGTGACCCTACAGCCCCAAGAAGTATGCTTGGAATTCAGATCACCTAGCAAGAGAGTGCAGTTTTCTGCTGGGAAGAGTAGAGAGAAATAGTGCATGTTAAGCTTACTTTTTGAGGGCTTGTAGGCACTCATGAGAATGAGATCACTGCTATTGCAAAGAGAGAGTTTAATGCCCACGACCTCGAAGCCGGGGATCACAGGTAAGATGATTTCATGATGAGACAGAGAACACTTAACTAACACAGCTACTCCCCCAGATGTGGAAGGTGCATTCCGATCGAATCTATAGATTCTGTAGCCTGGAACAGAGAAACGTTCATTTGGGACAAGATGAATTTCGGTGATACAAGCAGCATCTATATTGTGCAAACTCAAAAAGGCAGCAAAGGAGGCACGTTTAGTGCCGATGCCATTAGCGTTCCAGTTCAGGAGAGTGAGTGATGAAAGAGATGGCCTATTACAGGTCAGCTTGGCGGGAAGTAGACAGAAGAGCATTTTGGAACCATTGGGTGAGTTGCGTCAAGAGAGGAGTGAGGAAAGTGGATAAAGAATTCAGAAGTTGAGTGAACAGACTACTTAGCAGAGCCGAGAGAGATGAGGAGTCTGAGGATTCTTGTTGTGCAGTAGCACGTCGAGTTCAGGAAGTAGAAGTTACAGAAGCATAAGCTGCTGAAGAAGAAGTTGGAGGTACTGGTGATATAGCTGGTGGTTGTGAAGGTTGCTGTGCAGGATTATCAGATTGGCATAGTGGGTGGGTGCGATGAGAATTGCCGGGTTGTTGCCTGGTGTTGCTGTTTTGGGTCCGGGATTTCAGTTCTAAATAATGCCTGCACCCACGGTAGTTAGCTGGATGGTTCTCAAGACAGTGCACACACTGAGCTGGAGTATCCCTTGGTTTAGTGCACTGTGAAAAGTGATGATTTTCGAGACAGCGAACACATCTTGGGGTCAGCTGACAATAGTTCTTTGTATGACCATAATTCTGACAGCGAGTGCACTGCGGAATGTCAGAGGTACGGCGGCGGTGTTCCACTTTCACAATATTGTAGAACAGGCGAGTGAGGTTGAGAATAGCTTTACCATCATCGTTGTTTAATAATTCCACCGCACAGAGAGAAGTGGGTTGTTTCGTCGGGTTCAGAAGACGAGTGACTTTCCGCACTGGATAGTTCTGTGAGCATAGTTCGTCATATATTTCCTTATCAGTGAGAGAAGAAGGGATGTCGCATATAATTACAGAAAAAAGTTTATCTGCAGGATTTCTAAAAGTGTAGTATTCCTGTTGAATGGTGCTGAAGTAGGTAGTAAGTTTGCGGAAGTCATCTGAAGTAGAGGCATAAATGTTAAGGATGGACCCGCGAAGCTCTGTATGAAATTCGAAATGGTTATGCATAGAAACAGAGTAAGCATAGCAGGAGGCACTTTGTTGTGGTGGCGTGGCAGTGCATCTGCGCTTACTCGGGATGGCTGCAGGAATAACATGTGTGGCCACGCAACTAGAGTTTGCTGCGGGTGAACTGTTAGATGGTGCAGTCTCATGCATGGTAACGTCACTGGTAGTTCTAGTGGTCACTGTAGCAGTAGATGACGGGGTAGGATATAGCTGTGATGGGCATAAGGGAGATTGACGTATTTGTGAATTAGAATTGAGAGTAGGGGTGCAAGAAAGCTGGGATGGCTGCATAGACATTGGCTGAGTTGGCTGTAGAGCCGCTGCTGTGAAAATTCACTAGTGGTATTACACACCCTATCGATAGCTGAACGTAAGAGATGGCCGGTAGTGTCCGGTGTAAGAGACATGATAAGTAAGGAAAAGAAAAAAAAACAGAGAGAGAAAATGAAACTCACTGTGCCGAAAGGGCACTAGTACACACGTTAGCGAACAAACTTCCTCCACTGATTGTGAAAATACGGTTCACAAGAAGAAATTTAATTCCACAGTTAAACGCAGTGTAATCTGAAACACACGGAAGCGCACACACAAAACACGTCCGTCCGCATCATATAACTGCACTCAACTCCCACGGATAAAAGTCCATAATGTAGAGGTTAGCTGTGAATTCCTTCTTCTACGAATGAAAATGATCACACTGCACACTTAAAACTTACCCTCACTCGTTAAGGGTTTCTTTTATACTTTGTCTTGATGTTTCAGTATTAAAATTGAAGCTTAGAATTACAGAAATACGATAATTCTACTCAGCATTATCATACGCAAACATGACGAAGTCACGGCCTCCTTGAACCTCGCCAACCTATCTGACCGATGGTCTTTTCAGGAGTTTTCCCGGGTCACCAGGCGAATGCTGGTTATTTACATCCCCCCATTTTCCTGTCCCTCCATTTCATCTTCATTATCATTTCACATCAACTCTCACCTGGTGGTCTCTTTCAGGGTAAAAGTGTCGGCGAGTGTCAGAGTTTGCATTGCAGGATGATATACTCCTAGTAAACATTTCCTCCCCTGGTAGGATGGTCTCCACTCTCTTAACCTCGTCTGATGGGGTCATTTCTGGACCACAGTAGTGTGGCATACTGGTTGTACTGGCCTGCCAGGGAGTTTTCTACTGATGAAGTGTAGAGACACTACCCTCTGCGCCCGCCTCGGTAGCGTGGATGGTAGCGTTTCTGCCTCACGTTCAAGAGGTCCCGAGTTCGAATCTCGGTGAGGGTGAGTTACCTGGATAAGGTTTTTCCCGGGATTTACCCTTATCCTTCAAGGCGAATCTCGGGTAACTGTAAGCTCCATGGATCCTGGACTCATATGAGCATCATATCACCCAATTCATTCACCGTCCGATATGACTTAACGTTGGAGGACGTAAATTACAACATAAAAAAAAACACTACCCTCTGCACTGTCATGGCTCCTTGGAATGCCCGCCCTCTATCTCCTCTTGCCTCATCCTTGCCCCCAAGGATGCCCCACTTAGGGGCATAGGTACAATAGACCAAGACTGGAACTCCGCTTCGAGTTCCCTCCATAGCGTAATCCAATCCTGAATGCAAGACAGACATGCTATCCTCACAATATGGAAGCAGGCTGTGGTGCGGTACCTTGCATTCTGATATTTAGGGAAATATTTTAAGTAATAATCCTACATATCTGATGTGTTGTATTTACTTTAGTTTTTCTACACAAATCCTTTATTTTTATCTCTCTTAAATTATTCTTGTGATTATTAAATTATAGATATAATTTAATAATTGTTTCGCTTCACTGTGGTGTTCCAATACAGTTAAATTTTGATATATTCTTGTAATGCTTATTTTCCTATTTGTTTTACATTCTTCTTCTCTTCTGGCTCTACAGCCCTTGATGAGCTTTGGCCTCCTGATCTGCTTTACATTACTGAATATAAATGCAGAAAGAGTTTCATTACCTATTTTTATGTAGACTTGATAGGCATACAGAAGGCTTAAGCAACAATAAAATATTTAAAAAGCTGCTATATGTGGTTTTGACCAACATCATGAAAAAAAAAGAATGGCCTGTCACCGTAGCTCAGTTGGTAGAGCACCTGCCTGCAATGCAAGGGGTCCCGGGTTCGATTCCCGGTTGATGATTCCCCATCTTACCCAGAGTCTAGAAGTATGAATGAGAGTGCAAATGTGTGCATGATGTAATAATTAAAATCCAAAGTACCTGCAACCCAACGTTTATGAGTTAACACTAGCACAATAGGTGATATATTCCAAAAGGAGATTGGCCGCCAATATGATCATTGCAGTTTAAGACAGGGTATAATGGAGGGGAAAAAAGAATGAGATTTGGCACGTCAGAAATATTCTATTCAATTCAATTCAAATTTATTCATCCTTTAAAATCAAATCTGTACATAGTACCTTGATATAGGATACTTCAGTAAATTTACACTTAATATTACAAAGTTAAACATCAAATATTAAACAGGCACTAATACAACATGAAAAAATGTTGCGGTTAAAAACAACAAAATGGGAGAAAAGATTACTACAACCAATCAAGATGAAAACACAAACAAGTTTCCTACACAAAGTTACAGAATTAAAAACAGATCTGAATCTTCCTAATTCTAAAGAAAACATTTTAATCAAAGAAAACCTACTAACTTTTGAACCAATTAATATTCAATTAGATTTAGAACAAATAGTTACAAAATCTGAAACTTCCAAACCTGTACTAAAAGCACTAGCATTAGAAACTGTGAACAATAGATACCCACCTGAAGAATGGTTACATATCTACACAGATGGATCTAACTTGGACAACAACTCAGGAGCAGGAATTAAGTGCGCACTGTTCTCATTCTATCAACCAGCAGGATACCACACAACAAATTTTGATGCAGAAGTAACGACTATTCATATTTCACTCCAACACCTTCTATACAGAATAGATAAATTCAAAAATGCTGTCATACTTTCTGATTCTAAAGCAGCATTATGTGCAATAAGTTCATATAAAATGAGGTCAATCCAAATTAAAGAATGTCACAAAATGATCCAACAACTTTGCCCGCCTCGGTAGCGTAGATGGTAGCATGGCTGCCTCACGTTCAAGAGGTCCTGAGTTCGAATCTTGGTCAGGGTGAGTTACCTGGATAAGGTTTTTTCTGGGGTTTTCCCGTATCCTGAAAGACAAATGTTGGGTAACTCTAAGCTCTATGGACCCTGGACTCATTTGAGCACCATTTCACACATTCCATTCATCGACCGATATGACTTATCATTGAAGGATGTAAATTTAAAAAAAAAACTTACCCTTTACATCCATAAAAAGATTAATCAAAAGCAATATAAAAACAAACAAAACCAATCAATATCTAACAAAGCCAAAGATAAAAAATGGAACATTTTAATTAAAAATCCAGAAATTATTCCAGAAATCCCACATAAAGCTGCAGTAGCAAATTTTAGATTACATACGGAACATGATTATTTGGCCAAACACTTACACAGAATAGGAATTTATATAAGTCCAAATTGTCCTCTGTGCAACAATGAAGAGGAAATGACTGAAGAACTTCTTTTAACCTGTGAAGTCCTACCTGCCGGACCCACTACACAGAAATATTGGAGAGCAAGAGAGCTAATGGCTTGATTGCCAAAGCCTTGCATTTGAAAACCACAACAACATCAAATATACCTAACCTACATTCAATTATAATGTAACAAATTATAAATAAGAGAAATGAACAAGCTAAGTAAATCATGTTGCAATAGCAACAAATAACGTGGAAATGATTAGTTCAAGAAAACTTTTGTGTTTATCAGTGGTTTACCAGGAAAATATATGAGTCAATTGGAGAATTTAATGTCATGACGGCAAATTGGCCATGGTAGCTCAATGGGTAAGAGCAACTGGATGGAGACCAGTAGATCCGTGATTCAAATCCCGGCCGTGACATCAAATGTTTCATGTCGACTCTCTCAGTCCAATACCTTAGCCTGTATACGGTAGTGTGAAGAAATGATTAAGTTCCATCAATTAACTTAAATTGTCGATAGCTGCCTGCAATTCCTTGCTGTCTAACCTTTTACCTTGTAGTGTGCTCTTCATGTTGTCAAAGCATAATCAGGTGAATATGGTAGGTAGGGCATGACAGTCTATCTCAGTAATGTCAACTTTGCAGCTGTAGGTTGTCTGTTGTCATGCTGAAGGAAAATTACATTTTATAAGTAATTCCAAGAAAATTTTATTTTTTAATGTTTTGCTTTTCTTGGTTTATTTTTAATTTTTAGTGAAGTAATTAATATCCTGTGGCCACAGCCTGGGTTGTCTTATTATTCTTGAGGAGTTCTGGAAATACTTCTAATAAAATTAATATAACATATAGGTTTGTTGTGAATCCACTGTGGTGGAGGAAAATAGGCTTGTCATTTTGTTTATAAAGAAATTCTAGATTATATTTCTGATTTGTCCTCTTTGATATTTCTTTTACTATTTTAAAATTGTGTACCATAGATTTATGTACCACAATTAGTATGCTACTAGCTACTTGTTGGCCTTTAGATAATCTGCAATCTGAAAATTCAATCATTTGATTATGATCATCCTTTCACCTTTGAAAGGCATTATTTTTTTAGTTACTTTATTTGTACTTAAACATACAATACTTTCTTACAATTCCAATCACAATTTTGCAGTTCTATTCTGAGTACAAACTTGTATTTACGGTCTAATAGTGGTATTTACCTCTATCCTAGCCCTTATGCAACATTGATCTAATATTCCGTTGTGTCCTCCATTTCTCTACCTCTCAACTTCCTTATCCTTCTCATCCATTTCTGTTTGATTTTATCTGTATATTCACACTCCTCCCTTATTCGTTTATCTCCTTTCAACATTTATTCTTTTTATGATGGACCCAGACTATAAAGCATTTTATAATTTCAGTCCATAAACTACCAAAATTCTAAAAAGGATTTATAAAGTATTTTGTATTAGAATACAAACATGTTAGAGTTATAGAAGAACTACTTGTAAGAAGGCTTTGACTTTGAATCCATGAAGCAGAATATAGTTATTACTCCATAGAAAATACATTAAAACCAATGATTGTTCCAATGTCAAATGGTTTTTATAAGTATGCAAGATTTCTATAAATTGGATTTGTTGGGGGGTTGTTTAAGGAACTTTGATGTTCTGCAAAAGTCTTACATTCTTTTGTGTGAATATCAGGAGATTTTTATCTGTTATTAGTAATAGCTAGTACTGCATACAGTTACAATTATAAGTTATTTGTTGGTTGCTTACTAACACTCCCTACATGGCAGCCTTGGCTTTCGGGGTAACCTCACCCTATCATGTGATGTCCAGACACCATTTCTCAGATGGAGCCACCCAGAGGGCGGTGTCCATTACTTCCAATGATAGGGTGATAGTGAAGATGATGGTGAGGCAAGAGGACCTACAGCTTATACTGTGGACTCCGAACCACATTGAGCATGGGACACTTCACATGTGCTAGACAGAGGTGAAGGCGTGGATAGGGCTGACTTTAAATTGCCAACCCCAGAACTGGAAATCGAACTTGGGACCGTATGCATGGGAACCGCAAACAAACCCAATGCGCCACACCGGCACCCATGATTATAAGATGTAACTTCATAAAGAATGGGGAGGAAGTAAATGAAATTAGTCATTCAAATTTAAAAAGTGAACTACACAACGCTGGATAAGCCAGCTAGTACTATTTACAAAATGTTGATTTCCTATTAAGATCTGCTCCATATAACTTTGCCCCATTGTCGTTTAACTGTCAGTTGATAGTCTCCTCTCATTGGCTTCTGTTGTGAAGTTTCCTAATTTGACATGATTATATCTTAATATTTTATGAGATAATTATCAGATTTACAATTAAATAATATTGTAAATTAAATATCTTACATAACAGAATTAAATTTATCTGGAATGTATGTACATTCTTAAATAGATGGGCCGATCCTGCTTCTCAGGATGATGGAAGCATGTTTATATATCATGATAGAGTGTTTAATAACGCTTATTGCCTATTTTTGCATTGCACAACTTCTTGCCATCATGTTATGAGTACATACTAGCAGCACAAAGTTATAAGAAACCATGTTTAGGAGTGGTTAAATTTAAGCATTTTCTTCAGTCTTCTAAATACATAAAATCTTTACTTGTAGTAATTGGCAAGTTGTTTCATGTGTGCAGTCAGAAAGACAAAGTGATGCAAAGCAAATGTACCAAATAAATCAGATGAGAAGTTCAGAACAGACTCAGTGATAAAAGCCATGTTCCCTTGGCAAAGATAGCCAAAGGTCTTTGGTTACAATCCTGACCATGACACTGAATTTTGCACATCTGATTCAACTTTCCATCTTTAATTTACATACAATATGTGTGAATTAAAATAAATTGTTACAAATTTTACATACATATACTCAAATTCTTGAACCAGCCTTTTGTGGTTCCAGTGATCTCCAGTTTTATCTGTCATGTCAGGTTTTTATACACAAAATACATTTTAGTGATCTAAATTCATTTGACAAAGAAACCATTTGTTTTCAAATGCATTTCTGACAAAGTGAATTCTTTTATGAATTTGTAACTAACCTTAATATAATAAAAAAGCAAGAAGTGTTCCATTAATTTTATTCTTGCTCTTTTGACTTCCTCATACCTTCACAACCTTCCTCATGCCTTTCAGTATATTTTTATTGATGCCTTGTCTCTTTCTAATGCCTTGGGAACGGCTGGGATTGTTATTTAATAACCCAGATTTTGTAAAAACTTGCCCATTGTAGAAGTTAAAAATTTTCCAACAAAGTTTCAATCATTTTTTTCTAATCTGTATATTTTTAATACTCTAGAAAGTTTTAACAATAAATGCACAATATAGCCACAGTTTTATATTTTCAAAGGGTGGCTAAAATGTGTATAAATGAGAAAACTTAAAAATGAATCTTCTATGGAACTGAAACTGCTCTATAGCTTATTACTTTAATAACACTGTGCTGCAAAATATAACGTAAAGTTTTCTCACAAATCACAAAATAATAATTTGAAAATAGTGTTTTTGTGTAAAAAATGAATTACAAAACAAATACAAAAAACAATATTTCTGAGCATTAAATACTGGATCTTCAGATTTATTCGGCCTTTAGTGCCAGAGATGAATGACGTCATTATCAGTTCAGTGAGCCCCTTGTCTCAATTTCTGTTTTCCATTATCCGCTACCTAAACCCTTCACTACATTTTAGTTAATTGATGGAAATTAATCATTTCTTCATTTCTGTGTGTCCATTTGACTCGTATATTTCCCCGAGTCAAATGGAGAATTTAATGTCAGGACGGCACGTTGGCCATGGTTCTCAATGGGTTAGAGCGACTGGACGGAAACCAGGAGATCCATGGTTCAAATCCCGGCCATGGCATTGAATTTTTCATGTTGACTCTATCCATCAAAAACCATAGCCTATATATGGCTAGTGTGAAGAAATGATTAATTTCCATCAATTAACTAAAATAATAAGAGTTAAATGATGAAGTCTGGGACTCAAGTACTTAGGATAGTCAGTCACCACAAACGGTGTATCTCGGATGCGAGAGCCCCTAGTGGTTTACCGGGGAAATATACGAGTCAAATGGAGAATTTAATGTCATGACGGCACGTTGGCCATGGTAGCTCAATGGGTTAGAGCGACTGGACGGAAACCAGGAGATCTGTGGTTCAAATCCCGGCCATGGCATTGAATTTTTCATGTTGACTCTATCCACCTTCACTACATGTATTGCAAACAGTATGAGGAGCCCATATTTGACTTTGATCTTATAGCTCAACCTTAAAATATGCAAAATACACTTTCTTCAAAAACTGTGTAATGTTAGTTTTCAAGAAAGAACCACATGTGTAACAGACGTTATTTGATTTTTTTTATTTATTATTGTTGCTTTAACAATAAACTCATATTGCAACTACAATAAATTTTAATACAATTATTTGAAACAATTATAATATTGATTACATAAAATTATACAAATTGACTACTTTTATAAAGTCTACTATATTCTAGCAGATGTTGGATCACTCAAGGCCACCGAGAGATCAGCAGGAACACCATAACGAAGTCAATGCACATTGAAGAAAGGGCACTCTGTAATTATATGATGAACTGTTAGCATGGAATTACAGTGTTTACATCTAGGCTGAGTCTTTGCAAGGTGGTATGAATGGGTAAATGCAGTATGTCCAATACGTAGTTTGGTAAGAAGTACTTCTCAATGAATTAGATGTTTTATAGGGTAATTGAAAGCATGTTTGGAGATTGCAACATTTATTTTTGGATGTGGAATTGCAATGTAATTTCCACTGCTTATATATTTCATACTTGAGGAAATATTGGAAGTTATGATGAGGAACCTTTAGTTCAGCCAGACTTAAGAGAGCAGCATGCTGTTTCTTTAGCTGCTTCATCAGCTTTCTCATTTCCAAATATGTCTATTTGAGATAATAACCATATCAGTACCACACGTTTATTACATGCTTTTAACCTATTATACAGCAAAAAAAAATTTCTGCACTAAAGAATTTCTGGATGACATTTGAAGAGCAAGAATTGCACTCATTGAATCAGTAAAGATCATGTAACAACAGTGATTAGTTTTCATTAAGTATAACACAGCAAATCTTATGCCAAAAAGCTCACAGGAGAATAGTGAGGTTATTTGGAAGACTATAGGAAAATGCATACTGAGGATGTACCACAGTGCAACCACTACTTCCATTCATTCTCAATCCATCAGTATATATATATACCTATGTAATTTTGATGTATGCCAAAGATTTCATGTTATATTTGCTGATAAAAGGAAGATTCTGTATCCTGTTTGCTGTATTTGGCTTGTGTGGTGATGATAGTTGGGGTTTCAGGTTTCCAAAATACTGCTAAAACTTTTGAGTTTTATCATAGGAGGAAAACCTAAATTGATTTTGTGCATATATTTTGAAAGTCTATTGCTGAAGGGTGTGCTTTGGAATTTTGCTGTTGAAAAATGATTATTATTTATTTGAATTGTTCATAAATTTTCCGTTAGAAAAGGTGTAAGCCATTGTGAACAGCGTATCATTACACTACACGTACCAAAAATACAAAATAACAATGATAAATTTGACAGATAGAGTCAACATGAAAAATTCAATGCCATGGCCGCAATTTGAACCACGGATCTCCTGGTTTCCATCCAGTCGCTCTAACCCATTGAGCTACCATGGCCAACGTGTCGTCCTGACATAAAATTCTCCATATACTTCCCCGGTAAAAACCTTAGCCTATATACGGCTAGTGTGAAAAATGATTAATTTCCATCAACTAACTAAAATGATGAATTTTTTGCGAAAACTGTATTACAATCACTGCAAGTTATAGAAAGCAACTTAAGTTCTGAGCAGTTAAGACATATAAGCCCCTAAAGGGTGAGGATACATTCTGTTTATCGTGCACAGTTGACAGCTTTACTGTCTTGTCAGTCATCAGCTCATTGGTGTCAAAAAGATAAGGGATAGAGGATCGGGAAGCACAGAAGTGTTTTTTTTTTTTTAATTGGTAAAACAAGGAAGGAAAGAGGACAGAAGAAGGGTTAAGGAATAAACGATTAGTAGAGATAGTGGAGTCCCACAGTAAGCACCTCTGTTAGTTGTGATGGCTTCTTATCTGCACGTAAGGAAAGGTGCAGAAATCATGGGATTTACTGGCTATGGTCATGACACAAGATCCATACCATAGCACAGCGGCTCAGGGCAGGTGATAGGAAGAAATGAAAGTAGTGGAAAATAGGAAGTACAGGTGCTCTTTATTTTACTGTGACTTTGTGGGTTCGTGAAATAACAAGTCGAGGTTACAAACACAAAAACTGCACTTTATTCTCGTAGCAATACACCGTTCACCATTACAAATTGCTAGATCACCTAAAACTGTTTATTTTAAAAACACTTCGCTCAACTGTCTGTCGCTTCCGGTAACGATCGGCCCCGAAGTTTCCCTAATCTCCACCGGCCATCATTTATTTATCGGCATCGCGAGTCTGCCGCCAGGGTAACACTGCTCCCTCCTCAAGGCTGGTCGTCCCGAACAGCGCCTTCGTAGCGGGCCAGGCGATCCAGGTGTACCACCTGAAGTACCGGCGTGCACTTCTTCCAAGACTTCCGGAACCTGACTCCGGGGAAGTACCAACTGTTCTCTCTGCGTCTTCCCATCGGGTGATTCCCATACCCGGAACAGCACACCCTCTCTGGTCTTCAACGAGTCCCACTGGGCCCAGTATGACTTGTAGGTGGCGCTCCTCGGTGCGACGTTCGCCCAGGTTGGTCTCGTCCCTGCCTCCGACTTCCCTCAAGAGTGGCCCCAAGTCTGCGTCCGCCAGCTGCTCCCTCCTCAGGCCTGCGCTATCCCAGCCATCCGCAGGCACTGCCGTGACTACTGGAACTGCTGCGGCACGCTCCTTCTCCTCCACTCTTGTGCATTGGCCGCACTCTTCTGGACAGGGTCCTCGGGACATAGCGTCCGCGTTACCGTGGCTCTTCCCTCTGCGATGTTCCGAGGTGAAGTCGTACTCCTGCGGCCTCTGAATCAAACCTGCTCTCCGGCCTTTCGGTCGCGCCGTCACCATCACCTCGCTCCTCGCGGGGACAACCACGTCTTCGTTCAAGATGACCCTACCGATTCCAAGGCGCTTTTCAGTTTGACAGATATAAACTATTCTCCGTTGAGCCGTAGGACCTTCCTGCCGACGTCAACCGTTGCCTCGTGGCTCCTGAGGGCATCCAGTCCCAAGATCACCTTTTCAGCCACCTTCGCGAGGAACACCCACAGACGCATGGCACTCCGTCCCAAGGTCAGCTCCAGCAGGGCCTCCTTCTCCACAGGCAAGGTGTCACCCGATGCCAACACAAGCTGGTATGGTCGGCTCGGCTTCCTCGTCGGCAAACCCTTCGCCACGTCAGGTCTGATGATTGTCATGGCCGCCCCGGTGTCCACCAGCACGCGGCACGGCTTTCCTCTTACCCAACCGTCCGCGATGAGGCTGTCATCCATACGCCGGCTGACGGCGCGCAGTGTCACTCGAGGGGATGGTGGTGATGGCGCCGACGTGCCCCTCTCCACAACGGCCCTTACTCGTTTTCCGGCTGCTCTTCCTGGTGTGGGCAGTCTCTCTGCAGGTGTCCGGGCTGTCCACACCCCCAACACAGGCCACTAGGTGTTCGCCGGGGTCCCTCAGCTGGTCTTCTGTCTCCGGCGTAGCGGACACTCCTCGTTCTCGACGTCGGGATAGATGCTACCTTGGCCGCCTCCATCCTTAATGCCGCTGTCAGCGCCTCGTGTATGGTTTTATAATCGCCGAGCATTAGGCGCTGACGAATCTCCGTGTCCCGTACCCCGTCGACAAAGTTGTAGGCGGCTTCCCGGGATACGAACTCCAGTGGCAGGTCAACCAAGGCCTTGCCAGCTAGCTGCTCAATCGCTATGGCGAACTCCTGCAGCGTCTCCCCCGGCTGCTGTGACCTTGCCTTTAGTTGGCTGCGGTACGCTGCAGCTAAGCGATGGTTCCCGAAACGATTCTCCAGGGCCTCCCAGATGTCCTTGGGCGCCGCCGTTGTCTGCACCGCGTTTAGGACTTCCGCGGCCCGTCCCTGGAGGCTGGCTATTAGCTGTGTGGCCTCCTCCCCTGGTGACCATCGGTTGTGCTTGGCCACTGTGTCGAACTGGCGGCGGAAGACCTCAAATGTTGACGTGCCGTCATATTTCGGCGGTTTGACGCGCGCAGATGTGTCGCGTCCCGGCGCGTCGGCCTTCAAATCCTTCAGTTTCCTGCCGACGACGTGCTCTACTATGGCGTTCAGGGACTTGACGCTGCTGTCGGCCTTTCCCTCCAGGTCGTCAACGCGGCTCGCCAGGTCCTCGACGCGCTCGTCCACTTGGCCCATCCGTTTGCCCAGCTCCGTCACGTTATCCCTCACGCCGGCCAACTGTTCTTCAAACTTCACGGCAAGGGCCTCGTTTGCCGCTTTCATCTTCGTGGCCAGGCTGTCGTTCGCTGCCCTCATTTCTGTGGTCAGTTCGACCTTCAGTTCTTGCATCTTCTCGGCGATGTCGTTGGCCGTCTTCATTTCTTCCATTTTGTATAAAATCTTTTCCAGTGCCGATTCCATGGCCGTGATCCCACTTCTGACGCCAGTTGTGACTTTGTGGGTTCGTGAAATAACAAGTCGAGGTTACAAACACAAAAACTGCACTTTATTCTCGTAGCAATACACCGTTCACCATTACAAATTGCTAGATCACCTAAAACTGTTTATTTTAAAAACACTTCGCTCAACTGTCTGTCGCTTCCGGTAACGATCGGCCCCGAAGTTTCCCGAATCTCCACCGGCCATCATTTATTTATCGGCATCGCGAGTCTGCCGCCAGGGTAACAATACATTATTATCTGTGCACTAGTCGTGCTTGGGGGGATGGGGGGTGGTAGTAAGCGCTTGTGGGCCTAGCGGAGTCGACAGCACGTTGTCCGGTCAGTCCAGTAAGTTGAAGTAAGTTAATCGTAAAATCTATTTGTAGTCGGTTTATTGACTCTCGTCACATACTTTTTTTTTACTTCAATAATATAAAAAAAGTAAGTGACAAGTGTCAATAAACCAACTACAAATAGTTTTTATGATTAATTTGATGTCACTATTACTAAATTCCTCCAAACACACATTACATAATGAAGTAAGTTAGTTTGTATGCTTTCTATGTTCGTGAGTAGTTGTGTGAAGTAGTCACATAGTGAGTGTGGATTGTGCTGTGCCACGGCGATCTGTAGGTCTAACTGTTTTTGAGTGATCTGCTGAAGTTTTTGTAGTATGTCCTGTTGAGTGGCTTCGGTCCTGTTAAGTGAGAGTGGTGCTTTGTAGGTGTGTGTATATATACATATAGCCTGAAGATGCAAAATAAGTGACATTATTATTCATCTTTTACTTAAAAAATATACACATATAACTGCAATTATATAGTGTCCAATATATAAAAATATCAAATTTCATAAAAACGGTACATGTTATGTGAAAACTGTTGTCATTTTTCTAAATCAGCATGTTTGCTTCCATATATGTAGCCTATTTTTATCAAAACCAAGAAAGTGTCACATGACAATGTAATGTATTAACATAAACAAAATAATACGCTATTTAGAGTACTTCCATGTATACTAGTGCTCTTATTTAGAATTTAAAAAAACAAAATTACTGGTGTTTTAAACTGGTTTAAAAAAAGTACCTTTTTCTTTGCTGCTTTGATTTTTCTAGTCACATAATAGTGAATTATAATCACAGAATGCTGTCATTATTTAGGCCTACTTCATCATTATCAGTCATCATCTGATGTATTCTGGGGAAGAATGACCTAGCCTGACTACTGTCAACACATGTATATAAATACTGTGTCCTTAAAATATTCAAATCTTGCCCAACATGCCTATTATTTTGTGCTGTGACAGCAAGGGTACAAGGACACAGAAACTATACATACAAAATAATCTTCACATAGCTTATAAATAATGTGTATACGATTAAGTCAATTTATATTTTGCACATGGAAGGGCAAGAAAAGTGTGACATATGAGAAAACAATAAAACATATATATAATTGAGCTAAATATTAATAGACAAGGTTTGATTCCTATACAGATTAGAACATATCTGTGAAAAACATGGAAGTTAATAACATATAGGTAAGGCTCCAATTTTATATGATTTAAGCAAAATCATTAGCCATTTTTAGAAGAAAAAATAGCAATTAAAAAAGAATCATTTTAAACATAATTGGGAGAGGGAAGATTTTCTTGAAAATCTTTCATCATAGATACAGTCAACATGAAAAATTCAATGCCATGTTGACTCTATCAAAAACCTTAGCATATATACGGTTAGTGTAAAGAAATGATTAATTTCCATCAATTAACTAAAATCTTTTATCATATTTTTGGGAGGTGAATGAATGAATGAATGAATGAATGAATGAATGAATGAATGAATGAATAAGCCCAAGATGTCCCATTAAGGGCAATGGCCTCCTATTAGATGGGAGTTCATTAAGTGTTTCTCACACAGTAAGCTATGTTGTGTAAAGGATTTATTTGCCACGTTAGTGTGACAGTCTAGAATTGTGATCCTGTGAATCATCATTTGTCTATTGTACACATTCACTGCACTTGGCTGATTCATATCTGGGTTCCTTGGTTTCGCCAGGTATTCCAGCTTTTGGCAATGGTGGACGAATGCTATCACTTTGAAGAAGTCAGTCTATCTGCACCTTAGGTTTCTGATGCTACTTGTTTTGGTGGTGAGACAGGTCCTTCCAGTTTACCTATTTGTTGTTTATGAGAATTTTTTGGTACCAGACTTTCACAGCATTTCACTTTTCTCTCTCTTCTCTGGATTTTTGTCTGAGTGTGTTGGATTTTTCTTTCCTGTCCTGTCAAATCGGAATCAATAAAGCATTATTTTCCTGTAAGCTTGCTTTTGTTTTTCATGATCACGATTTTGTCTTCCATGTTTCTCATTTCTTTCACAATGCTTCTAAAGATAAAAGGGAATTAAAGAAAATGAATGTTGTTCCTAAATTGAAAAGGCGTCAATATATTATATATGTGAGTATTGAATCTATTTCATCAGAATTCTACCCAAGACTAAAAACCCAAGATAAGAGCTTCTCAGGCACCGGAACTTCAAGATAATCCAGAGGATCAAAAATTTCCTATGAAATCTCACAAGCCATAGATTCAGCTTAAAGTTTCTTGTTGAGAGTATGTAGTTCTGTGACAACTTTCTTGATTTCTTCTCTTAAGTCCAGGTTTTGTTGTTTTGCTGTATGGATTTTTATTAGGATGTTTGTGAGCATGTTTTTTATGCCTCCATTTTTGAGGTGTTTTTCATCATCAATCACTCATATTTCATTTGTGCAGCAATTTTTACTCACAGTGGACTTATGACCCTTTTTTTTTGACACCCTGTTTGTGCTAGTTGTGTGTTGTTTTATGTCCTCCAATGTTAAGTCATATCGGACGATGAGTAGAATGGATGAAATGATGCTCAAATGAGCCCAGGGTCCATAGAGCTTAGAGTTACCCGACATTAGTCTTTCAGGATAAGGGAAAACCCTGGAAAACACCTTATCCAGGCAACTTACCCTGACCAAGATTCAAACTCGGGTCCACACTACCGAGGCAGGCTTGTTGGTTTATGGTACTCAACTTACATTGTAAATTGTGTATTTATGCATTTTATTTTTGATTTATGCTGTTTACAGACTTTTTTTATAAAATACCTTTTTTGTGGGAATTCATGTATTTCAAGTGAAATCTCAATGTATTTTGGGTGGAATGCAATATATTCTCAACCTATGAGGCAGGTAAAGTAAAAATCAATGCAGGACCTTCTTCACATTAATATCAAATCAGGTTGGAAGAAGAAATTCTGAACAGAAACATATGGACATATGCCTTCAGTAGCCAAAAAGCTTCAGTACACAGATTTAACTACAGTTGACCTTGTTCACTGGACGGTTTCTTTAAAGCTCAATGACATTGAATGATTAGTATGTCATCTCTGAGATATACAATACGTTTTACAAGCTGCTCCCACAAATTCTGTACTGTGTTATATCTTAGGATGTCCCCATTGTGTGTGTGTGTGCGTGCGTGCGTGTGTGTGTGTGTGTGTGTGTGTGTGTGTGTGTGTGTGTGTGTAATTTACGTCCTTCAACATTAAGTCATATCGGACGATGAATGGAATGGGTGAAATGATGCTCAAATGAGCCCAGGGTCCATAGAGCTTAGAGTTACCCGAATTTTGTCTTTCAGGGTAAGGGAAAAGCCCGTAAAAAACCTTATACAGGTAACTCACTCTGACCGAGATTCAAACTCAGGACCTCTTGAACATGAGGCAGACACGCTACCAGCTACGCCACCGAGGCGGGCCCCTGTGTTTGATCAGTGCTTCTTTGTGCTGGGTTACTGCTTTCATTGAGGCACTTCTCACATTGATCACTTACACATTTTTTGCATAATAATGGGAAGGGGAGAAACCCAAGTATGAGTACTGTTCCGATATTTTATAGTACTGGTCCCTTTAAGCTCCCCAACCATGTCTGCCTGTCCTCTTCTTATGAATAAAATAGAATTTATTTATATAACTTGCAATTTTCAATATTTTATCTACATTACATACATATTTCCTTAACCTAGTTGTATAAATTGCTTGGTGCCATCTTTTACACTAGATAGCTCAGCATGATTGGCACACAGACCTTCTAGCATTGCTGAGTAGCAGTCACTCTTCCGTCATCTGCTCTAGTTTGCTGTTCCCCTTTGTCTCATTTTTTCTTTTTCAGTCTTTACTTTTCTCATCCACTTCTCTTTAGCTTTCCAAAATAGGTTCCCCTTTGCAATAGTACCAAAAAAACACAGCAGTGATGCACTAAAACTTTTAAATATCCAAGCAAAAGCATCAAGTTCACTGTAGAAATAGAAAAAATGAGTATTTACCATTTTTTATCTAAAAATAATCAGAAATAAAAACAGAATAAACTGCGGCATTTACAGAAAACCAACACAGACAGACAACTACATAAAAGCTAATGGCTACAACCCAAGATCCCACAAACAGGCAATCTTCAATAGTTTAACACACAGACTGGTTAACATCCCTCTCACAGCAGAATACAAAACAGAATATAACAAAATTATTGAAATAGCACAAAAGAATGATTTTCCCAAATCATTAGTAGACAAAAAAGTGAACTTAGCAAAAAAGAAGAAGCTAATAAAGCAAACCACAACCCTCGCAGCTACAGAAACTAATATGATTTTCAAAAAACTCACTTACCATCCATGGGCCTTTGATACATTCAAAAAAGTCTTCAAAAAACAAAATTCAACTAGCCAGTCAAACATTACTCCTTAAAAAACCTAATTTGCTCAAACATCAAAGATGCCATTCCATCTAATAAAAAATCTGGTATATATCAAATTGAATGCTGTGACTGTAGTCAAATTTATATTGTAAAAGCCAAAAGAAATTTAGCAACAAGAGCAAAGGAACACTTTAGGAACATAAAATATAAACAATTAGAAAAATCAGCAGCTGCCACGCAATTTTGGAGAAAAAACCACAACATAAATCCAGAACCAAAACTACTAAAACATACATCAGGAAAACACGAACTGTCCACATGGGAACAAATCTTCATTCCAAACAACAGGAACAAAGTATTCAATTTCGACATCCCCCAGAATGATTTGTTCAGCAAGTTCCTCAAACCCCACCAGAGGAGACCTATGAGAAAATATCGCCAGCTACACCAGTGAGAACCAGTCGATTCCTGGTTGACGATGGAGGCAAAGTCTCTGAAACATGTTCCCGGAAAATTTAAAAGTGTTGTTTAGTGTCATTAATTGACTCCCTTTAAATTTAATTAGGTTCCCCATATTTCTTTTTCTACTTTCATTTTTCCCATAACCTTTTTTATGGCTATCAACTCACTTTGCATCTTTTCCCATACTTTTTGTCTCCATATTGCTAACTCTTTGCGCTCTGGTCAGAATATGAACTGTACTTTCTGTTTCTCCACATAATTCACATATTCCTACCATGCTACTTCTTAGTGCCCTCAAGAACATTGATCCTGTTCTAACCTTCCTGCCTGTTACATTGGTCTACACATTCCCCATTCTCTCTTATTATTCTATAAAACTTGAATTATTTTTCTATTTTCTAACTCTCCCCATATTTCTTGTCTTTCTATATCCTCCATTTTGATTCTGACTATTTTCCAAAAACCTGCTACATTCCTATTTTCTAGCCTCCATAGTCCCCCATTCCTATTTCTTCCATAGCTTTTTTCCTGTCTCTGACTACCATATCTGTTTCCCATTGTCTTTTGTTGATTCATACATACCTTTAGGATTCTATCATCTTTTATACCAAAATTTCAAACTCTTTTAATTGTTATACATTAATTTTTTGTTTTTTGTTTTTCTAATTATCATAAGGCTACTTTTCCTGGAGCTGATCAAGGCAATCCCAACATCTCTTTAGCAAATTGTATAACTGGTCTATTTTATTACTTACTTTTTGCCATCCCATATTTCTGCAACACACAATTGTTTCATATCAGTGTTTCATACATTCTCTCTAACCATTCGCTTGACATATTGAGTTTCGCGCTGCACATCCTGATTCCTCCCTCTTATAATAGACCCTAGGCAGAAGTATTTACAATATACTGTCAGACAGCTGTATGGGTCAGCCAGGAGGGATCAGCACTACCAACTCAACCTTACAGTCTAATGAGCTAATAACAGATCCTTCTGCCAGGAAATAGCCATTATGTGCAGCTTAGTACTCTAGACAATTCCTAATGACTGTGTCCAGAAGATTCCCATTCAAAACTGATCTTCAGTTTCTGACCATATATAAGCTGGTGGATTAAATTATTGGTGGTGCACAAATGAAAAATAAAATACAGAGTAGTAGTGACTCACCTATTTATACAGAAACTCTGCTCTCCTCTCCTTAGACCTGGTGAATCTATCGATAACTTTTGCATTGAAGTCGCTGATCTTCATAACAAACTCCCTCTCAATTGAAAGCATTGGTAATGCTGACAATCGGTCCTGTGACATTGTGTTCCTAAGGAAAGTTTTTACTCTTTTTAAAGTTGAGAAACAGCGTTCTGCTTCAGCGGTAGACATTGGCATAGTTAACAACACTCGCAGGAGTTTGACACATTCGCTGAATGTAGCACATAAATTGTTTTCCTTAATGAAGTCCATCAAGCACAAAGCACTGGACATTCCATGAAATTCTTCTCGACTGTAAATTACAGTCAGTTCTGTACGAATTTTTGTTCCAATGATAAAAGGATAGAACCTTATTGTTCCTCTAAGGGAATCCTCTGGAAATGTCTTATCATAGTCGGAGAAATTTTCTTGATGAAATAAAGTCGAGGCTACCAGATGCCCCGTGAAGCTAAATCTGTCCTTTGCTTCTCTAAGAATAATGTCAGACTTCAAGGGCTTCTCTTCTTTTCACATCATGATCTATTCTTCTCCTCTTAATTGCAGTTTCTTCGTGCTCCTCAATATCCACGCTATTTCTTACTTTTTGCACTTCCCTTTCAAATGCGTTTAGCTGGGCGAGGGCAAATATTGCATTGCAGTCTCGTTTCTGCAGCTGATTGTACAAAATGTCCACATGGGGCATGATCTTGTGGAAAAAAGACAGCCATAATATAAAATTATCATCTTTCAAAGTGGCCATAAACTTAGAAACCTGAACAAGTGTTGTGTTGTTGTTTCACAGAGCTCTCTTCTGAATGACCTCCATACATTTAATTAAATTCTCCTTGTGTTAGAAAATGGTATTGACGGTCCGTGAATGAAAATTCCATCGTGTTGGAAGAGAACGTGGCAATCGTTTCTGCACAACTTCATCAAGCACAGCTGTTCTTTGAGGAGAATTTGAAAAAAATGTGTATATTCCTTGTAAATTGGCAAAAAATATCCTCACACTGGTGTTTATTGAGGCTGCATTCAGCATTATTAAATTAAGTTTATGTGCATGGCAGTGTATATAAGAGGCACAAGGATACTTCTCTTTCACAATTGCCTGAACACCGTGTTTCCTACCTCCCATGACGGATGTACCATCATAGGTCTGTGCTATAAGTTTATTCGGGCACCCTGACAGTTGCAGATCAAGTTCAGATTTAATGACTGTGGCAAGAGAGTCTGCATCATGACCAGCAGGTCGAACAAAACTCCAAAATCGTTCTACGGGTTTGTCATTCACAAGATATCTGTAGATAATAACCATCTGTTATTAAATCAAATCAAATCATCTGATACAATGAGGAAACATCAGTAGTTTCATCTGCTATGACAGCAAGGAATTCTGCATCCTTAATCTCCTTCATTATTTCGTCTTGGCATACCTCTAACATACACTGAAGAATTTCGTTTTGTATAGTTTTTGAAGTGCCCTTAAAAACAGTTGCTTTTTCCAGGTGGCCCTTCAGAACACTATCGAGATCAGCGCTGAAATCTATTAGGCCTCGAAAGATACCAGGGTTTTGTGATGTATCACATTCATCATGACCTCTCAAAGCCAGCTCAAATGAGCCGCAAAACTGTATACAGTTTATTATGATGTTTAGGACATATCTATTCTGTGTAACTTTATCGTTATGTAGCTTTATGTTCCTTCTGTATGCACTGTCCATTTATGCAGCAATATTAATATTGCCATACATTGCTAAACTTAATGCATTTTTTATATGAGACAAAGAGGACTCATGCCTTTTAACATGGTCGTGCATGTGTTGTATGTCTTTCATTCCTTGCTTCACCCAGGAATCATCTCCTCCAAAGAACAGGCATGGAAAACAGTATAAAGAGTTATTAACTTCACATCCACATAACCAGTCGTGCTTCTTGTACACGTCAGGGTTGAACTTCCTATTGAATGTTCTAGCTTTTGACTTAATCATTTGAGTTATAGAAATGTTTGGCGTGGTCCTACCCATTCGTTTCACTTCAGATTTTTCTTCAGCACCTCGTTGCGAAAATGGATTTTCCAGTAAAGATTGTACGGTATTCATTCTATCAGAATTTTAAAAACCTACAAAAACCCACACTACAGATCACCTACAGAGCAAGCAGACACACAGAAGCTAAGCCTGAATGTCACGCTATAGCCGTTGCTAAGAGTAGGTGGAGCTAGGTTTATAAACCTCCACTTAAGCAATGCATAAGAAGCCCCTCCCATCTCTTCACCTTCCTGCAACCCCCTCAGAGAGCCCACATTTGGGCAAAATCTTAGGTTAACACTTCGCTGCAAACCTGCGGCTCCTACAGCTAATCTCTGTTTATTTCGACTTCTGTGATCATGGACAGCTACAGATGATAAGCGTAATTGAAACATGTTTGTATATAAAACAATGCAAACAAGTACAGCTTTAATGTGCAAAATGCACCTGTTGTACATTCAAAAACAGTGGGTGTAGCGCAAACCTGCAACCTTATGGAGGAACTGCCCCTGATAAGGAGTAAGAGTTGTCAGTCTGCCAGTTGAGTTAAGTGGGTGCATTGAGTGTGACAATCATTAAGTTATAAAGTCTACAGTGGACAGCACTGAGTGCAATTCAGTGCAAGTTGTGTTGGCCTGAGTATATGCAAAAGTAATTTAAGTGTAATGCTGTTACATTAATCTCTATGCATCAGTTTTCTCTGTTCTGATTGTGTACTGTCCACCCAACATAAGATGGCAAGGCAGAGGAATGTGTAACGTAATCACTTTTGCTGTCCATATAATGTTTATGCATGCCATCCGGATAATACAAGGATGCTACGTCCATTTAAAATATACAGTGCTGTCACATATGTAATTCACCCATGCATAATACCTATCACTACAGTTACGAAAATGAGCATTAGATCTGGCAGCATGGATGACTCATGTGCACTCTCATAACTCATTTTGTAGTAAACATATCCACTACCAGACCAGATAAACAGTACAATCCCCTCTTTCTCTTCAGGCTTCGCTTGCCTTCTTGTGGTAGGCAGACAGTACAACAGTAACTTAAGTGTAATGTCAGTGCTTTTCTAAACGCTTACAAGACAACGAAATTTGTAATTGGCTTTCTATTTGTTACGTTATAAATTTTACAGGAGAAGAAAATAACTGATTTAAAATACATAAAAAATGCTGTGCTGCAGTCTTTGCTCACTAGAGTATATGTAGTTAGTTATGTCTTACTGCAATGATTGTATCTCTATTTTTGTAAGTTGGGGTCCTGACATTAAGCACTGCAGTTGGAAAAGCAAGTGAGCATTGCACACCCATTGGCATGGTGATAGCCATCTTATTGCTTGAATTACCAATGCCACATTACACCATTCACTGTATTCAATCATATATACTTGGGTTCGGCTTACAGTTCCGTGTCATGGTTTTCAATTATTTTCCATCTGACTATTGTTGCATTGTTCTTCTTCCCTAGTTATACAACTATCATGGTGTTAGGGATTTTTGGTTCTCTACTCCTTATGGGTTTAGGCACTGGGTTGAGGAAAAGAAACTCTGGATGCGATAAAGAATCCAGCATGGGTGATCAGCTGATGCCTGATATGAGAGTGAACGAAGTAGATGACAGAATGAACGCAAATGAAAGGAAAGATGGCAGTGGAAACCAGAGATTCTGTAGAAAACCTGCCCCTGCACCATGTTGTCCACCACAAATCTCACATGCTATCGCCTGGGATTGAACCTGGGCTGTCTTGGTGAGATTCAAGTGGTCTAACCGCTCAGCCACAGTACGGCCATTAATTTGGATGTCACTGTTACTAAATTCCTCCAAACATGCATAACTCTTCAAACATTTCTGTTCATTTTATTTTAGCTCACTCACCATTACTACATCAATTACTGTTCAATTATGGTTTTCATCAATATAAATACAAATTAGTGCATTGTGCTATCTCTATGAAGGCTGTTTCAAAAGTATAATCACATCCTGAAGCAAGCACATATCAAGGGGAACACATGTTGTTCATATTGCTGGAGTTTGGGTGCTAACCTAACAGACCCCAACTTATGAAAATTTTTAATGATGCTGTCAATTGCCAGGACCGCATCTGCACTGTCAATATCTGAAATTTCGTCCCACAGGACCTTAGAAAGACCAGCACCTAACCAACTGAGCTATCTACAACTACTACTTATGAAAATAAGAGGTATAGTTGTAAATGTGTGTGTTCAATGTTTATAGTGTTTTAACGCCCGCTTTTACTGCATATGGCACAGCAGGTGGTAACACTGAGTGGTCTAACAACTCAGCCACGGCAAAGCCAGTATAGTTGTGTAATGAAAAAGACATAACTTCATTTTATCAGTATTCTTTTACATTCAGTTGAACTCCATACTAAGTTTTAGTGTATCATAGGTATGAATTGGAAATTAGAATAAGATCTAACAGTTTTATGAAGCAAGAACCACTACATACATGTTTTACAAGCCTAGGTATGAGTTTTTGCTTTCATTCATCTAAGAATGAAGTAATTATAGAATCTATGCATTTGAGAAAAGAAATCAAATATTCACATTTATTGTTATGTGCTTAAGATGTTACAATTTGTTAAAACCAATAAACAGTCCTACTGGTATAACATCATTTGAAAGTAATGAGTAGGTAATTCAAACACAAACATGTCCAAGTAAGGATAATTAAGTGATGTTTGTGTTTGAATTACCGACTCATTACTTTCAAATGTTTAATACATCACTGTTTCTAACCTTTTGCTTCAAATAATATCATAACATCATTTTGTTAAGAGTAAGCAAATTATAATTAACAATACCAAGAGCCAAGACCATCTTAGCACAGGCAATGTTTAAGGCATCCCAGGTTTGATCCCAGGCAACCACATGTGAGGTTTATGGACAACACAGCACTGGGGCGGGTTTTCTCCAGGATCTCCGGTTCCCCCCGCTATTTCATTCCACAGGTGTTAAACACTACACTGCCAATATTATTATTACTATTGGCCAAAAAAAAGATGCACTTTTAGTGCTTCTCAATTTTAAAGCGCAACTAACTGTAACAATCTTGTTAACCACAAATTTACACAAGATGTTAGTCCTCAGCATTTTAACAATGGTGCTTAATAGACTTACAAATTTCCAGCACAACTGAATGAGGTCAGGAAACAGGATATTTTTATTTATAGCACAGTGCCATATGAATTACATGTTCTTAACAGGTCATGCACCAACTTTTCAGTGTTGCCTGATAGAATTATGAGGTTTTCAGACTGGTTGAGTTATAAAGTTTTCATTGCCTAACATTTTTATGGATTTGGTTTGAAAAGCCTGCTTTTGTCTGAAAACAAATCAAGACTAAAAACATTTTCCAAACATTAAGGTTTCTCATTTTAATCTTTATTGCAGTAAAGAACGTCTAGGTTACAGTAATTCCAGAACAAGTCTGCGACAATACAAGCAAGCACAAGTGAGCTGCAGAGTCATTAATGCGACATTTCATATGCATTTCTTGTTAACACCATGGCTTTTAAAATCACATTCAAATAATTACAATGGCTATAAAAGGGATTCTTCTACATATCAAAGAAGACTGTGTTAGTATACATAGGGTGACCATATCTCATGGGTAGAAAAAGAGGATACTTTCAGTATCGCCCCATTCAAATTGTAGCACGGAACTGTTTAATGTCCATAATAGGGATTTGCAGGGTATACATACAGACGTATAGTTTGATATGCATGATTAAGGTTTAAAAAAGCAGTCAGCATTAAAGAGGTTAAGAAAGAAAATACAAATACTTGTTTTATTTAATTTAAAAGGTTATTATAATTTAGCACACAGAATTAGTGGCACAACTTTCAACAGCTTACTTGCTTTAACATTACAATCTTCCTCTTTCTTTGCATACCAGGAATACTTCATTGCTGAACATATTTGTTTCAGCAAAGTCTTATTCAATATCAAGTAGTTGAAAAATTCCTGACAATTTATATTTTTGAAATTATATTGAACAGTTACTATTGACTTTGCTGTATCTATGCTCAAATCCTCTCTTTGGTCCACTGAACATTAATCAATGAAAATAACCTTTCCACATTTGCATTAAGGCTATGGGGGGGGGGGGGGGGGGGAGAATGCTATTTTTAATAGCTCTGAGTGACAATCTTTTGAGGGGCAGTTATTGAAATAACTGCACCAAACCTCATTTGATAAGCTTTTGTGTTGTTCAGAAGATCTTAGAAATCTTACTAAATTTGAAAACTGGTCAAAACATTTCACATAATTAATCACAATATCTGTTTTTCATGGAGATACACTATAGCTGCCTCAACATCCTCCCATGACGGAAATGCTTTGGCCTTCATCCACTTAAACATGCGCATCTCGTTATATTGGACCATCCATTTTTCTAGATATTGAATACAGGAAAGATATACACAATCTCATTCTCAAACCTGTCACATTCTACAATTACCCTGCTTCCTTCTTTTCCTTTAGTGTATCTTTTACTTTAAGTGATTTGAAGCTCAGTATTTGTCTGTCTTTCAGTGTATGTAATGTGCATTCCAAAATGCAAAGTGTGTTTGCTACTGAGTTTGCTTCCACTTCTAGATCAGCGATATTTTTCTGAAAAACTGCCATAAGCGACCAGACCGACAAAGTACAATCTTGCCTCACTCAGTTCATCTTCGAAAACCTTCTTATGTTACTGAATCTGAACTTTGGGATAAAAAATAAGACCTGAGTGCAGGGTACATCTCCAGTATTCTACTGACACATGGAAATGATAGCCACCGTGTCTTTGAATGGGAAAGCAACTGCTGATATGTTATGTCAACAAACTCACAAAAATATTTCAGCTCTTCAGTATGCACTGTATAAATAGAAAAGAAATTGAATATTTTCAGTGTGATGGATTCTATGTCAGCTGAAAACCAAAATCAAGACCATGTTGAACACAGTTATGTAGAACATGTGCTGGACAACCTATTCCCACCAATCTTTTATTTAGTTTGTTCTGTAAATGTGTTAACACATTGTTTCCTGAAGCTCTGCCCAGGCACCAAAATTTGTGTTGCTGTTATACCCAGCAAGAGCAAGGCATTTTTTGTCTATCCCCAATTTAACAGTATATTTTATATAAGTAGCTATTGTTTATGCCTTTTCATTTGGAGCTGCTTTCAACTTAATAACCTTTGTGTTTATACCACCATTTTTACGTCAAAATATTGGATGAGGATAAGAAATATTTTAAGAGAACCCTGGTTACTTGCATTTGTCGCAAGACCAAAACATGAGAGTCCTTTTAACACTTCTATTGTTAAGTCTACTGAGTGAGGGGAAAGAAAACAGAGTTAATTATAACACTTGGTACGAGCATATGAAGCTTATTTTGTAGTATTAGAGTCTTAATACAACACCCTCTGTAATTTTCTGGTACAATCCATGGATCGAAAACTGTGATGTTGTCGAATAGTATGAAAGGCTAATGTTCCTTCAACTGCACTGCATGCATCACTTGATTCCTTGTTGATGAAGGAGTCTAGTTTTAAAGAAGAGCCTGCATTCCGGACATTACTAGTATGTTTGGGTGATTTCATATGTGTCTCTAGGTCCAAAACTCCTGAGAAAAAATTTAAAATAATTTTCTTAGAAGTTTTTAACGAAATGGAATATGCACAATATGCACGAGCCAATCCAGCTTTAGCTTTATCTCGTCAAACAATTAAGTCATTGTTAAGAGAAGCGGCTGCTAACCATGACTTAAGCCGGTTTTGCTTTCTTACGGGACCAGCCCGGATAAAGTTTCTTATTTTAATAAGTTTTTACACACACAACTAACCTAAGGCTAACCTCGCTAAGCATGGAGCAAATTTCTAACACTCTTTTATTGATCCCTGATTTTCTTTACACAGTAAAGTTTACAAATAACCGCAAATATGAAGCACTATGCACACCACACAAATTAGCATTTAACTATACTCTGGAGCTTTTCCGAGAAATAAAATTTGTAAAAATGTAGTGAACATAGATAATCTCATATTAACAAAGCTGCATTACATGATTATAATCATTTTTGCAACTGATCCCTTATCTTAATTTTAAAAAATTATGCTAATGTGCGAGTAGTATTTGATGTCAAAGACACACATTGGCATTGTGTGTTTCTTTCCTAAGTAAAATTTTACTTTTAGGGTCTTATCTTTATTTGCAATTGATATGAAAGGTCCTCCATGAAAGACAAGACATTCTGCCTCTGATTTGTTTCTTTTTTAAATGACGAGTATTTACTTTTCCCTTCATCACTGTACACACATTTACGTTTAGGCATTTTCACAACAAAGATATTTACTGCTATGATTTCAGAATTATCAGAAAATTAACAAAATACCATCACATAGTTTAACATGTGCTTTCAAGGAAACTAGCTACCCGGCTGCACAAGAACAGGAAGGAAGCATAGAATAATAGCATATTTATCGCGAATTAATAGGTCAGTCAGAGAGTATGCAATGACCGAAGAGCATAGTTATACCTGCTAGGTATACAGACTTTGCTGTGGCTTAAGTTTCTTCAATATGCGATGTCTCAGTGGTGAGAAAGAAAGATTATGTAGTTTAAAATGAAACTGTATGCCTAGCTGCAAAAAAGAGGACATTTGCCAAATTTCCACAATTCTGCCCGGATGTTTTTTTTTTTTAAAGCAGAAATGAGAACATGTCCGGGAAAAAGAGGATGTATGGTCACCCTAGGTATACAGCAATAAAGTGCAAACAAAGACTCTTACATTACTTAAAAAAAAGATTTAAATATGCAGGTTATATCTAGATATAACATGAAGAAGCAAATTATTGTAATAATGTATAATTTGAATGCTTTATTTATCTTCTTTAAACTTTACATAAAATATACAAACTTATTACACCTTCTTGGAGTTACTTATTTCTGTTTCTTATCTTTATATTTAACATTCTGTGGTGTATATATTGGGGAAGTTGATTATATTTTCTTTTACACCTCTTTACCCCTTTTCCATATTTTCTCTACTTTTCTTCACATTCTTTTCACCATTTTAACCCATTTTCCTGTTTTCTCCACATACAGGTTGTAACAAAGAGGCATGCCAAAAATTTGAGAAAACACTTCTTCCAGATAGAGGATAAAAAATGTTGTATGCACACAGGTCCAGAAATTGTTTACTTTCTTTTTAGAGCACTCCAGACATCAGTCTATGACAGGAACGCGGGAAAACAGGAAATCACAGCACATGTTCAAAATGGCCTCTATTGCTCCAATGCATCCATCAACTGTACTGTAGCACAATGACAACGGTGAAATGCATCAGCTCCACACAATTTAACTGAAAGTAAATGTTTACTACTACAATTAAACCACTGTTCTGTTGTGGGGTTGTTGTTGGCCACAGGACAACTATATATTACACTCACCATGCAAGCAGAGTTGTGGTAAAGGGGCTCTACCATGGAAATAAACAATTTCCAGACCTAAGTTCATATAACATTTTTTTATCCTCTATATGCAAGAAATATTTTCCCAAACTTTTGACATACCTTTTTGTTACATCCTGAATATCTCATCTTGAGTTATTTTAACTTTTAGCTCTAGGAAAATCTTTCCATTTCTTTAGTGTCAGATTCTCTATTCCTTATTCTGTGAGAATGCCAATTCTAACATAATCTACTACATTTGGTGTGTATATATATATATATATATATATATATATATATATATATATATATATATATATATATATATTGTAACGGGAGCATTGGAGCACCCTGTAACCAGCTGGGAACGGAATGCAGGGGGGAGGACCGCATTAGCCACACCTTCCCCTCGTTTGTCTTGTAGTATTTGACAGGCAGTGGTTGGGAGGAAAAACATCAGTGGGCGTCTGTTTCTGCCCACCTGGTTCCAGAAATTACGGAGTCTGGAACATTCTCCTGGTCACTAGAAACCGGCGATATTCCTATAAAGAGGGTTCCAGACAGACGGAGTGAGTTAGTCAGTCAGTTGTTGGTTTGAGTTGGTTTTGGTAGACAGTCAGTGAGTTGGTTTTGTCAGTGAGAAGACAGTCGCAGTTCTTGGTGTAAGAGTTAGTCAGTGACGTGTTAATGAACGAAAGGATTGTGTAACGGAAGACTGTACGAACTGTGTATGAATATCGGAGTTTATGTAATCGCGAGTACAAGGAAGTTGTAACGGACGAACGGGTAAATTGTAATTGTGTGCAGCAAGTAATTTTGTGTAATTGGCAAGTGTTAAACTGTAAGTCGGTGGAAATAAAGAACATTGTTGAGTGGTGTAATTGGACTTTTTATTCCACGAACCCACAAAGTCACACTGGCGTCAGCAGTGGGATATAACACAAAGTCACACTGGTGTCAGGAAGCGGGAAAACAACATCACCGAACATTACAACGATGGAGGCAGCATTAGAAAAGATTTTAGCGGAACTAACAGAGATACTGGAGACTAGAAATAACCTGGCCGCGGAACTGAAACTAATCAGGACGGCTAGGGACAACATAGCCGAGAAGATGGAACAAATGAAGGCCGAGTTAACCACGGAAAGGAGAGCAGCGAATGACGGTCTGGCTACCGAAATGAAGGTGGCGAACGAGGCTCTCGCCGCCAAGTTTGAGGAACGGTTGGCCGGCGTGAGGGATGACGTCACGAATCTGGGCAAGCGGAAGGGTCAAGTAGACGACCGCCTTAACGATTTAGAGGAAAAGGCCGACAACATCGCAAAACCCCTCACCCGCCTGACGGAGGAAAACCGGCCTTATGTGTGGACGGAGGATGCCGAAGACACTTTCCAGCACCCGAAGGAGACCCTGTGCAGTGCTCCAACTTTGGGTTCCCCGCAACCGGGTGGCGCCTTCATTGTGGACACCGACGCTAGTGACCATTGCATTGGAGGTGTCCTATCGCAGATCCAGGACGGCCACGAGCGCACAAGAGTGGAAGAGGAGGAGCGTGCCGCAGCAGTCCGAGTAGTTGTGGCAGTGCCTGCTGAAGGCTGGGATAGCGCAGGCCTGAGGAGGGAGCAGCTGGCGGACGCAGACTTGGGGCCACTCTTGAGGGAAGTGGACGCAGGGACGAGACCAACCTGGGAGGACATCGCACCGAGGAGCGCCACCTACAAGTCGCACTGGGCCCAATGGGACTCGTTGAAGACCAGAGAGGGCGTGCTGTTCCGGGTATGGGAGTCACCCGATGGGAAGGCGCAGAGAGAACAGTTGGTACTTCCCCGGAGCAAGGTCCCGGAAATCTTGGAGGAAGTGCACGCCGGTACTTCAGGAGGACACCTGGGAGCGAACCGAATGATTCACAAACTACGGCAGCGCTACTTCTGGCTCAGACTCCGGGCAGATCCTGGTGGTACACCTGGACCGCCTCGCACGCTACGATGGGGCTGTTCGTGGGCGAACAGCTTTGAGGAGGGAGCAGTGTAACGGGAGCATTGGAGCACCCTGTAACCAGCTGGGAACGGAATGCAGGGGGGAGGACCGCATTAGCCACACCTTCCCCTCGTTTGTCTTGTAGTATTTGACAGGCAGTGGTTGGGAGGAAAAACATCAGTGGGCGTCTGTTTCTGCCCACCTGGTTCCAGAAATTACGGAGTCTGGAACATTCTCCTGGTCACTAGAAACCGGCGATATTCCTATAAAGAGGGTTCCAGACAGACGGAGTGAGTTAGTCAGTCAGTTGTTGGTTTGAGTTGGTTTTGGTAGACAGTCAGTGAGTTGGTTTTGTCAGTGAGAAGACAGTCGCAGTTCTTGGTGTAAGAGTTAGTCAGTGACGTGTTAATGAACGAAAGGATTGTGTAACGGAAGACTGTACGAACTGTGTATGAATATCGGAGTTTATGTAATCGCGAGTACAAGGAAGTTGTAACGGACGAACGGGTAAATTGTAATTGTGTGCAGCAAGTAATTTTGTGTAATTGGCAAGTGTTAAACTGTAAGTCGGTGGAAATAAAGAACATTGTTGAGTGGTGTAATTGGACTTTTTATTCCACGAACCCACAAAGTCACACTGGCGTCAGCAGTGGGATATAACACAAAGTCACAATATATATATATTTTCCTCCTTCTTACGTCACTTAAATTCGTTACACCTGTCCTTGGATAACCCCATAATAATGTAAATATGAATAAATCTTTAAAGCCATATATTGCTATCCATACTTGAATGCCTTTTACTACACAGTGCATGCACACACATTTGTCCTTAACACAGTGAGTTCACACTGTTTTAAGTTAGTGAAATAGCTGTAATGCACCAGAAGAGAATATGGAAGATATAATAAAAGCAATCAGCCACAACTCAAGCATCAAAGTGAAGAAAAGTAGGTGTATAGTCAAGTGCATGGAATTGCGCCAATATACAGAATTGTTTTAGTTGGTAGGCAGATACTAAACAGCCTTTGTCATCCTACCTCATATCTGGCTCTAGCACTTTACTTCATATTTATGTTATTTCCCCTCCCCTTTTCCTGCACTCCTAAATCTCAAAGTAAAGTGTTCATATAGATGTGTTCTGGACTTGTGACCTCCGCGGGATGTGTGGGGGAGAGGGGAACCATTGCCCGGTTATGCAGCAAGTGAGAAATACAGTAAACATTCAGTAATCACCTGCAGGAAGTCACGTAGCCTACTTGTGTAGCAAGATGCAGAGCTAGTTCAGATCAATAAGATTTACTAGTCTTCTCACCATGTCTGAAGATTTTAAGAAATTTAAGGTTGTGCACTCGGAAGGGCGTGAAATTTTAAGCAGCGTTATACATAAATGTGATGAAGAAGCTTTGAAAAAAACAATATTCATATCCAGTGTCACAAGCTACACAATGGGCTGCCGCTTGTGTAATAAGTAGGCTGCATGATATCTTCCCAGCATTTCTATCTGTACGTGACTCGTATATCATTACGTCATCTTGTCTATACGTGTGTATGTCTGTAGTGAACCCATTCCTTTCAGAGTTCATAAGTCCAGAACATAACAATAAATTAATATTTAAATGCCAGAGTTCTGACATACCAAAATGAGGCAAATTCATCCAAAGGCGATGTACACTATATTGCAAAACCTGCTTTCCAGTCATTCAGGTGAAATTTTTCCATACTCCTCCCTATTACTCCTTACCTAGTATCTGTTGTTTCTTACCTTAACCTACTAGTCACCAGTATCATGCGCTTACACTCCTCTTTTATTGGCTGTTGGACCTTTAACTGTGTACTGCAACTGTGAGCTGTAACAACATTTATGGCAGGAACAGCCTCAGCCAATCAATGAGAAGGGAACACAGAAAGATATATAGATTCATTTACATACTGGCTAAGTTTACAAATAACAGATTAGGTTTGAACCTGCTCATAGGCTAATGCATGTATGTTGGACCTGAATTAAAACCAATAAGACAATGGCTCACCCAGGGCTGGTGTGAAATAATTGTTAATGAGATTCTGCCAACTTTAAAGGAGAACCACTACAGGAAACCAGAAGCATTGGGGACATTTCTATGCACTTAACTGTGTATGCGACTCCAAGAGAAAATTATATATTCAGAAAATGGCTACAAAAGTACATCCAGGTTTCAGTGTATATGATAAAGCAAATCTTAAACATGCTAGTCAATATTGACAACGTGGTATTCCGTGTAGACTTTCATTTCTTATAGTTGAGTAAAGCCAAAAATAACACACAAAAAATGAAACACATGTATAGTATGACCTCTGGAATAAATGACTGTTGCAGATGTCCACTTGTCTGCTAGTTCCATCTTCACCACTTCTACCACTCAATGGCTCACCACGCTAGTTCATAGATATTATATCTTGACCTAGAACAAACAAATAATACATCATCAAAACATAAAATAAAATTTTTTTCTGTGTGATAAAATAAAATTTCTGCTTATACTACATATTTTATTGTTTATAGATTATGAGCAGCCTTTTCAACATTTTTAAAACATGAAACATCTCTTATAACATTTCAGTTGGTAGCATGAGAACTTCTCAACCCAAAATGTCATATCATTTGATCAAAGTACAGCAGGTTTTAGGTTTTCAAGCTACACCGGAGCATGATATTATTGATCCATCGACCTTTTACTACACTGAATTTAAAAGATTTATTTCTATTTTCTTTAACTAAATTTAACATAAAATATTTACATATATTTATAATAGGATAATTTTCTAATTTCACTCCTTTAAAAACCTACATAAAACATTAAATCATTAAGAATGTAGTCATCCAATGCTTGGCATCATTTCCTTTACAATTTATGCCAATAAGCAATTCAGATTTAATGAGTTCAGATGAATTCCTATTTCTGTCCACTTTTAAGCCAAAGCACATTTTACCAATGTGAAAAGAATGTTTGTAACTACCATTTAAAGTAGTGCTGTCAAGATTGGAAAAACGGAACCAGTAGTTTGATATGTCCCATTTGATGATGCACATCACTATTCCAAATATCCAAATAGAAACTCAGAATCGATGCCAATGAATGAAATAAGGGAGAAATAGCCCAAAATAGGAGATCTGTCTAAAAAGTATCTGAACTCAATTTGTTCTGCCCAAAGTAGTGATGCCATGGTGGCATACATGGTGGTAGGAGGAACTTTAATGTGCAGGCTTGAATTTTCTCACCATATTCACATGTATCAGCCGCTGGCTGTAGGTCACCAAGTGAGGTGCTGTTATAAGTGTTTGTCGGATTTAGTTGTCTCGCAAGATGACTGAGAAAATTGAGCAAACATACTAAATCAAATTTTGCCAAAAACTAGATAATTCTCAAAAAGGAATGTAAAATTTAGATGGCCTGAGTCTCCAAGGCCAAGAAAAGCACAACAGTGAGAAACTAAATCAAGGTGATGCTAACAGTGTTCTTTGATATCTGTGGAGTTGTGCATCATGAATATGAACAATGAAAAAGGAGTACTATCAAAATGTTCTCTCGCATTGCCATGATGCAGTTTGGTGAAAAAGACAAGAACCTTGGAGGGCAAAAACCTGGCAGATGCATCATGACAAGACATTGATCGCATCTGATCTAGAGACTGTTTTGGCGAAAGACGAACTTCCAATCATTCACCAACCTCTCCAGACATGGCTCCTTGCGACTTCTAGTTGAAGATCCTTTGAAATGATTCTGTTTTGAGAACAGAGAAGAGATAATAAGGAATGTGATGGTGGAAATGAACACCATCCCAAAAGAAGCTTTCCCCAATTATTTTCAGAAGTAGAAGGAGCAGGTGTTTATAATGGCAGTTATGTTAAGTAATTCTTGAAGTGGCCAGACCTTGTAATTCTTGTGCATGTGAGTCCTTCGTCACTCAATGAATCTCCCAGCATGGAACAAATAGTTTAAAACAAGTATTTTGTTTGTTAACAATGCTGTGAGCACCACCAATGTGTTGGAATATTGGAGAGCAAGAGAGCTAATGGCTTCATTGCCAAAGCCCGGCATTTGCAAACAACATGTGCTGGAATTTCATCCCACAGTAGTTATTTTACACGCCAGTAAATCTATTGAGTTGGGGCTGTTGCTTTTTAAGCACACTAAAAGTCTTGGCATGGGATTAGGCCAAAAGATAGTATGGAGGGTAGCCTCACCATATGATATAATTACAATTTCTATCTTCTATTCTAATACTGTTTGGTTTGCAGCAAGATATCCCACATTTTAAGGCATCAGTTCATTTGCAAATGTTAATACTTTTACAATTTTGAACTTATTTACCTGGCAGAATTCTTTATCAAGGAATACCCTTTTCCCTTTGGCTGGAGATTACACTACTTTTGAAACCTTATTCTAATACATTTTGTCTCAATTTCTCCTGCATATAAAAATTGTCCATCATCCAATAGGTTATTTTTTTATGATTTATATAAATAAAAATAAACCTTTGAAGAAACAACTACAATTACACATTTCACTGCAGATGAAATAGAGGCAACTGAACCAATATACATTTTAAAGTGTTTCACTGTATACTGGCCATTATATACTGAACTACTACTACCACATTGCAAGAAGTGACTGAATCGTGACAGCCTTTAGAAAAATGAAAAATTGAAACCTTCAAATCTATTATAATCTTAGAAATGGCTCATGTCACAGTAAATAGCTATCCAAAAATACTGTGTTTTAAAGGATTCTGCATTTTTGTGCAGTATTGTCTATCTCTTACTATTAACCAGTTATACAAAATTTCTTCAGTGCAAAGAGGACTTTACAAGCTATTCCTTAAAAATTCAAAATATGCAGAGGGTTTTTGTATTATTAATACCTTACATATGTTATAATCACAATCATTACAGTAAATTTTGAGAAAATAAAATTTTTTAAAAATGTTCTGTGTGAAGTGTAGTTTGCATTGGAATTTTCTTGAAAATCCTCACGTCAGCTTTTTGCAAGATACTGAAGTTAAACACAAAATTCAGTGTTCATCCCATTTTGTCACTCACACATGAGCCTTTTACCAAAAATGCCGCTTTTGGACTCAGGGAGCCTCAAAATAGTTATTTCTGGTGAAGTACTGGAAATCAATCACTTCTTTTCACACTAGCCATGTGTGGGCTAAGGTTTGGATGAGTAGAGCCAGATTGAAAAATTCAATGCCATAGCCGGGATTTGAACCACGGATCTCCCGCACCTGGAGATCTCATCCAAACCTTAGCCTACACACAGCTAGTGTGGAAGAAATGATTAATTTCCATCAATTTACCTAAAAAAAAAAAAAAATTGTGGTTTAACTATGAAGCCTGGGACTTAAAGTACTTACAGCATAGTCAGTTACCACAAAAAAATGGTGTGTATTTCTTGCATAAGAGAAGCCCTAGTGGTTTACTGGGAAGTATAGGAGTCAGTTGGAGAATTTAATGTCACGTTGGCATGTTGGCCATAGTAGCTCAACCGGACAGAGACTGGGAGATCCATGATTCAAATCCTGACTATGGCATTGAATTTTTCAGTCTGGCTCTATTCATCCAAACCTTAATCTACACATGGCTAGTCTGGAAGAAATGATTAATTTCCATCAAATTGCCCCCCCCCCCCCAAAAGTGGTTTAACTATGAAGCCTGGGACTTATCCGCTTTGCTGATGTTCATTTAAACACTTCATGGACTGGAAATGGATATCCAATAAACAGAACAAGACCATTTAAATTGTTAAATGTTGTAAAAGTGCTTCATAAATACACATTTGTATCTTCCGTATTTATTAAGTTATTTAAACGAAACAAAAACTGGTTTAAAACTCATTAAAGGCAGTATATATCTGCAGTATCAATAAAATAGAGACAATATTAATAAATCATTGAAATTTCATTAATTTGTTTTCCTGTAGCAAAAGCTATTCTTTGCATCCAACATGCCTAATATTTTAATCATTTTGTTTTGCATGCATACGAATGAATGTATATATGTATAGTTGCGTCAGTGACTTCTCTGGTTCAAGTTTTTGGGCTCTAGTTTATACCATCAAGCAATAATCATTGTATATGTTGTATGAAACATGCACTGGAAAGAAACAAACCTCTCTGTCAGCACTTCTTATTACAATATTTCACAACTGAAGTTCATAATAGCCTTATATAGCTGTTCTCGCTCAGTATTTTAGTTATTTAGACTCTCTTGGTGTTCAGAGTGATTTCTTGTAGCATTCGAGTGCTAAATGAATGGCACATTTGAAATTGTTTAATTTCAGTGTTAACCATGGTTTATCCTAGTAATGTAGCAAATAAATTAGCTTTTGTAGGATGTGTACGAACTTCAGATATCACTTTAGAAAATCTGGAAGACCTTTTACTGTTTGACATGATTTGGATATTGAAGGCGATTATGAGAGAGGTGTTGAGGATATAGGTAGCAGTGGGGAAGAAAATGACCAGCATCCTTCAGTTGTTGGTGAAGAATAAACATTGTGCAGTGGTCAAAATAACTCAAACACAAATAACATATAGGCAAATAGACATAGACAAATATACATATTTTCTGATTTACAGCTTACTTCTGACATCTAACCAACTGACATCTTCACCAAAAAAAATTTTATTGTTGACTTGTCTCATGTTATGCAAACGTATATGCGAGTAAGATGAGGGTAGCCCTGACCTCTAAAAGCAATTTAGGACCTAAGGGGAGAATTCAGGAGTGGATAGTGTACATGCTATTTGTAAGCCTACATTAGACATGCACTGGTCTACAGATGGCATGTTAGCTGCTCCATTGTTTGGAAAATGATGGGTCAAATATGGATGGGGTGGATCAGTTACAAACTATCCCTCTTTACAAAAACCAGTTAAATGTTAAAAAAAGTATTTTTATACCAGCTGGATGTAACCATACACAATTGTTTAGTGATTTGCAGAGCTCTAAATTCATTTAAGGCAATGACCTACCTAGACAGCTCGTAACCTAATTGAGGACTATAATATTTAGACGTCTGTTCATACTGGGAGTAAGAAATCCACCACTACAGTACCCCTCATACTTGAAAGAAAATACTTTACTAAAAGGATACCATCCACAACCAAAAAAGTCTCGACCATTTCGAAAATGTCTAGCGTGTCGCGAAAAAGAAGTTTGCAAGGAAACCAATATTACCTGCCATGAATCTGAAGATATACCACTGTATGTTTATCCAGGTTTTGAGGTGTACCATTCAAAAAGAAACCTTTAAGGATAAGTTTTCATGCCTTATAGAACTAATTTAAATTTATTGTAAAACAGAAAGATTAAAATAACTGGCCTTAAATAAGCATTAAATGCACGTATGCACAGGACGTCTATACACGTCCATATCGGTTTGGGGCATTTTAACTTGGACATCATATGACATACATATCAGTGAAAGGGTTAAGGGGACACTGGTACCAAAATGGCCAAAAATGTGATTTTTTGCAAAAAACACTTTTTTGAAGTCTTCAATATGTCAACATGTCCAGAATATGGCCAGTAAATATGATGTGACAAATGCATCTGGAAATTGGTGTATTTCACATTTATGTACATTTTTGCAATAAAAAGTGGGCATGGCAGATTTGTGAGATTTCATTTAATAGCTAGGGTAAGTCTGTTGGTGGTTTTTAGACTTTAATGAGATAGTATCTTTATAATTTAGATGTTGGCTTGCTCTTATTGTACAAGTGCTGTTATCTGCTAACAAAAAATTAAAAAAAAAAAAAAAAAAAAAAAAAAAAAAAAAGCGAATTATATTTACAAAGCAGCTAAGAATCCATGTGTGGCCCAAATGACCTTGTTGTCGACGGGCCCTTAAACACCACACACTCACTCAAGAATCCATGTGTGTAGTTGAACTGCTGTAATACTTGTGTCATTTTAGCAAATATAATGGGGAAAAGTGTGTAGTGGAAAGAGTAAAGAAAAAGAGAAGTAAGCTTTTAGCTGAAATATGGAAGCATTCCACAGCAGATAAAAGTGAAGAATCTTATGCTAATAACTCTATAGCTGAAAGTAGAACATGTGCTCCCTCATGTAAAGATGAAGTTGCAGAGCCAGATTACCTCCTTGTTGACAGTAATGTTTTGAAGAACTTGTTTTCAAGAGTACTGTGTAGTGAGTGTAAAGAGGAATGTGCTACTGTGAATTTTAGAGAGTTCTATGCTTTTTTTTTTTAATTGTAGTTAAGTGCCAAGCCTGTGGCTAAGTTTTGTGTGAAACTTTACTCTTGGAGGTAAAACATGGGGAAACCTGAAGGAAACCACAAAAGTGAAATTGACAAATTATTACAGAGCTGCTATAGTTGAAAATGCTCCAAATGTAGATAAAATGAAGACTACCATACTTGCAATACTATACCACTGCTCCAGCTCAAGATGAAAAACCCATGCATTCAAAATATCCTGTAGGCTTAAGCTCCTGGTACTTTTAAACAGAGCTGAAGCAAGAGGTGACAAGCCTAAAAGCCACAAAAATGAGGTCCATACACCACTAAATGTCAATGTAGTGCAAAAAATGATACCCCTATATAAAAGGTTGTGTTCAATTGAACTGTTAGAAAGATGTACCAAAAGAAAGACTCAAACTGCAAATAAAAGTCTTCATAGTGTAATTTTGAATATATGCCTCTAGGAGGTCTTTGTTTCAGCCAAAAAGTTGACATGGCTCTGACAGAAGCTATATCTCTTGTAAATCAAGGACAGAATTTGACAGTACTGAAAAAAGAAGTCAGAAATTGGATATAGAAATTAAAAGGAGAAATGCAACAAGAGTGACAAGTATCATCAAAGATGATTTGAGGCTGAAAGGAGAGGGAGTGTTATATGCTGCAAGAGAATTCTAATGGCTGAGTGAAGAGCAATATTTCCATTAAGTGTGTTCCAAAAAACTTTAAAGAGCTTTTTCTCCATATAACAATTTTTGTACTTTGGGACAAACTTTTTTGCGGTAAATATTGATGGATAAAGTTGACATTTTCAGGATATCTACAATATATCTTGTTAAAGATAACTGCACATTGGTTTGTTGACCACCCTCATACATAAAAGTGCATGCTTTTTTTCTTTGTAATTACTAGTAATATTTCTTTTTATTCTATTCTAAATAGAAAAAAAAAAATCATATTTCTAATAAATATTAATATTTTAGAAAACTAATGCACAGTTTTATTGCATAGGCATAGAAAAACTAGCATACCTAATTTCAGGCTTCCAATTCTAAACTCCAAAAGTGTACCTTTTATTACTAGTAGCAGTATATCATGGCAGGTGTAACTTATTCTAAAAATGTCATTAAAATTGGTTAATTAGGGAAGAAAGTCCATTTGATACCAGAGTGTCCCCTTAAGTACTTACAGCATAGTAAGTCACCACCATACTTCTCATTGTATACGAGAAGTCCTAGTGGTTTACTGAGAAGTATGCAAGTCAGTTGGAGAATTAATTTCATGTCGGCATGTTGGCCATAGTAGCTCAATGGTTAAGAGCAGCTGGAGACTAGGAGATCCGTGGTTCAAATCCCGGCTATGGAATTGAATTTTTCAATCTGGCTCGACTCATCGAAATACAGATATCAATTTTTTATGGAATGCAATACCTTCTCTATGTGCTAGGTATATGGTACAAAAAGCAAGAACAGAAGGTGCTGGAGATAGATTGTGATAGATAGATAGATAGATATCAGTATTTTGTAGAATTCATAGATATTTTAAAACATTTTGATTTTGAATTACAAAACAAGGTCCAAAGAAAAAGAATAATTGTCTATCAGCCCAACAACAACAACAACTTTTAAATGATGATATACTTAAATATTAAACATTTCTGTATAATAAATTATGAGTTGGTAGGAACATTGGACTTCACTTATTTTTAATTGATGAACAACTAATTTCAATAGCTCTTGCCACCATTTTCAAGTTATTGGTCCAATTAATGTTGTATCATGGATGCTCATGGGAAATATGAGCTACTATGCTGAAATGTAGGCAGAGTTGCCAGATGACTTGAAAATGTATTTTTTTTTTAAAAATATCTAAAGATGGGATGTCAAGCTCCTGGCTTTTTCACTGTATTTTGTAATGCAGATCTTCACCCAAGTGGTGTCCGTACCATGGCTGAGTAGTTAAGACCATTTGTTTACACTCAAACTTCACTTATTTATATAGTTAGACCACTCAGCTCTCACCAAGGTGGCCTGGGTTCGATCTCAGGTGACTGCAAAGTGAGATTTGTGGTGGACAAACACTGCGCTGGGGCAGGTTTTCTTCGGGACCTCCAGTTTCTCCTGCCATCTTCAACTCGTGTATCATCAGTGTCACGGCCTGCAGTGCCATTTGTAATAAAAGCAAGCGTTAAACACTGCACATTTCATTTCTTCCAAAAGGGAAATTGCAGAAGGTTGATTCACATTCTTAAGAGGTATGGCTTGTGAATTTATATCATGATTTAATTTGATCATTTTTGGATGGAATGCAATACTTCACTTACCCACTAGCTTTGTGGTAAACTTTGAACTTATTCCCCTTTTATATACACATTCTACATTGTAAATTTCAGGAATATTTAATCACTGCTCAGTTTCCTGAACATATCAGTAACAATTTTTAGATGAGTCGTATTTATTACACATCTGCTTCACTTTCGTACCTATTTTGAGGACATGTTTCGCAAATCATCATTTGCATCTTCTGCTCTTATGCGACTAAAGCTTGATCCAGTGGTGTGGGTAATTCTGGAGTTGCTGCTGCCATCTGTTGATTTAGTGATGAACTTAAATGTGGGATTCTCTTCTGGCGGGATTTCAAAGTTCATTAGTTGGTTTTTATGTTTTTCTATGTATATTCTCTCCCATATGACGAGTTCATTATGTTTTTGTACGTATTTTAGTAATTCTGTGCTATCTTCAATTTCATGATTTTCAGACCAGAAATGAGTTGCTATTGCGGACTTATCAATATTTTTGTATCTTAAGTGCCTGAAGTGTTCTTTCTTTCTAGTGCCTATGTTTCTTTTTGTCCTCCCTATGTAAATTTTTTCACAGTCTTTATACTTAATCTTGTAAATGCCTGACTTTTCCTCTGGTTTTATCTTATCAGTATTATCACTGTGAAGTAGGTTTTTAATGTTGTAATTGTTTTTTGGTGCCAATGTTATATTGAATTTCTTGAATATTTTTTGGAACTTTTTTGTGGCTCAGGGGTGGTAAGTAAATTTAGCAAATCTAATTTCTTGTTTTATTGGTGTGAGAGCTGTGATCTAAAAATTAATAATTATTTCGCTTCACTGTGGTGTTCCAATACAGTTAAATCTCGATACCAGTAACCATTTAAATTATATAGTAAACATTTTCCTATGTGAAAAGAAGCACCTAAGTGGAGTAATATTCCTCAATGTACACTTGCATTTATTTCCCACCTTGTACAAGAACAGTCCTAATTAGGACACATTGGAAGATGAATGAAGTAGGTGAAATGAAGCTCAAATAAGCCCAGGGTCCATAGAGTTTAGACAACATTCATCTTTCAGGATAAGGGAAAACTCTGGGGTGTCCCTTATCCAGATATCTCACCCTAATAGAGATCAAACTTGGGACCTCTTAAATGTAAGGCAGACACACTACCCCCACACAAAGGCGGGAACATTAATTGTATCATTAATAAAAATTAATAAATTAATTAATAAATATTCATTATTTATGCTACTTAAATATTGGAGAGCAAGAGAGCTAATGGCTTCATTGCCAAAGCCTAGCATTTGAAAACAACACAAACAACATTAATCGTATCATATTCAAATATGTTGTGAACTAGACTTTCTTTTTGAATGTACCTTTATTTCTATTTTACATAATTTACAATTCTTCACAATATTTCTATTGCCTACCTTATCCTAAGTACAAATTGTAGTCCAGCCCTTCATTATCCCTTTGGCTGCCCGGCTCTCTTGCTTTTGGCTCACCTTCAGATGCCCTTCCTCTACTTGATCCCTGCTCTCTCTCTTTTCTATTCTCTTCTGCTCTTCTTTTTTCTCATATTCCACTTCTCTTTCCTCTTCTTTAAAAAATCCCCCATGCTCTTATTCTTTTTTCCCCCTTTCCTGTCAGCATTCTCATGCCTACTACTTTTTTGCCTACTTTATCCCATTTTGCCTCCCATATGTTATTTCTCCACTTCACTATTTCTGTGCACTCTATCATATAATGCTCCATACTTTTCTTTATAATGGACAATGACCTTATATAATATCTTACTTTCAATCTTTTTCAATTTCCAGTTCTTACCCAGGCTAACCCTTTCTTTTCCTCTTCTATCACTTTGTCAATGATTTTTTTTTTAATTTTCCATCTATTATTTTTTTTTCATTTTGATATAAAACATTTACAATCTATCTTCTTCCATTTCAACAAATATTATTTTCCATTTTCAAATTGAAATCACTAGAAGATCAAAATATTAGTAACTTGGCATACAGTAAGTGATGCAACACAAATAGAGCACTTGGGAATGTCAGTCTGATAGGTTAGGCAATTATTATTATTATAGGCAAATGTAAATTACCTTTGCAGCTGCCCATTTTGCTGCTTGATGCAGATTTTAATTCTCTCTTCTTTCTCCTTGTTACAGAATTCAATTACATTATGTACGATTTCTTGCCTCTGCGAGTGCCTCTGTACGTTGCTGTCGAGAAGATATGATTACAGCTGAACAAATCGTACATACTAGATACAGTGTAATCTGGGCTTGTGGGCCATGGTCTACTGGCTTTTCCTTCCCAGATATCTTGTCTGCAATTGCGACAAACATCTTCAATGGCAGTAATGAGGTTGAAGTACTCCGGTGGAGGTTTCAACAGTGTAGGAGTCCGTAGACTGCAGCCCACAAGCCTAATCCTTGTTTCACGTAAGCTTGCCCAGTATCTCTTACCGGTCACGTGACCTAATCACATCTCATTGGCTGCTATCATGGTAAAGACAGTCGTGCAGTAAAAATTAGTTCGTTATTTAACATGGTGATATATCTTTATATGTTGGAAGAGAATTGTCAAATTTATATTTTCGTAACTGTTTTAATTAAATATATCACGCAACAGAGATGATTTATCTGAAATGCATGTTAATTCTTAAACAAAGTAAAGAGGAGGTTCCTTTGCTCTCAAGCACAAGACACGATAGCACGTGCTTCAGCGGTAGTGGTGACATATTTGTTTATGTGACTTTTATCACTGACCTTGTTTTGAACTGGATTAGTCATATATCGCCATTCGAAGGTTGTTGTGCCTAGTGCGAAAGCTAAGTTATTTTATTGATAGTTGATTGCGCGTGTACTTATATGAATAATGGCAGAGTCTACCGCCAGTTTTTCGCTGGAGTATCGCAAGGGTAAATCTTTATAAACAGGCGAAAAAAGAATTGTGTTGCATGTGTTTAATGCACTCATAGAGAAGAATCTGTCTTTGTCAGTGAGAGAAGTCGAACAGCTGTGCTCTGAAGTTACAGGTGTGAGTGTTAGATCCGTAGAAACATCGAGAAAACAGGAATACTTACCACTCCAGGCAAAAGCAGGAATAAACAAAAGCGCATGCTCGGAGAAAATACGTGAAAAGTGCTGTGCGTCGTCATGTGTAGTTATAGTTGTTCTTTAGAAACGAACTCCCTAACATAAGTAACATTTCGTTTGCTGTAAATGAGGATGCAGATTCACCAAATTTCAGCAGATTGCTTATATAGCTGGGGTTTGTGAATGAAAAAAGAAGCAAGAAAAATGTGCTAAAAAACAGAGCCG